>JASPKZ010006843.1:90000-435676 GCA_030220185.1 Diploptera punctata | reverse complement strand
GAAATTAAATATAGGCTCAATTCTGGAAATGCGTGCTACTATGCATTACAGAGAGTCTTGACTTCCCAACTCCTTTCAAAAACGTAAAAATGAAACATATAAAACTATTATTCTACCAGTTGTATTATATGGGTGCGAAACATAGACTCTTACTTTAAGGGAGGAAACGAGATTACGAGTATTTTAGAATAAAGTACTTAGGAAAATTTTTGGACCAAAGAGAGATGAACCTGTCTGTTCATGGAGAAGACTATACAACAGTGATCTACTCGTACATGGTCTTTATAGGAAGCCAGATATAATGAGAACAGTTAAGTCTCGTAGACTGCGATGGGCAGGACATGTGGCACGAATGGGAAATGAAAGACATGCATGGAAGCTTCTTGTAGGAAAACCAGACGGAAACGCCCAGTTGATAGACCAAGAATGAGGTGGGAGAATAACATTAACTATGATTTGAGGGAAGTAGATTATACAGGAATGATTGGAAAACATTAGCTCGGGATAGGATATATGGAGAGCTTATATCCGCGCGGTCATGAACCTGCGGGTTCGATAGTGGCAGTGAGTTAGAGTTGTTTGGTAAATGCATACCGGTTTTTTTTTTCCTTCACCGCCACGATAAATTTTAACATTGGATAACAAATAAACTGCAAACTTTGGATCGTTATTGTTTATATCAAAATATTCCCAAAAAGGCGATCTTTTCTTTACCGATGTCATTTTTCGTCGCTAAATCTTTTTTAGAATTACTTATAAGCTCAAACTACAATAGCACGTTTTTTAATAAACTCAAATTATCATGTTTGCAATCAATTCAACAAATCAATGAAACACTTGCTAACTTAGCTCATTAATGAAAAGATCCGAATTCACCCGAGTCCGCCCGATCCTTCGTGCGCCACCTATGCGAGCTCCCTTGTTACGTTGAGCCATTCGACAATTTTCGGCCGGATACCCGGCTATCCGGCTTCAAGGTTGATCGGATATCCGGTATCCGACCAAACAGCTATCCGCTTCATCGCTATTCATTCTATGCAAATCGTCCTCTTATCTCCTATTCTTCAAAACGTTCCATTTTTATACTTAACATTAAATTTTATAGAACCAACTCTTAAGTCTCATAGATTGCGATGGGCAGGACATGTGGTACAAATGGTGAGTGGAAGAGGTGCATGGAAGCTTCTTGTAGGTAACCAGAGGGAAAATACCCGGTAGACCAAGAATGTTTATATAACATGATAATAAATATTCGAATATAAATAAAATCTAAAAAAAATATAGTAGATAAATACATTAACTACCTAGGATATTTATAATAATAGTAATAAAAATAATAATAATAATATTATTATTATTATTATTATTATTATTATGTTTCACTCATTCCCCTTCATATGCAACAGTTGGCTGATCATGTCTCAAAACTTATCTAGTGACGAGCACAAATCGCACAATACAATCCACCCAGCAGGCCTACATTTTTCTACCCTTGGAATTTTATTTGAAAGGCATAAAATAAACAGACTTACTAATTAATAATTATGCACAAAAAAGTCGTTAAAAGTGCTCACCAAATTGAAGGACGGCTAAACAAAGGATAAATGGAACGATGGTGTACAAACGTGAATCGATGACAAATTTACAATTCTCTATAAGACAGCACCATTTTTATTGAACTATGTATTTATTTTACTTCATTTATAGCTTCTTTTAACTAAGTAATAAAGTGCGTAGATGATAAGTAGGTATACTGTCCTACTTGTAAACTGTCCACTTCTTTCTTCTGTGCTTTCTAGACTACGCTGATGACAAATTCAATAATATTTAATGTACCTGAGTGTGAATATAATGAAAAATGGGGGTAGGGCATTAGTTCAATTTTTCCTAATACTATTTTGTTATTTTGGAGCATTTTAAAAATTAAAGTAAATAGTGTCGAATTCAAATCTGAACTGAAAGGACCCATATATTTCAGGTTTAAAGTTGTTTTACGTGTCATAATTCCAAATTCTGCACACATATTTACCAAGTTATTTAACAACACGTTTTCAAAATTTATCGGCTCATCACAATTTAGGAACAAGATCACAAGACTCTTCTTTACTTTTGATACCACAACACAGGACCTGTCTATACTCTGAATCTTACACAATACCTATGACTAGAGCATGGAACTCACTTCCCAGTCATGTCAGGGACTGTCAATCGCTATCATTATTTAAATACAAATTAACTGATATCTTAAGTTCGACACAATGAAAACATTAACTGCATAACAACTATATAGAGAATTCCATTAATAGTCATCTAGCAAGCTACTTACTTTATTTTACATAATTTAAATTTTATTATATTCTATGTTTTTGTTAGTATTAGCTAGTATTAGATCGCATCATCTTTGTATTTTGTTTAGTCTGTATTTTAATATCTTAAAATTGTAATATGTATGTAATTTTTTGTATAATTTTACTATTCGCTGGTTGAGTGGAAGAGAAAGCCTTATGGCCTTAACTCTGCCAGCTAAAATAAAGCATTATTATTATTATTATTATTATTATTATTATTATTATTATTATTATTATTATTATTATAAATCTACGACACGGGACCCACACTTTCTCTTCCCTTTCTCTAAGGAACCCATCATTATTAAAAATGAATGGACCCGACCGGATTTGACCCCGCGAACATAGAAAACAGATGGCGCATGGTAATCACTAGGGGTCGGAAGTTGAGGACCTATAAAATGCTTATAAAATACCTTTAAAAAGACATAAAGGTATCCTATAAAATACCTAAAAACTGGAAAAAGGACGTAAAAGTGTTGCAGTTACTAATGAGGGGATAAAGACAATCTCACTGCCTTCACCCTCTCCTCGAGGTAATTTTCACAAATTGGGAACTTCTTAGAAAATTTAAAGTCGAAATGCAATAGTTTAGGTCAGCAGGCTGGTGGATAAAAATAACGTGATATTTTGTCAAGGTTCAATAGTTTATCGCGGAACAAAAGTGGTTGCAATGTGAAAACTCTTTAGAACATATAACTTCATAACGTTTTTAAAATAAGTTGGAAATGAGATTAGACTCTGCAGATTATTGAATTATACAAACGGTATAAATTAAGTCAAAAGAAGGTAAAGTTGCATAAAACCGTTAAGACCAAAAAGAGCCAAAAGGGGCCAATAAGTCAAAAAGGACACAAACAAAACAATACAACCCACCATTTCCTGGCCTACAATGATCCAAAATGTACATGTATATATCATAATCATCATCATCCGGTATCATGGCAGCTGCCGCCGTCTTCCGGAAACCAAACGCCATACCTCTCTGTCCATCCATTGATCTTCCTCCAATCCTCTAATATTTATAGCTGCTTGTACCCCTTCTATCCAAGTTTTCTTCGGTCATCCATTCCATAACAATTTTAGGCAATGTTTGCTCTGGCATTCTTTGACATGGCTATACCACTGTAATATTTTCTTTTCTATAATGTCTATGATGTCTGGCTCCTCTTGTACACCATAATTTCCCTTTTTTCTTTATTTCGTATTCTATCCATTCTAGATTTTCCAGCTGATCTCCTTAAAACATTCATTTCTGTACTTGAAATATTTTTCATTTGCCTGGTAGGAATTGCCAGACTTCAGCACCATATGTTAAAATGCTCTGAATTATGGTTTGATATATTTGTAATTTTCTATTTTTTGTAATATGTTTGCTCCACCAAACAGAGTTTAAAGCATTTATTGCTTGTTTTGTTTGTGCGATTCTATTTTAAATTTCCACTGTGTTATCGTCTGAATGGTTTAATTTTATTCCTAAATAAGTGCATTCAATACTAGGTTTTAGTTCTTCTCCATTGTTGAAATTTATATTTTACATTTCTTCTCCTATACACAGATATTTAGTTTTCTCAATGTTTATATGAAGTTCCCATTTTTCATATTCTTCTTTTAGTTTTTTAGCCATATATTCTATGTCATCGTGGTCTTGTGCTATTAATACCTGGTCATCTGCAAAATTTAGTGAATATATATGTGTATTTTGGATTGGTATGCCCATTTTTGACAGTTTTTCCTCCTGTCTCTTAGTACTCTTTCGAGATAAATTTTGAAGAGAGTTGGAGATAAATTGCAACCTTGCCTTAAATCTTTTCTAATATTAAATCCTTCTGTTATACGATTTCAATTTTTATTTTCGAAATAGATCCTTTGTATAACGCTTTTATAGCTTCTATTAATTTTTTGGTACTGTTAAAATTGTCTAAAGTTTCCCATAACATTTTTTGAGGAATACTATCATATGCCTTCGTTAAATCGACAAAAAGCAAATGTATATCTCTGCTAGTAGCTCTTTTTTTATAATTTGTGTTATGGAAAATATATTACTGTGCATGACCTACCACTTCTAAAGCCAGATTGTTCTTCCATTTCTTTATCCTGGTATTCTAAATAAACCATTTTACTTAGTATACGTCCACATATTCTACTTAATGTACTTACTACCGACATGCCTCTATAATCTTCACACTTTCTCTTGTCTCCCTTCTTATGTATCGATGTTATAACAGCAACTTTCCACTCTTCTGGCACTTCTTCGCCATTTATTATTTTATTAAACAGTACAGTGATCATTTCCAATAACTTCGGACTGCCACTTTTAATCAATTCTTAGCAATATTTCCTGGTCCGGCATTGCTACCATTTTTCATTCTCATAATTTCCTTCTTTACAGTATTTATATCAATTTTGATTGTTTCCTGTTTCCATCCCTGATAAATAGTCATTTTCTCCCAAAAATTCTTTACGGTCCTCTGCTAAAAGTTTTTTGTAATATTCTTCCCATTCACGTATCCCTATTAGGTTGAGAAGATTCTTATTTTTATTCAATGGACGTATATTTTTTATAAATTTCCATGATTCAGAACTCTTCTTGCTTCCTAAATATGTTTGTATTTCTGTACATTTTTTTATCCCAAATCTCGTTTCTGTGTTTAGTAACCATTCTTCTCACTTTTGCTTGTGCTTTTTGATACTGTATTTTGTCATTCTGGTTCTTTGTACTAAGCTATTTTTAAAATAACTGTTTCTTATTCTGTATTTCTTTCTCTATTTCATTGTTCCAAAACAGTGGTGTCCTTCCTCTATTGTCTTCTTTCTCGCCAATGCTTCATAGGCGGCTTCATGAATGCTCCTTTTTGGGTACTGATACATCTCTTCTGTATCTCTGAATTCACTCTGTGTTAATTTTTTATTCAATCTCTGTTGTTATAAATACTTTACACTTTCGTTTTGTAGGCTTTCTACATTATATTTTCTTCCCGTTTCTGATCTAAAATTTTCTTATTTTTCTGCGTGGTTGTTCTCTTTATTAAGAATGTAAGGAAATACAAATTGTCCAATTACTAATTTATTATCTGTCCCACAACTGTCCCACAACTTGATTTTTGATTTAGTGTTGTACGTTCCCACGTGTATTTATGGATATCTTTATGATTGGAATATCCATTCCATATCTTTATATATATATATATATATACGTTATAATTATTTTTTTTTAAATTGAGCAATGCAAGCTTAATATGACATAAGAAAAACAAATGCCTGGACGGAATTTGAACCAGGACCTCTGGATTGGTACCCCAGCGTGCTATCCATTACACCGTCGTGCATGTCCAATAAAAAATAAATAATAGTTTTAAAAAACTAAAACAACACGCTTTATTAGAATACCGAACTAAAAAAATGAAAAATAATTTTAATTTCCAACACGCTTGGGATAAAATTAAAGTGGTCAACAAAAACATCATCTCCAACATAAATAGAATAAAACTAGATTTATCAAAAAAAAGAAAATAATTTTACCATCAAAAGCGTGGGGTGCTCTATGTAAATTAATATATTTGATAATAAACAGATACTGGTAAAAGTAAAGTCTCTAAGAAGAAAATTTTAAAAAATCATAAAAGCACCCCACGCTTTTGATGGTAAAAGTATTTTATTTTTGTTGATAACTCTAGCCTTATTCTATATGTGTTGGAGATGATTTTTTGTTGACCACTTTAATTTTATCCCAAGCGTGTTGGCAATTGAAATTATTTTTCATTTGTTTAGTTCGGTTTTCTAATAAACCGCATTGTTTTAGTTTTTTAAAACTATTATTTATTTTTAGTTTTAATATTTTACAGAATAAGATAAAAATGTAAATATATTTAAATTCGATACTATTGTAGTATGAGCTAAAAGTAATACTCTTCTAAAGAAAAATCTCCCAGCCGGATTTGAACCAGCGACCTATGGATTACTGAAATTGTATACCACTAGAGTTCACCGCTCTACCGACTGAGCTCTTATAACGATTGACTAAAACGTCGACAAGTCCGCAACCTATTAAATTTGTTTTCATTTTTTTTATTTTCTGATGATTCTGGCCAGGATTTTAGAAACAAAATATGAACTGATTGTATTGTCACGGGTCCTTTACAAGTATACAAAGTTTTAAGTTCATACAATGTTTCTAAGTGGGTGAAAATCGTGTTCAAAGACTCCGTTACATAGATACAAAGACACTTTCTTTTTATTTTCTGATGATTATGGCCAGGATTTTAGAAAATATGAAATTGTTGTATTGTCACGAGTCCTTTACAAGTATACAAAGTTTCAAGTCGATCCAATGATTTTGAGTGGGTGAAAATCGCGTTGAAAGATTCTGTTACATAGATAGATAGATACAGGTTAAGCTAATATAAAGCGTGTAAAAACATTTATATATTATATATATATATATATATATATATAAAGACTATATGCTCCACTATTACTAGATGTAGCGAGAACTCGGTCTTCACTGCCTTCTGGTAGCTGACTATAACAAGTAAGCAAATTAAAGAGAATATTTTTACTTTATAGCAGTGACGCTTCATAGATGTTATAATTATTTATTTTTTACATTGAACAATGCAAGCTTAATATGTCATGATAGCAACAATAAATTCCTGGACGGGATTTGAACTAGGACCTCTGTGTTGTTACTCCAGCATGCTGGGGTAAGGTCCGAGTTCAAATCGCGTCCAGGCATTTATTTTTCTTATCATGTCATATATATATATATATATATATATATATATACATATATATATATCCATCAATAGTAATTCTGCCCGAAGGCAGGTCCTTCACTGCAATCATAGCATTTTCATGCTATGTTTGCAGCTTTACTAAGGAATTGTAGGTGTGGTAGCTTCCCGTTGCTTTCCACACCGGTGAAGGATGATGATGATGATGACGATGATGATAATAATAATAATGATGACGGCCATATGATTTCGGGGACCGTTAGGTCCTTTAAAGTTTTCCTGACATTTGTCTTACAGGTGAGGAAAACCCCCGATAAAAACCTCACCCAGAAAAACTGCCCCGGCCGGGATCGACCCGGGCCCGCTGCGTGACAGGCAGCACGCTACCTCGAGACCACAGCGGTGGACTATATATATATATATATATATAGGGTTGTAAAAAAAAACTTAAAATATATACCTTTTGGCAAGTGCCGTTGTCCTCAACTGTATTAAAACATTATATTTAAAATGTTATATGGAGGCCTTTCGGAAGTAAACTTCCATCATCATCAGAATGAGTATCTGATACTAGTTGTTGCTGTTGTTGTTTACGATGACGTAGACTCAAAGTGTCTGGAGTAACAAGTAACTTGTTTTTGACGATCTCGAATAATGGGTTGTACGACTGGGGTGTATTCTCATTAAGAAGTAAGGTATTGCTTATTTATTTTATAATTTCAAAGTCTTCAAATATATTTATCTTTGCTGGAATGTTTTCTTTGTGAATTATTGTTAGAGTGTTTGCTATTGTGTTCATTTGTGGGCGATAATGATATGTTTGGCATAGCTTGATTTACCACCCGTGTACATAAAATCTTTGAGGTGTACCTTATATCTTGTATTAAAAATTCTGCTAGTGTTGGACCTGATCTTCAGACATAAAATAAAAAAAAAATGTTTTCCTCAACTTCCGAGCCGTAGTAACACTGAGCAACAAAAAATAAACTTTTGTTTTTGTCTCAGAAAGAAAAATATGTGATTCTGATAACATTTTGTATCCTGAATTGAAATATGATATCGGTTTTTCTACATCACGCAAAGTTTCCGAGAGGAGGAATTTATAATTTCAAACACTTTAATATTTTCTACATTCGTAACTACACAATATTCGAAACATTCGGACTCACCTAGAAAGTAAGAAATGACGATTTTCTGCTATATTTCGCCTCTGGTGCATGCCTCTTGATGGTCCAACAATAATCGGCCAGCATATTAGGATTCAATTTGCCTTGATATCTCTTTTCCATAGCTGAAATCATTTCAGTTAGCTCATTTAGTTTTATTTTACAATGGACAACTGGACGAAAAAACTTTAATAAAACAATTATTTAAATCCCTTAATTGAAATTGAAATAAAAAATCTGTGGGTGATGGAGAAATTCCGAATACATATTTGAAAACACGATAAAAAAACTGTATTAAGTACAACCATTGGTACCCATGAGACAAAAATCATGTTGACCAGTGTAATCACTACTTCGTCATTATCGACAGGTGATTCTCTTCAAATCTTCTACGTGTTTTTTTTCAAATTGGCTAATTAAAAAGGGAATAGAAACGATATACGTCTAAAAAGAAGAATATCAGGACGATTAAGGTGAACCGATTTATAGAAGAGAATATATGCAGTTTATTAGCTAATTTTAATCTCATTTATCTACTGTGGCAATTTCATAATAATCTCTTACTAAGCTAGTTGCGGATGGATTTAACTCTGTTGTGATGTGTTAGGCTTATTCAATTGGATTATATTAACGTGATACTCTGTATTCATATTGCATCGCTTTGTATCTTGTTTATTATCTAGGCTTTACTACAATCCGTATCTTTCTTTCAAAACCAAGTACCAACTTGCAACAACTGGCGCGAGGTCAAAATTCTGTTATATTGTACCGAGAAAATTCGCATATCGACAGCTTGCAAGTACGTGCCGTTGATAGTTTATCTGACCTCCGGCCTGTTCGTACAGAAACAAGAATTGAATTCTAATTAAAGAAGTCAAATAATAGACTAATAATAATAATAATAATAATAATAATAATAATAATAATAATAATGATAATAATAATAATAATAATAATAATAATAATAATAATAATAATAATAGTAACAGTATTAGAAGAAATGACAAAGAAATGTTTTGTAAATATATTAATTTTCAATCATGGGATAGACACTTAAAGAACCTGCTAATAGAGAACAGAGAACAATATATGAAGGACATCGGGAAAGAGTAAATGAAACCTTACATGAATACATACATTTAGGGTCAGTTTCACCAACAGACGTAACTGTATTACCACAGTTTAAGGTATGCTTTATACATGGGGAAAACTGGCGTAATAGAGTTACCTCTGTTGGTGAAACTGACACTTGGACTTACAAATAGTAAAGGATGCTGTGAAATCACTCAAAAATGGAAAAGCAAACAGGGATAGGAGGAATACCAGCTGAATTATTAAAACATGGATCTGAAAAGTTATATGAACTACCAAGAGATTTATGTGAGAAATGTTTAAATGGCAAGGATGTGTCAGAAGATTGGAAAAGAGGATACATTTCTACAATACACAAAAAAGGAAAAAAAGAAAAAAAAATAATTGTCAAAATTATGGAGCTATTACAATAAATAGAACAATCCATCCATCCATAGTAATTGTGCCCGAAGGCAGGTCCTTCACTGCAATCATAGCATTTTCATGCTATGCTTGCAGCTTTACTAGGGAATTGTGTAGGTGTGGTAGCTTCCCGTTGCTTTCCACACCGGTGAAAGTGATGCTGATAATGATAAGGATGATGATGGTGATGAAGATGATGGCCATATGATTTCGGGGACCGTTTGGGCCTTAAAGTTTTCCTGACATTTGTCTTATAGGGAGGAAAAACCCCGATAAAAACCTCACCCAGAAAAACTGCCCCGGCCGAGGATCGAACGCGGGCCCCCTGCGTGACAAGGCAGCACGCTACTTCGAGACCACAGCGGTGGACAAATAGAACAATAAGCAGATTATATGGTAAAATAATTAAATATTTCCTGGAAATACAATACAATACAATACAATACAATACAAGGATCTAGAAGCAGAAGAACAAGCAGGCTTCAGAGCAGGTAGTTCAAGTATTGACCATTATACTGTATTTTGTTTGCAGTAAATAATAGAGAAGAAAAATTTAGAACACAACTCCACTATTTGGATTCATAGATATTTAAAAAGCTTATGACAGCATTCCATTATCACAATTATGGATAACTTCGAAATTAAACAAAATAAATCCTATTTTTATAAAAGCTATTCAAAATTTATATAAAAACTCATGTGCAAGTGAAAATTATAAAATATTTGTCTAAAGGATTTGAAACCTACAAGGGATTACGCCAGGGATGCAGCATATTAACAACTATGGATTAATTATATGGAAATAAAATTTATAATGCTTTATACAGAATATAGAAATGATAATGAAAGTAGTAAATAATAATAATAATAATAATTTTTATATGCAGATTTTTAATGTTTACACATTTTTCTGAGCCTAAAGTTTTATTTTCCTTCTCCACTCGTCTCTATCCATCCACTCCATGCCCACCAGTCCTCTTGTTCTCATAACAATTCTTATTTCTTGCATCCACGAGTTTCGAGGTCTTCCTTTCCTTCTTCTTCCAGGTGGACACCATTCCAATGTTTTCCTGGGTAACCTTTCTTCTTGCATTCGTCGTACTTACCCATACCAATTTAATTGCTTATATTTTATAAAATCTACTATTGAATATTTAATATTAATTTTTTCTCGTAAGGCAGTATTTCTTATTTGTTTATACTTTTGAACATAATATTAATAATAATAATAATTTGTCATTTGTTATACCTTGAGAATAGCCTAAGTTATTACCATTTTGCTACAGTTAGGTCGATATTACTCAGGTCTATAAAAAATTAAGTGCATTTTATAACATAAGGTATGTGATTTATGTAATATAATAGATTTTCTTTTATTAAAATTTCCTTTATAAATTCCCTTTTTGTAAAATAAACACATGCATCATGTTATATTTTATAAAAGAATGACATTAATTTAGAAAAGTTGTAGAAGCTTTTTCGGTATAAAAATTGCCCACATTATGATGATAGTTTCTTTATAATACATCACTGAACTTGTTAGGTAATTAAAATAATATTTTATGTAATTTTTACATTCTAATACGACAAAGCATTCACTGACAAATTAGATAACACAAATTGAATTATTAATTGAAACAAATATTGCAGCTAAATAATTATTATATATTTAGTAGGCAGTATCAGACACTGCTGTTTATAAATAAATTAACCCATAATTTTCAAACCTTCATTTCAGGTAATCTTACATAATATATTTCAAAGTATATGCTCTAAATTCTAATGCACAAAAAGGCCGATATAAGCAAGTATACTAAACCAACACTTTTCTAAATCTAAGAATTTCATACCGGCCCATTTTAATGAAGTTTCAGTCCAGTATAATAGTAATAATAATAATAATAATAATAATAATAATAATAATAATAATAATAATTTTATTTATTTATACACAGATTTTCAATATGCATATATATCAATATGTGCCTCAATTTTATTTTCCTTTTCCATTTGTCCCTAACCATCCAGTCCATGTCCTCTAGTCCTTCGTTCTCATTCCAGTTCTTTATTTTAGCATCTATGAGTTTCGATATCTTCCTTTCTTTCTTTTTCCAGTTGGACACCATACCAATGTTTTTTTTTTCCGAGTAACTTTACTTATTGCATTCGTCATGGATGTCCATACCAATTTAGTTGTTTATATCTTATATGATCTACTATTGAATATTTATTATTCATTTTTTCACGTATGATTTTATTTATTTTTTTTATCCCAATTTTGAATATCTTGCTGCTCCCCTCAAGAAATCCATTTCCATCGACATAGGTTTTTGATCTAAATTTTTTGTTGAATTTCTAAGTTTCAGCTCCATATGTGACAGTACTTCTCACTATTGCATTATATATTTGTAACTTATTTTCCCTGGTTATATGTCTGTTCCATAGGATTCCATTTAACTTTGCTGTTATATATTCTGTTATTAATGTCACTTTCTTTTCTATCCTCTTTATCTACTTTTCCCCCAAATACTTCAATTCTTAACATCCTCTAATATAATAATAATAATATAATAATAATAAAATAATAATAATAATAATAATAATAATAATAATAATAATAATAACAATAATAACAATAATAACAATAATAACAATATACAATAATAACAAAAAAACAAAAACAACAATAATAAAAACAACAATAATGATAACAACAATAATAATAACAATAACAATAACAATCAATAATAATAACAATAACAATAACAATCATAATAATAGCAGTAATAACAATAATAATAAAAATAATATTAAAAAAATAATAAAAATATATATATTTATTTATTTATATACACATTTTCAATGTTTAGCCATTTTTATGTGCCTAAAGTTTTATTTTCCTTCTCCACTCGTCTCTATCCATCCACTCCATTTTCTCCAGTCCTCTTGTTCCCTTCCAGTTCTTATTTCTTGCATCCACGACTTTCGAGATATTTCTTTCCTTCTTCTTCCAGATGGACACCATTCCAATGTTTTTTATGTGTAACCAATAATAATAATAACAATAATAATAATAATAATAATAATAATAATAATAATAATAATAATAATAATAATAATAATAATAATAATAATAATAATAATAATAATAATAATAATGATAATGATAATGATAATGATAATGATAATGATAATGATAATGATAATGATAATGATAATGATAATTATAGTGATAATGATAATTATAGTGATAATGATAATGATAATGATAATTATAGTGATAATGATAATTATAGTGATAATGATGATAATACTAAAGTAATAATAATAACTAAGGTGATAATAATAATAACAATAATCGTAATTACTACGATAATCATAATAACCATAATAATAACAATCACATACTCATAATAATAATAATAATAATAATAATAATAATAATAATAATAAAAATAATAATAATAATGTTAGTGTTACTAATATTATTATCATTATTCCTATCACCTTTTCTTCCTCTCAACTCTCATCTAGTGAAAAATGTTAGATACAGAAAAAAGACTTGGGATTCTAAGTTCATAACATGGAGTAATAATTATTATAAGTATATATAAATTAAATTTAAATTAAAATAAATCAAATTATATTATGAAAGAAACGAAGATCAGATACCTGAGTGGATAATTACAAAATAATTTATATTTAAGTTTCTTTTAAAATAATTTAATATCCTGCAATCCTTAATCTCTGGTGATAAGGATTTCCAGAGTGTGGTAGTTTATATAATTTACGTATGAAAATAGTGAATTTTCTGTGTTGTGAGATGTCATCTAGCAGGTTCTGATGCGATTTTGTACACAAATTGAGATTGAAGGATAGGAGATGATAGCGAGAAGGTAGTACGGTAAATATTTAAATAGGTATATAACGCATTGAAGCAATGAATCAAAAACTACAATTAAACTCTAATCTACTGCTTAATTACTTCATTATTTTTTATCAAAAACATTTATGCCTGTATATTAACCTGTTATTATGATCATGATGAACTTATTAAGGTTTAGGTACTGAAATTTGAATTTTAAATAGAAGAAATCCTCATAAACTTAGAGTGAGCCAAATGCCCTTCTTATGTTCACTGTTAGGAATTAATAGACTCGATCACCAATGGAACACTATTATCATAAGTAATGCAACGAGTGATTTCCAAATTATCTAGAGAATTTGGAAATCAAGAATGGCATTTGTTAGGACTATTTAACGAATAAAATTAAGCTGTTTACTCACAAATCTTATTTAAATATTTATGTATTTAATGTAAATAGCGATGTTTGAAAACAAATGAGAAACGTTATGTTTCATTTGTTCATCGCTGCAACCAGATCATATTGGCCCTTCCTCTATAAATGGGGTATGAATAGCTTGATTTAGCTTACTTTTCCTCTTTAATTACATTTTAGTGTATGATGCACGGAAATTTTTTATATTCTTGGGGATACATTTTTTCTAACAATTATTTCAATATATTTTTCTATGATATTTAACTATAAACGTAGTGTGAAGACATGACAGTCATATTGATTTTAACTAATATTCCATGCAAAAACAAAGTCTGTTCCAGGCAGCCAACATAGAGTATATAGCCTACTAATTAACTGTACACATATACTTCAGAACTTACTATTTATTTTTGGGTGTTGCATTCTTTCACAGATTAGAGTGCTTAAATTGCGTTAGGTTAGCTTTCAAGTTGGTCTTTCACAGGTTAGAGTTCTTAAATTGCATTAGTTTAGCTTTTAGGTTGGTCTCTCACAGTTTAGAGTACTTAAATTGCGTTAGGTTAGCTTTTAGGTTGGTCTTTCACACGTTAGAGTACTTAAATTGCGTTAGGTTAGCTTTGAGATTTGTTAAATATAGTATATATTATGTTGGTTGCATCCCGAGATTCCATAGTGTAAATCGTTTGGCGTTTGTTGGCGCATGCGCAAAGTGTATAATTGGAACATGGATATGTTATAAAGAATTCCCAAAAATCCGTATATTAGGGACATAAAATTACTAAGACATTTGGTTTTCTATCAACACAAGAAATTCATATTTAAAATGTTTTCTTCTTCTTAAACTTAATTTGTAGGATTTTCATCCTGTTTATTTCCAAAATGACTCCTCTGAGGAAGACGTATTGGAAGTGCATTCACTGTCTATCCATCTCTTGGCTGGTCTTCCTCTTGTTCTTCTCCCGTCCATTGGTCTATCTTCTTTAACACTTTTCCAAGTCGGTTGTCTTCCATTCTTTCTATATGACTCTTCCAACATTTTCGTCTATCTATAATAAATTTGGTTATGTCTTGAATATAACATTTGTCCTTAATTTCTATGTTGTTTATTTTATCAAATAATGTTTTCCCCTGAATAGTTCTTAAGATTTTTATTTCACATGTGCTTATTATCTGTTTAGTTTTTGTTGTATCAACCCTAGTTTCTGCTTCATATACGATCATCATCATCATCAATGGCAGGCATGGATTAGGCCATTGACCTGTTCCGCTTCAGGAAAGAAATTGATCCCTCCATCTCTTCTTAGGTCTTCCTGGGTCTCTTCGCCCTGTGGGTCTGTAGTTCAATAGCTGCAGAGGTAGTCTATTGTTTGGCATTCTCAGAAGGTGTTCATGCCAATTATTTTGATATTTTTGAATGATTTCAGTTATTGCTGGTGTGTTGAGAGCTTTACGGATATCTTCATTACGTATGTGATCATAAAGCATATAACCCGCTAAAGGTCTTAATAACTTCATTTCCGCAGCTACTATCCTATTTAATTTACCTGTAGTAAGAGTCCAGGTTTCAGAACCATAAAGTAGAGTTGGAAGAGCCATTGTTTTATAAAATTTTAGAATTGTATCTGGACGTACTTTTCGGAAAAGAATGCTTTTTATTGTTCCTATAAGTTTTTGAAATTTGACTAATTTTATGTCTATCCATATACGATATACGATAACTGGTCGAACTATATTTTGCGCGCTTTTATAAAATTCTCCCTGTATAAGCAAAGTAAGCATTTTATGTTATTCTACTCATGTGGATTTAAATATTGATGGTTACTTAGCATTCAAGATCTACGCAAGTTTCTAGCGGCATAAAAATCTGATGCATCAACTTGGTTTTAACGGACATTATTGATTTGGTGATGCAGGTAGAGCGGCCCTATAAATAAAAGACGAGGCAGAAGATCGATGTTAATGCAATGTAGGTACAGGGCTTGTCACTTCGGTTCACTGTCCGCTCTAAGGCTTTTCCTACTTCCTCCATAAGTTATGCTTCCCGTTTTCTCCGTAAAGAACACATTTTACTACAGTATTTTCTATTTGAAAATTTCAATGTCAAAGAGTATCACACCATCCTCTCCCACGAGGTTCATGTCGCATACTTCATGAACCCACTTTTAAAATATAAATAACGAGCTAATACCCGATGTGGGTTGCCACGCCTAAATATTTGAAATATTGAACATTAATGAAATTGTATGATATACACTCAACTTTTATAAGATTCATGATGTGTTCCGTTGAGGTATTATTCATCATCATCATCTTCATTCATGGATTAGGTCTGTTGACCCGTTCCGACTTCAGCCCATCTCTTTCTAGGTCTGCCCACATCTCGGGTGCCTTTAGGTCTGTATTTTGTTATTTGTTTTGGATATCTATTTTCTGCTGAAGTTTATGAGTAAGTTATTTTTTACTAGTAGAGGTTACCAGCCTCTAGCCAAACCCCTCTTCCTGGAGGGCAGGGAACTGCAATTTCGGAGTGTTCGTCTCCTAGAGAAATTGCCTTCACTACAGTTTTGGGGATTTCTCTTCTCCCCACGTAACTCTGTGGACGGGGCCCTACCCAGGTACTACCCACTGGGCGAGTGGGACCTGGAGCTCACAAAAGGGCAGGGGCACCTACTCCCTGGAGTGGACCTCTATCAAGGGTTCCACTTGTACCCTATGAGGTATTATTCAAAATTAAAATATAAAATTATGGAATATTCACCTGAAAGGCCCGTCTCCTCAACTTAATTAATTATTTAACTGTAGCGTTTTCGGGACTTGTCCCATCATCGGCAGGATTCAAAATTGGTGTTTCACTGAAGATCTGGT
Source organism: Diploptera punctata (assembly GCA_030220185.1). Lineage (NCBI taxonomy): Eukaryota > Metazoa > Arthropoda > Insecta > Blattodea > Blaberidae > Diploptera > Diploptera punctata. Next base: position 418,790 of record JASPKZ010006843.1, on the reverse strand, counting down.
AGAGGGGGTTACATGTATTGGGTACGTTTTCGTTTATCAGATTGTCGTTGTTGTGAGCTGCTTTCATGATTTCCATCTCTTCGAGTACGTATGGAAATCATGAAAGCAGCTCACAATAACGACAATCTGATAAATGAAAACGAACCCAATACATAGTAACTCTCTCTACCAGATATTCAGTGAAACACCAGTTTGAATCCTGCCGATGATGGGACAAGTCCCGAAAGCGCTACAGTTAAATAATTCATTAAGTTGAGGAGACGGACCTTTCAGGTGATTATTCCATAATTTTATATTTTAATAATGATATACACTGTGACAAACCAAACTTTTTTTTAATTCAATGCCCCAGGTTGTCATTTTGACATTTCTGGTGTTCTCTCCTGGCATTGGCTTAATTGTAACCCACTTGTGATGTTGGGGCGCCGAGAAGGCAGAGTTAAGTTACCCCGATGATATGATAGATGATAAATGATAAATGATAAATAGGGAGCGGATTTGTATGTACTAAAAGTTAAGATTGCAACGTAGTATAATAAGAAGTTAGGCTTATGACTGTCTTTTGTTTAGGTTCCACACACGAACAGTTGAATAGTATAATCAGAAGTAAGACTTTTGACTGCCTTTTATCTGTATCACACACAGACAATTGAATAATATATACTATCTGCATTGCAACCTTACCTTTTATTACATAAAAATCCGCTCTCTAATGACAATGAAGCGCCAGGAGAGTTCTTAACCTAAACTTAACCTAAATTCCAGACCACGGGCAACCACAGGAATGATTCCCTTTAAGGAAAAAATCCTATGGTTTGACCGAGAATCGAACCCTGGACATCATGAACAGTAGTCACGAACGCAGCCCATGAGGCCGGTAAAACCGAACATAGCGGTTACTAGTCAACTTTTAATTTCAGATTTCAGGTAAACCTCTATTTGAAATTGTCGGAAATCGTTCGTTTTTTGATAATACCTATCTCGGTTTATTTTATTAGAATATACTGAGTTTTGGCTTATTTTTGGATTTCATTTTAGTTATGACAGCGAAATTGATATATCAATTAAAATTCACAATTATAATAAATCCATGGGAACCATTAATAGAGATTTTTAAAACCATCTTTACTACAAATGCAAACAAAAATAAGAGCTTGTAAAACGTTAGCGAGACCAATGCTTACCTATGGAAGCGAAGCTGAACAATATGCAAAATATAAATAAGCAGAATAACAGCTAGCGAAATGGAGTTCATGAGAAGAACAGCTGGATACACGAAGTTAGGCAAAAATGTATATATCCTTCAAGAACTTCAATTATGGACCATATAACTACATATAGAAATAATTGGCTACAACACCTTCAGTGTATGGATCGATCTCACATCCCTCATCAGATTTTGAATTATCATCCCCGAGCAAGGAGATCTTTGGGAAGACCACTCAAAAGATGACAAGAGACCGTAACGAGCCATCAGTCCTAAATATGGAAGGAAGATGATAATGATGATAATGATACTGAGTTTTGTTGTGAAACATCGAACATTGCTACCGCTAGAATTACTTTTAAAGTTTGTTTCAGGTGAACTCCTACACTTAATGATTTTAGAACATAATAGCGGATAAATACAACTCTGTACCTGATAATATGTATTGCCAATTTTCAAGTCAATAGACCGTCTAATTTTCGAGTATTGCAAGCACAAACGAATGCAGGCTGAATTTGTATGTATAAATATTTCAGCAAAAAAGAATACCATGCCTTATATTATCTTAAAGAATAACGCTATACATGTGAATAGATTTTAACATATGTTGAAAAATGTCAATGCTTACATGTGTATCTGGTTGCAGATTTGGGAGTAAAAGTCCCATATTACACTTTAATTCAACCAAGGAAGTTACTACAGACCTAATGGGCTATGCCAGTGTCCCCATACCTATAGAGGATAGATGTTGCCAAACTCATAATAACGGTATTTGTTTGTTGTGGAGGGGTAAGGTTAGCAGTACTTTTCCAAATCCATGTACAATACATTTAAAAAACATAGTTTTTCTTTTACGGCATGCAAACTACTTTTATAGTAAATATGAGAGTTGACACTTTCATACAGGATAGTATAGATCCGCATGAACTCAGTGACAAGTGGTAACTGTTTTTTTCGTTGCAATCTTCAGTTTTACATGAGGATTTCTCTGAAGAATATATTGTTAAAATAGCAATCCAGTTCCCTATTCCAAACACACAGTTCCAAACACTGGGTTGAATCTGAGTGTAGAGAGGGAATATTTTTGTGTGTTAAAATCTGGTAGGCATATTTTGCACCTGCGAGACACATTATACAGCACTGTTTAACTCATGCCCCAAATGGTAGTCAATGACCAATCATATTTCAATGAATTTTGTTTTACAACCAATGGCACTCATGTTTCACCTCGCCCTTTATCGTTGTCTCCTTATCATCTTCTGCTTTTGTGATAAACAAAGCTTCTCCTTTTTTAATATTCTAAACAGGTCAGACCATTATTGTGCAGTGACTGACTCTCCAACAAATGCATTAAATACAGCAAATAATGAACAGATTCCTTGATTTTGCTGGGTTGCTTACTAAAAAATATAAATTAAATACCGATAATGTTAGTTGTAATATACAGTTTGATGTGTTTTATTATTTCTCTACTAGGGTGCATTCTTACAATATTGCGATCCTATTTGGTAATAAATAATGTATTATCAAGTCGCAGTGAATAAACATAACCTCACATTTCTGATTTTTTAAACGTCGATATTTACATTAAATATATAAATATTTTAAAATACCAGGATATTTAAATAATTATTTTTGAGTTAACAGCTTAATTTTATTCGTTAAATAGTCCTAATAAATGTCTCCAATATTCTAAATATTTACATTTTCCTTATATATGTATATCCCCTTTAAAGCTCCCGCACAATCGACATATTCGCATATGGTGATCGTCGATAATATTTACAAGTTTCCATGTCCCTAGCTTTAACCAAGCAAGCCTTGGCTCTCTTTAAATCCTGGATTGGATATACATGATTCCTTTCCCCAGACTTGTTTTAGGTCTCTTTGTAAACACAGTGACCCTTTCCCCGTACATTTGGCGAAAATATCATCATATTATTAAGATTCTATGAACAGTTATTCCTAAATTTACGTTTTATGGAATATGTATATTTCCTGACAAAATACAAAATCTTCTGCACGTTAGGAAACAATATTATTACCATTCTAATCTTCTCAAAAATTATATGCACATAAGAACTAGAATCAATTTAGACTTAATTCAATTAACTTCTAAAAGGTCATGTTTTAGTTTAAATTCAGAAAAAAAAAATAGTATTATAATCTGAAGACTTAAGTCTAGAGAATCTCTCAAAAGAACAATAACAGTTTCAATTGGCCATGACTGTTTTGCTGAGAACGAAAACGAAATTGGTTTTTTTCCAAACAGCATTGTACGTGAGTCAAATGAACAAATATACTGATCCTGTATATAGATATTAAACTCGTAGAAACACAAGACCACTTTTTTCAAAATATAAACAGTTATTCTCATTCCAATTGTTATAACTTATAAGTAAGGCTACGATATTTATGTAATATAATATGCAAAATATGTACTTATTTATGTAATAACATTATGTAAAATATGTATATATTATATAAAAAATGAATGTTTGTTTGTACTTTATGCGCGGTCATACTTTGATCCGATTTTGATGGCGCTTTTTGCAAAATGTTCAGGAGATTCCCGGGATGAACATAGGCTGTAAGAGAGTTCTGATACTCAACTCCTACACCCTTAAAAACCGCCCTTTGTAGTGGCAAACCTGAAAAAAGTAGCTTTTTGGATGCTTAAATGGCTTACGATGCCTAAACTGTAACAAATACACGAAATTAATATACACAGAAGTGAATATCTCAAAAAGCTCTACAAAAACGCCCGCGACAGCATATGTTTATCTCTTACGGATAACTCACAATAACTATTTTTGTCTTCATTGAAGCCAAGAAGATCGAGACAAGTACATAGATTCCTGTGCAAGCATAGCAGCACATGGCGGGTATTCTTTTACGGATAACTCACAATAACGAATTTGTCTTTTAGCTCATTTATGCCAAGAAGATCGAGATAAGTAGATTCCCGGGCAACACCGGGTAATCAGTACGGGGAATCTTAAAACAATTACGATATACATTTATAATTATTTTTCACTTTAATTATTCAACTAATCATAAGAAGTACATTAATTTTCGTCTTTCAGCTTATTTATGCCAAGAAGATCGGGATGAATGGATTACCGGACAACGCCGGGTAATCAGCACGGGGTATCTAAAAATAATTACGATATAAATGTTTCCCTTCACTTATTTAACTAAACATAAAATACATTAATTTTCGTATTTCAGCTCATTTTTGTCAAGAAGATCGAAATAAGTAGATTACCGGGCAAAGCCGGGTAATCAGCACGGGATATCTAAAAAATATAAATGTATAATTATTTTTTCCTTCACTTATTCAACTAAACATAAAAGCACATTAATTTTCAATTATTTAGGCGTAGCAGCGAACAGCCGAATATTAGCTAGTGATTACATAAACAATCCTTAAAATATGCAATATTAAACACATTAAAGTTTAATTTTATATAAATTTATATTCGACGTTAACTTTAAGATCCATCATATTTGAAGGAACGGGACAGTTAAATGCTTGACAACGTGGTAAGAGGGGTAAGGCCATGTTTCTATTATAAAATGATCTCACTATAGGTTAGGGATACTGGGAGGTTAAGGCTCCCATCTTTCTAGACAATCGGCAAGAGATTCCAGCCTTGTGTGATAGCCGTCTTTACCCCCATAACATAGTATGGTATTGATTTCTGTTATAGGCTGAATCGATCCAAAGGTCATGATGCCGCCAGAAGATTAAGCGGTTTAAAATTCTGACCCCATTGCCTCAACCCTCAATTTTCCAACTTCTAGGATATTGCTTTAACCAACTATACCACGGTGTGCCCTCTATTTATTTCTACTATTTCATTCATAAACAGAGTATATCATACACGTTTTAAAAGATATATTGCAATGTGGAATCCTATACTCAAGTTTTCGGAGTCCTCCTGTATCTATATCTATCGTGTTTAATATATGGAATTTTTCTTTGATCGTTCTTCAACAGCTTTTGTACAGGTTGGAAAAAACAGTTCCGTTGTACAATCAGGTATCTGAGTTTTTTAATGTAAACAAATATTGTCGATAATATTGTTTTAAATTATTTTCCGCTTATGAAAACACTTGTTTTTAGTTATGAGGAATAATATGCAAATTTACATAAAAGTTTTTAAAATATGTAAAAATATATAATTATGACCAAATATGTAAAAATATGTAATGATACATTTTCATAAATAAGTAAGTTTGTAATGATATACTGAGTTTCGTTGTGAAACATCGAAAAATGTGACCGCTAGAGCAATTCTTAAATTTTCGTTTCTGGTAAACTCCTACGCCTAAATATTTTAGAACATAATAGATAACGGCTAAACACTCGCCGCATCTGAAAATCTGTATATACAAATTTTCACCATCTTGTATATACCTGAAACGAAAATTTAAATATTGCTCTAGCGGTCACATTTTTCGATGTTTCACAACGAAACTCAGTATAACATATTAAATTAACTGAGGCGGATATTATCAAAAAATGAGTGAGTTCCGACGATTAGAAGTGGAGGTTTACTTGAAATCCGCAATTAAAACTGCCTGAATGATTGCACCGATTTTTTTTTTTTTTTGTGTGTGTCTGATTGGGACCCTGGATGGACCCTATAAAACCATTAGATGTAGGAGTTCACATGAAGTGAAAATATAAAAATCGTTCAAGCGGTCTCAATTTGTTTATTTTTCACAACGAAACTCAATATATCCCATTTAAATAAACCGAGGTAAGTATTGTCCAAATATGAGCGAAATCCGACAATTAGAAGAGGAGGTTTACTTAAAATGCGAAATTAAAAACTGCCTAAACGACTGGACAGATTTTCATGAATTTTTGTGTGTGTTTGAGTGGGTCCCTCGATGGTTTAGATTCACAATTGGACTCGGTAGATGGCGCTGCGGTCATGTTATAGGAATTTTTTAATGTCAAATATGTAGTCATCTTCATTACCGACACATTCCTCGCGAATACAATGTGACGTCATAATACAAGCTTCTTGAGCCACAACAGATGACAGTGAGGAGTTTTCTTGCGAACATATTAATTAGTGAATTTTACGGTTAAAAAAGTAACGTTTATTTTTATCGTCCGGCCATGACACGAGAAGTGAACGTTCGGTCAGGACAACGTATGCCGGGCCCACTAGATTTTTTATACGTAAAGATGAGCTAGTTGTGGGTTCTTGTGCGTTCACGATTGAAAGAAGAAAAATATCCAACCCTCCTAGTTAACAAATCAAACTAGAAAAAGTAGATAATAACATAAATCAAGCGTTTAAGAAGGAAAAGCGATGAAATAAAGTAGAAAGATGGTAAAGATAAGTGAGAATTTTGAGAAATATGGATATGCAATATAAAGAGATACAAATAAGATTTTGATAGATGGAAGTGTTGGGAATAATGAGGGTTGAGCTAATATTGCGGTGTCTCGATATCAGAACCAAGGAGCGGAATATTTGCCCTGAGGTAATTGGCCTCTTGATGCAGTCTCACTGTTGTCAAGGCACCCGCGAGCAATAAAATTCAATTTCCCTCAAACTTGACTCCAATCTTTTCCATTGAGTGCAACAACGGCTCAGGATATCGGATGACAGGAAGCGCCTCGAGATGAGCGGCACTACAAAGCAACTTTATTAGCATTAACAAAGCCCCTGACCTCTAACACTGTACACTAACTAACCAATTCCATTTCACACCAAGGTGTAACGTCTCATTTCAGAATCAGGACCCAATTTCCCAAGCGTACAACAGCCAGTATCGACACGAACGTAAAATTGCAATAAATTGGGGCTGAAGTCTAGTACTTGTCGATCACGATTTTCCATGCAATATTCTTATGCCACTATTACACTACACACCTTTACCATTTATAATAACGTTTCGTATATTTTAAACATTTTGGAACAATTCTACAGGGTGTTACCAAAATGACTGCATAGCTAATTTGAATTAGCATATATTGGAGAATCTAACGACAAAATTTAACTTTGATAGCGTAAAAAATTGCATCGTAAGGAGCATTTTAAATATTGGAAAATGTAAAAAAAAAAAAAAAAAAAAAAAAAGGAAACGGAAAAAAAAACGCATATTAATGTTTAGGTAGTAATGCTGACCACACGTGCAAGGGTATTTAAACTCTTACGTCACGGACTCAATTTTGCTCCTACAATGAAATGTTTACATGAAAATGATCCTAAAGAATCAAAGTTATTAAAAAGCAAATAAACAAAAAATATTTTTTTTGTGATTTTTCAACATTTTCACCAGTCGGTCCCCTTAAGTAAGAACGGAAAACGAAATATTACTTACTTACTTACTCACTGGCACTATCGAACCCGTAGGTTCATGGCCGCACGGACATAAGCTCTCCATACATCCCTATCCTGAGCTAATGATTTCCAATAATTCCCTGTATAATCTACTTCCCTCAAATCATAGTTAATGTTATTCTCCCACCTCATTCTTGGTCTACCAACTGGGCGTTTTCCCTCTGGCTTTCCTACAAGAAGCTTCCATGAAAGTCTTTCATTCCCCATACGTGCAACATGTCCTGCCCATCGCAGTCTACGAGACTTAACTGTTCTTATTATATCTGGCTTCCTATAAAGACCATGCAGTTCATTGTTAAGTAGTCTTCTCCATTCACCTGTCTGTTCATCTATCTTTGGTCCAAAAATTTTCCTAAGTACTTTATTCTCAAATACTTGTAATCTCCTTTCCTGTCTTAAAGTAAGAGTCCATGTTTCGCACCCATATAATATAACTGGTAGAATAATAGTTTTATATATTTTCAGTTTAACGTTTTTTGAACGGAGTTGGGACATCAAGAGTCTCTGCAATGCATAATAGCACGCATTTCCAGAATTGAGCCTATGTTTAATTTCTTTGTGCATCTCATTCCTATTTGTGATTATTGTTCCTAGGTATTTGAATTCAGCCAATTCCTCAAAATTTCCCTCATTTGTCATTAGCTGTCCATTTCCATAATATAATGTATTTCTACGTGTGACCATATATTTAGTTTTTATTGATATTTACTTCCAGTCCTAAGTTCTTAGTGTTACTCAATAGTGTGTGCGTATTGTCCTTTAATATCTCCTCACTATCGGCCAAGAATACATCATCAGCATAAACTAACAGTTTATTAATACCATTGAGTTGTAAGCCTTCCTCATTCTCTAAAGATTTAATGGCATGCTCTAGTACAAAATTAAATAGTAGAGGAGATAGTGCATCTCCTTGCTTCAACCCATTCTGGATTTCAAAAGTGTCCAAAAACTGTTTGCCTACACGCACCCTACTCTTTGTGCCATTTAGACACATTCGAAATATTAATATGATTAACTAATTAACTCACTGGCACTATGGAACCAGGAGTTTCCTAGCCATAAATTATTTGAGCCAATACGTTGCAAACGATCCCAGTATAAATCACCCTCCCTCAAATCATTATTATTGTTATCTCTCACCTTCTGTTTCGCCTGCCTATTGAATGCATTCTGTCTGGTTTTACAAGAAGTGTCTATATTCCTCTTTCTTTCCCCGTCTCATATGTCCAGCCCGGAGTTCACTGTTACGTAATTTTCTCCACAAACCTTGGTGTTTATATTTCTTTGATTCAAAAACTTTTTCATAAAGATTTTTCTAAAATATTCGCAATCAAATATTCGCCTATGTAAACTGGTAAAATTTAGCGTATTAGTTGGGCTTCATCCGGTCTCCAAATTAATGCCTGAAGTTAACCCATAATTATTTGGGATGTCATTTAGGTAATGACAGAAATTTAGATAAACTCACTAAAATACGATTCAATTATCTGTGTGGCACAATTGAACGTACCTTATTGAATAAAACTAGAGAAGAAACTATTTTAAAATTTTACAAAGTATTGGCAGTTCCATCGCTTATTTATGGATGTGAAATCTGGACATTTTACAAAGGCAGATAGTAAACAAATAGAGGCTGCAGAAATGAAAATGCTGAGAGCAATATCAGAATACCAAAGGACCGACAAAAAGAAAAACGAAGATATAAGAACAGAACTTAATATATTTAATCTCTGTGAAAGAATAAAATACTATCAAAATGCTTACCCTTCAGCACATATTACGAATGAATGAACAGCGCATACCAAGAATTATGTATAATTATAAACCAAAAGGGAGCAGATTGTTGGGAAGAGATGGAAGGGCCAATTCGACCTATAATGAGATCGGAACAGGCCATTGGGCTTAATCCTTGTTGTTGTTGATGATGATGAAGTTAACCCACTCCATCTTGCATCTCTATTTAATTACAATACTAGGGTCTAAAAATTATTAACAGAAACATCTAACAAACATTACTTTTTTAACTATCTTACTTACTTACTCACTGGCACTATCGAACACGTACGTTCATGTCCGCGCGAACATAAGCTCTCCATACATCCCTATCCTGAGGTAATGCTTTCCAATCATTCCCTGTATAATCTACTTCCCTCAAATCATAGTTAATGTTATTCTCCCACCTCATTCTTGGTCTACCAACTGGGCGTTTTCCCTCTGGCTTCCCTACAAGAAGTTTCCATGCAACTCTTTCATTCCCCATACGTGCAACATGTCCTGCCCATCGCAGTCTACGAGACTTAACTGTTCTTATTATATCTGGCTCCCTATAAAGACCATGTAGTTCATTGTTATGAAGTCTTCTCCATTCACATGTCTGTTGATCTCTCTTTGGTCCCAGTAGAACCCATGTCCACATTTCTTGACGGTTGTATTTTTATGGTGAAAGATTGTCACTCTTTCGACCAAGGTACTTTTTTCATCTGGCTTATCACCTTTGACCAGTCTGCCATGGGTAACCCTATCGGCAGCAATGCTACCGCCGGCATAGCTCTCAGGATCATTTAAGCACGCAAGCCACCCCACCACGACAAGGTAAAGATACCATGGAGGGCTTTTTTAACTATCTATATTTTTTTTCACTTTTGTCTAACTCCTTGATTTATTAAAATTTCTTCTGACCTTTTTTCGTCAGTTTTTATCACAACTTTAGTTTCTTCATATAAGCTTTGGACTGTTTTTATTAGATGGTGTGGATATCCTTGTTCTTTCATTATTTCCCATAGTTTAGATCTATTTACTCTATTTTAAGTTTGTCTCTCAATTGCAGTCCAATAATAAGTTTAGACTAAGAACTATAATATCGATAGTCACTATGAGTTTTCTATCACATTTATTTTCTTTCTGCCTCAGTAATTCTATATGTGTATAGTAAAGTGAAATATTCGCTTCAATAGACGTATCTAACAAGCAAATGGAGTTTTTATCGTATAAATATGTTCTATTTTGAAGATCGCACAAACACTTCAAAAAATATGTAAACTCCAACACTTACTATGAAATATTTATAACCCTAGTTATGAAAAAGGTTAGCAATAAAAATAAACTTTCAAAGACATGTTTAACAAGCATTTTCAAGAAATCATACATAATATACTGAATATTTGACTTCCAATTTTAAAATATTAATCTAATATATAAAAATGAACATTTGTTTGTCCTTTATGCGCGGCCATACCGTTGATCCGATTTTGATGGGGCTTCTTGCAAAATGTTCAGAAGATTACCGGGATGAACATAGGCTATAAGAGAGTTGTGTGATACTCAACTCCTACATCTTTAAAAATCGTCCTTTTTAGCGGAAAACGTGAAAGTAGTAGCTCTTTGGTCGCTTAAATGGCTTACGCTGCCTAAACCATAACAAATACATAAAATTGATGTACACGGAATTGAATATCTCAAAAAACTCTACAAAAAGTTCCTGACAGCATATGTTTATCTCTTACGGATAACTCACAATAACAATTTTTGTCTTTCATTGATGCCAAGAAGATGGAGACAAGTACGTAGATTCCTGTGCAAGCATAGCAGCACTTGGCGGGTATTCTTGTACGGATAACTCATAATAACGAATTTTGTCTTTTAGCTCTTTTATGCCAGGAAGATCGAGATAAGTAGATTTCCGGACATCACAGGGTAATCAGCACGTGGAATTCTAAAATAATTACGATATATATTTATAATTATGTTTCATTTTACTTATTCAACTAATAATAAGAAGTACATTAATTTTTGTCTTTCAGCTCATTTATGCCAAGAAGATCGGGATGAATAGATTCCCGGACAACGCCGGGTAAACAGTACGGGTATCTAAAATAATTACGATAAATTTTTTTCCCTCCTACTTATTTAACTAAACATAAAACACATTAGTTTTCGCATTTCAGCTCATTTATGCCAAGAAGATCGGGATAAGTAGATTCTCGGGTAGCGCCGGGTAATCAGCACAGGGTATCTAAAAATATAAATTTATAATTATTTTCATTTTACTTATCTAAACATAAAAGCACATTAATTTTCATTTATTTAGGCGTAGCAGCGCACGCCGGGTATTAGCTGTAAACTTATAAAATTGTTACCCTGTATGTCCGTCTCCTCAACTTCGTAAATTATTAATTTCTGTAGGTCTTTGGTACTAGTCCCATCATCAGCAGGGAATACGTATTTATTTACTGACCCTGAATGTAATATTCGAATGTTTTAAGAAATTCTACAGAAAGCGGCCAATTCGAAACAACTGAATTCCAAGGTATTCTGCATTGCGCGTGATAAATTCAAAACAATGCTTCTTCTTCTTCTTCTTCTTCTTTACTACGCGGGCTAGGCAAACATTGCCTGTTCCGCCTCACAGTTGTTCTGTCCATCTTTTTACTGGTCTTCCTACATTCCTTGAACCTCTTTGCTTGTAGTTGAATGCTGCTCTTGGTAATCTTGTTACATTCATTCTTTCCACATGTGTAAACCATTTCTCTCTATATTCTCTGATTTTCTCATTCAATGGATATATATTTAATTCTGTTCTTATATCTTCATTCTTTCTCCGATCCAATCTTGTGCAGTCTTTTGTTCTTCTAATGATGTTCATTTCTGCGCTTTGTATTCTGCTTTGCAATTTTTTGGTCATTACCCAAGTTTTGCTCCCATAAAGCAATGCAAGAACTGCCAATGTTTTTAAAAACTTCATTCTAGTATCTCTTCTTGTTTTGTTCTTTAATGTTTTATGCTTATTTATTCTATTAAAATTGTAATTAGGCCTGTATATTTTAAGATTCTTGCATATAACTTACGTTAGATAATATATATTTGCATTAACTAACTAATTTATTGACTCTATCGAACCCATAGGTTAATGGCCGCGCGAACATATGCTCTCCATACATCCCTATTCTGAGCTAATATTTTGCAATCGTCACCTGTATAATCTACTTCCTCGAATCGTGGATAGTGGTATTCTCTCGCCTCATTCATGGTCAACAAACTGGGCGTTTTCCCTTTTGTTTACCTTCAAGATGCTTCCATGCTCCTCTTTCATTCCCCTTTATTTTCTCCTGGCCATCTAACTTCCGGTAACGTTACTATATCCAACGGCGATTTATCTAATTCCCGCGTTAATACATCTAGCGCCCCGCTACTGTATAAAGTTCTAACATTCCATGTTCCAAGAAACATGTCCCTGTGTTTCAGCCTTTGGCATGGATTCCTTGAAGTAGTCCCCGCCCGGAGAACCCAATGGGGGAGACTATTTTACCTCCGGAGGGTTTTAATCCAGTGGAACCCATGTCCGCGTTTCTTGACGGTTATATTTTTACGGTGAAAGATCACCACTTTTTCGACCAACTTGTTCTGGCTTGTTGCCTTCGACCTGTCCGGCATGGGTAACCCATTCGGTAGCAATGCTACCGCCGGTATAGCTCTAGGGATAATTTAAGATATATTTGTATCCATCCATAGTAGTTCTGCCCGAGGGCAGGCCTTTCACTGCAATCATAGCTATTCCATGCTATGTTTTGCACCTTTATTAGGGAATTATAGGTGTGGTAGCTTCCCGTTGCTTTCCACACCAGTGAAGGATGATGATAATGATGAGGATGATGATGATGGCCGGGTGATTTTCGGGTACCGTTGGGCCCTCAGCTTCCTGACATTTGTCTTACAGGTGAGGAAAAACCCCGAGAATGCCTCACCCAGGAGCCTGTCCCGACCGGGAATCGAACCTGGGTCCGCTGCGTAACAAGGCAGCACGCTACCTCCAGACCACAGTGGTGACACAACATTTCATAGTATCATTTAAGAATTAAATCAACAATTAGGTGTAGGAGTTCACCTGAAGTGAACATTTAAAAATCACTCTAGCGGTCACATTTTTTTTTTCACAACGAAACTCAGTATTCATATTAAAATAAATCGAGGTAGATATTGTCCAAAAATGGAGAAATCCGACAATTAGAAATGGAGGTTTACTTGCGATCCGAAATTAAGAACTGCCTAAAAGACTGGACCAATTTTAATGAAATGTTTTGTGTGTGTTTGTGAGAGTCCCTGGATGGTTTAGATTCACAACTGGACTCGGTAGGTGGCGCTTCAATCGGGTTATACGAATTTGTTTTATGTCCGATGTGAGTCATCAGCATTACCAACATATTCCGCGCGACAAGAATGTGACGTCATAGTGCACGCGTATTGCGCCACAACAGATTGTATTGAGGAGTTTCTTGCGAACTTATTTAATAATATATAATTGCGAGTTAAGTAGTGACTTTTATGAGGAAAAAGGAGTCTATCACGAATAACAAAACGAAAATATTGATATCCCAAATTCAATGTTAAAAGTCACTTAGTATATTGGTTGTCGATAATTCGAATATCAAGAAAATATTTTCTGCACCCGCCAATAGCAGACAAACATACGTCCAGGCATGACGTATAGGGAAGTTAGGGTAATGTGGACCCTGTAAATATCTTATTTAAATGGTGCTGCCCTCGAACAGAAAATATTTTACTTCTTTCCTTCATCAACTTTGACGGATTCAAGGTCAGTTTTTTTATTCTTTGTGCGAAGAAGGGTCTATTTGTGATATTTATGAAAATGACCACTTTAAAAGTTTTCAAGCTGAGAATCGATTCTAAATTTCTGCTATTCGGTATTATAAATGTTGAAAAAAACTCATAACTATATTATATTATGTAGATGCTGTTTTAATATACTGACGGGTTTGGTTTGATATTATGTGACATGGTTGCTGTATAAAATAATTAAGCAAAACAAAGGAATTTGGTTAATATGGACCCTCCACATTACACGAATACGTATATTTTATCAATGATGATGCTATCCGTAAAAACCATTCACTTAATATATTTTATTCAATATCCATGTAATTTTACTAAACCAAAGACAGTCGCTTTTTGCAGTTGAATGACGTATGAATGTTATAATCAACAACAATTTTTCAAAACATTAAATAAATATCAATTAATTATGACCAGTCATAAAATTTTCAAATTAATCTGTGCCTTAATTAATAGAGTAAATAGACTTAAATATAGACTAAAAGCTAAGGTGGACTCTGGGGTCCACTTTATCCGAATATGGAGGTTAAAGTGGACCTTTCTTGTATTGTAAAAAGTTTATAAATTATGAATATGTTCCATATTTCAATAAAATAACAATGCTATTTCAAAGTTACAACACTAATGATAATCACTGTAAATAATAAAAATTCAAATCCCTTAATTCAAAGAAGAAAAACAACAAATTCAAAACAAGGTGTCCAAATTATCTGAAGTTCCTCTATTACTTTGTGGATAACTAATAATATAATCATTTTTGTCTTTCATCTCATTTATTCGAAGAAGATCGGGAAAAGTAGATGGACATATTCCGCGTGACAACAATGTGACGTCATTATACTTCTTCTTGAGCTACAACAAATGACAGTGAGGAGATTTTTTTGCGAAATAATTAATAGTATTAATTACGTGTTAATTAGTGAATTTCATGATAAAAAGGTAACTTATATTTTTATCGTCCGAGAATTGAAAGTTCGGGCAGGACAACGTCTACCGGGTTCGCTAGTGTGCGTATATATTATATATATATAGGCCTATATATGACAGCGTATTGATTGTGACGTGATTTTGAAATCTGAAGACGGATATTACGTTACCAATCAAGCAGAGAGTCGTGAATATGCAGAAATCAGCGTTTTTAGAAATACACTTCAGTAACCTAGCTGTCTTCTACTCGTGCCACACAAAATTGTCTTTTTTTTTTATCATTAGAGGTTTAGTGGGGTACGAATGATCTTACACAGCCTGTCTTGTATTTTATATAACTTATAATTACATACATACATACATTGTGTTCTGCCCAAGGACAGGTATTTCACTGCAAACTCAGCAATATTAACATTTCCTTAACGCATACTTTCTTTATGTATCCGCATACAAACCATTTATTTTAATACTATCTACCATCTAATGTATTTTTCTGCCTCTAATATTCTTTCCGTTGACCATTCCTTCTAGGTCATCCGTCAGCTGGCAGTTTATTCTTAGCTAGTGCCCAATCCAATTTATTTTTCTCTTCATTATGAATTCCAGCATTGTTCTTCCTTCACCCACTCTGACTAGCACATCTTTATTTTTTATTTCGTCTGTCCATTTTATACTCTCCATGCTTCTCCATATCCACATCTCAAAAATTCCAGTCGCTTTTACTCATTCCATCGTAATGTCCAATTTTCTGCACGATACAATGCTACACTCCACACAAAACACTTCACTAGCCTCTTCAGCAATTCTTTTGCCAAAAGTCCGCAGAATATGCTTCTCTTCTTGTTAAAAGCTTCTTTTACCATTGCTATCCTCTGCTTTACTTCTTGACATTCATGTTACTACTGATAGTACAATCCAAGTATTTGAAGCTCTCCAGTTGCTCAATGGTCTCGTCTTTAACCCTGTCTATCTTCCTTGGACTTACAATTACATACAATTAAATTTTATCATTAATCTTGTTTCTGTAAGAGTTCGAATACTGAAAATAGATACATTCGTTGCACATCTTCTGAAAATGGTACAGTTAACCATTGCATGCCGAAATGTACTTTGAAATTTCTCCCAAAGAAGTGCTGTCATGTATCAAGGACGTGTCAAAACAAATCTGCCGTTTTTAACTGCAAGCCAAAATCCAGCAATGGCAACTCACTGTACGGAGCAGATGGTCTCCCTGCTTGAGTAAGAGCTAAGTGGAGTGAGGCGAGTACGGCGCGAACGACAGGTATTGAGTGTTAAGAGTCTTATTACTTTCTTATAGTTTAAATAGCGCTAGATTTTAGTGTCTTGCTGTTAAAAACGGCAGCAGAATTTTTTTTGATGCGGCATTGATACATCACAATGGTTCTCTATAAGAAATTTCAAAGTCATGCAACGGTTGAAAGTTCCCTTATGAGAATAGACTGATTGTGTTACTGCATACAGATGACAGTACACTGAAGGCTCCTTATTCACGGTTCCGTTATTCGCGTTTTCATTATTTTCGGCTTAAAAATTGCGACACAGTTCCTGTATTTGCGGCTAAAATTCTTTATTCGCGGATCTAGTTGGTATATTAGAATGATTAGGTATCCTTTATTAATGCATCTGCAACGTTTTTTACTGCAGGCACTTGCCAAGGCGGCTTTTACATAGAGTGATTCATACCAAATGGAAAAACAAAAGTCGTAATAAAACAAACCTTATTCTTATTGTCACAACCTGAATTCCATTGTTAAAAGCCGCCGCTGCCGTAATTCATTTGCCGCCATGTCCTTCGATAAATACCGCCCTCGCCATGAACGGTGTTTTATTATTTCAACTTGTCATTCGTTGCAATAATTGTTTGAATAACATGTGTCTCTTCTGCATTGTGAGCAATATTTATAATGACTAGTAATAAAGAAAAATTAGTTCCGAAGCGGAGAAAAAAGTAGTAGAGTAGTAGTAGTACTAGGACTTTATTAGATAAAAGTAAGATATTTACAATATTATTTACAAATATGGGTCGCACGGGCGGTAAGCCGTACGTGCTGTTGACAGTCCGTTACAATAAAGTAATAATTGGTACTAGTATAAAGAAAAATAAACAACAAAAAATCAATAACATTACAGTTACATAAAGAAAACACAATAATATTACAATTAAATAATAACACAATAGCATTATACACTAAAAAACATTAACATTACAATTACATAAAGAAAACACAATAATATTACAATTAAATAATAACACAATAGCATTGAACACTAATTTATATATAATTTTTAGGAATTAATGTTATTGCATTTTGATAACATACGAGTATATTTAATCATGAATGAGTGTTGTCCTTATTTTCCGCGTTTTGTCCAGAAATTTACCGAGGTTTATCCAATTTTCTGTATTTACCAATAACTCGTAGCATGCTAATCTTTCCCGATTTGCATTTAGAAATCTTTCCGGTAATAACTGACGTCTCCAATATTCTAAATCATTACATTTTCCTAATATATGTATCTCATCTTCAAAGTTCCCGCACATTGGACATATTCGCATATCGTGATCGTCGCTAATTTTTAGAAATTTCCATGCCCCTAGCCTAAACCAAGCAAGCCCTGATCTCTCCTTAAATCCTAGGTTGAGTATATATGATTCTTTTCCCCAGACGTGAGAAAAAAGTAAAGTTACCGCTTAAAATATAATATAATGCTTGACCGTTTATGCGTTGGCGAGTCGTTTCAGCAGCAAACAGGAAAAAAATAAAAGTTATTTTAGCCATTGCCTAAGCCTGACAATAATAATTGTTCAAAATGTCTCATTAAATTGATTTTATTTTGATTATTTTATTTTGGAACCCTGGAACGTATCCTCTATATATCCATACAAATTACCATTCCATATTCATGGTTTTTTCCTGTTCGTGGCATATGTATAGGGAACATATCCCCCGCGAATAAGGAGATTTTAATGTACAGGGCTTACGAGTTGTCATACAGTCTCGTGGGCTAGTGGTAAGAGCTTCTGAATACAATTAATTGGGCCTGATTTTGGTCTCACGATAGGACATTTTTCTTAATGGGAATTATTCCTATGGCTTCCCATTATCTGTATTTAGGTTAAATGTTTGTTAAGGAATCTCCTGGTGCCTCATCATCATTCATCACCTATCATATCATCGGGGTAACTTAACTCTTACTTCCATTCGCCTTAACTTAAGAATTCTGTCGATGCCAGAAGAGAACACCAGAATTATCAAAAAGACAACTAGGAGGCATTGATAAAAAATATATTTTTAGTCATAATCGAAATTTGAAACCAAATCACTTGAAAGTTTTAAATATTATTTAGCAAAAATTAATAAAAATCATGTAATAAAAAAATACACATACCACCGTCACAGATGGAAATGTCATGCAAAAACTATGTTGTGAAATTCAAGATAGTTAAAAAAAATAAATAAAAATGTTTCGAACACACGTAGGACATTTTCTTCTTCTCAGTGAGATAAATATTTTTTTGTTTATCTCGTAGACTCCATTTTTGTTAAATCATGTTAAATGTTGATACATTGTGTTAATTATGTAAGATAGTGAAAATATTTTTGAATTTCAAGTAATATGTGACAGCTAATGTGATTTGCGATCTTAAAAGATAATTGGCGTTTATAACTAATATTTTCATAATTAAAATGTGTATTAGAGGGCCAATATGCACAAACTGTTGAGTAACACTAAGAAACTGCGACTGGAATTAAATATCCGTAAATATATGGTCACGCATAAAAATACATTATATAATGGAAAGGAACAGCTATGACAAATGAGGGAAATTTTGAAGAAGTGGCTGAATTCAAATACATAGGAACAATAATCACAAATAAGAATGAGATGCACAAAGAAATTAAACATAGGCTCAATTCTGGAAATGCGTGTTATTATGCATTACAGGGACTCGTCATCCCAACTCCTTAAAAAAAACATTAAACTGAAAATATATAAAAATGTTATTCTACCAGTTATAATTATATGGTTGCGAAACATGGACTTTAAGAGAGGAAAGGAGATTATGAGTACTTTAGAATAAAGTTCGTAGGAAAATGTTTGTACCAAAGAGAGAAGAACAGATAGGCGAATGGAGAAGAACAGTCAACTACATGGTCTTTATAGGAAGCCAGATATAATAAGAACAGTTAAGTCTCGTAGATTACGGTGAGCAGGTCATGCGGCACGAATGGGAAATGAAAGACGTGCATGGAAGCTTCTTGTAAGGATACCAGAGGGAAAATGTCCAGTTGGTAGACCAAGAATGATTTGGGGAAAATATAATTAATCAAGATTTGAAGGAAGTAGATTATACAGGGAATGATTGGAATACATTAGCTCAGGAGAGGGATGTATGGAGAGCTTATGTCTGCTCGTAGGTGTAAACCTACGGGCTCGATTGCGCCAGTGAGTTACTTAGCTGAGTTAGTTATTACTGGCATAAAATGTAAGAAAATAGTAAGATTTACAATATTTTCACTTACCAGTATATTAATCTATCTTATTTAAAAAAATAACCCAACATGTAAAATCTCAACATATAACTACAAGGTGATTCAGAAATATGGCTATACGTTTGATCGCGTTTTGTGACGAAAATATTATTATTAAAGGAAATGTGATGTTATCATTGGAAAGGGAACCTTTCAAATTACAATAGAACAAAACAAATCACTTACAACAACACTAAGCAAGTCACTCTATTGCTTCAAACTGTTCACTGTTTGCATCCAAGCATAATTGGCAACGCTTTGGGAAGTCATTCATAGCGTTATGATACATGTTTAGAGGAATAGCTCTAATTTCTTCCTCAATCACTAATTTCAGCATGTCGACGTCTTGAGGTTTCCGGGCATAAACCTTCTCCTTCAAATAACCTCACAACCAATAGCCACATGCTGTGAGGTCAGGGGGACGGGCTGGCTATTCAATGGGGCCTCTTCTTCCCACCCACTGTTTTGCAAATGATCATCCAAAATTTCCCTCACCGCAATTACTGGAATAAACATTGTTCATGTTCAGCACTTTGCATTACCGGCAGAACAATTTGTCTAAGGATATCACTATACCGATCACCATTAACAGTCTCATCCAAAATTCGCATTCCTTCCCATCCGATCATAGCCTAAACAGTGACTTTGCCGCATCTTAAACGTGTCTCTTCAATAACATTAGGATTCTCTTTACCATAATAGTGACAATTGTGTCGATTAACACGTCCGTTCACATGGAAAACAGCTTCATCAGAAAAGTGCAATTTTCTGTACCAATGTTCGTCGTTTGCTGATTCCCTTACAACAAATTCGCAAAATTCCATCCGCCTATCAGGGTCGTCTTCATTAAGTTCGTGGACACGAATCGGTTTGAAGGGGTGATACTTCTCACGCTTCAAAACACGACACACACTCGATTGACTGATATGAATCTCACGTGCAGCTTGGTGGGTTGATTTTTGTGGGCTAGCGTCGAACGCCTCCACAATTATCTTCGTTGTTTCTGCATCCGTGCTAATGCGAGCCTTCCAGGAGGCATCCTTCTGCATCCTTCCCGTTTCCAGCAGTCGTTATCTCCACTTTCCCGCAGTCGACGGCTGCAATGCTACGTTGAACTCACGTCTTGCCCGTCTTGCGGCCTCACGATCATTAGCACACGTTATTGCTCGTGCAACAATTGTAATTTGCTGTTGCATATTCAACGCCATTTCGACTAATGACGTAAGTTCTACACTGTTTTGTTTCATTCCATTGTTATAATTTGAATAATTGAATTTCCAACGGTAATTTCATATTTCCTGTAATGGTAATATTTTCATCATACAACGCGATCAAACGTATAGCCATATTTATGATTCACCCCATATAAATGGACCGATTTCAATATCGATTCTTAGGAATGAAAATGGTAATTGATTCTATACCTACTGTTTTATATTTTTTATTAAGAATTTTCTCTACATTACAGTAGTCATCCTTCACCCCAAATATATTTTGCTCCGCCATAAATTTCTATCCTCAGCATCTTCTTCTTTGAAGGCTGTGCTGATCATGTTTCTTCTCACTTCATCCATCCACTGTTCCCTGGGTTTGCACCTCCCATTGTATGTTTATGTCGTGAAATATGTTCCATTACTTGTATTATTTTAAATATTATGTAGATGAGACACGATTATGCATGATATTTTAGTTACATCGTGGCTGTCTTTTGCACTCAACAACTTTAATGAAACACTCTGTAGAAGAGACACAATTGTTTGTGTAAATCTGAACTGTGACTCAGGATGGAACACCCTATAGAGGAGACGCAGTTGTGCGTGATGTTGTGGGTGTGTTGGTGTGCATCGGAACTGTCACTTACAGTCGACAGCTCTTGACTTGTTAATGTTGTGTATGCAACCCGCATTACACCTCATCAACATTGTGGAGTACTCATTCATAAAACTAGCAATATTCATTGTCTAGCTGTCTATGTAAACATAAAGACATGCTCTGTAATCTCAAACATGTCCTCATGCATGATTGTACATTTTTAGTGCACATTTCCCAGGCCTACATACTTGAAGTTCTGTACAAGTTAAACATTAAAGTTTATATGATATACAGCGTGTTTCACAGGAGTTTTACTGCGTTTAAGAATTGTTATTGCATTAATGAACACAGTTTATGTTTAGGAAAAATTACCGAGAGATTTCTCAGGTCGAATCGTAGAAGGAGAGGGCAAAATTGGAGCTAATAAGTTTATATTATCTCAATATATAAAAATTAATGTTTGTTTGTTTGTTTGTTTGTTTATACTTTATGCGCGGCCATACCGTTGATCCGATTGTGATGGCGCTTCTTGAAAAATGTTGAGGAGATTCCCGGGATGAACATAGGCTATAAAATAGTTGTGATACTCAACTCCTACACCTTTAAAAATCGTCCTTTGTAGTGGAAAACGTGAAAAAAAGTCGTTGTTTGGAGGATTAAATGCTTACAAAATACACAAAATTAATTTATACAGAATTGAATATCTCAAAACGCTCTACAAGAAGTTCGCGACAGCATATATTTATGTCTTACGGATAACTCACAATACCCATTTTTGTCTTTCATTGAAGCCAAGAAGATCGAGAAAAGAGTATGTACATTTCTGTGCAAGCATAGCAGCGCATGGCAGGTATTCTTTTACGGATAACTGACAGTAACGAATTTTGTCTTTTAGTTCATTTGTGCCAAGAAGATCGAGATAAGTAGATTCCCGGGCAACACCGAATAATCAGCACGGGGAATCTTTAAATAATTACGATAGGCCTACACATTTATAATTATTTTTAATAATACTTATTAAACTAATCATAAAAAGTACATTACTTTTCGTCTTTCAGCTCATTTATGCCAAGAAGATCGGGACAACGCCGGGTAAACAGCACGGGGTATCTAAAAATAATTACGATATAAATATTTCCTGTTACTTATTTAACTAAACATAAAACACATTAATTTTCGTGTTTCAGCTCATTTATGTCAAGAAGATCGGAATAACTAGATTTCCGGGCAACGCCGGGTAATTAGCACGGGGTATCTAAAAATATAAATCTATAATTATAATTATTTTTCTTTTACTTATTAAACTAAACATAAAAACACATTGATTTTAATTTATTTAGGCGTAGCAGCGCACGCCGGGTATTAGGTAGTTAATAATGAATATGTTAATATGGTATTTTTATCGGAATTCAAAATTATTATGATAGATAGAAATACTTTACAACATGTGACGCGAAAAAAAAATGCTAAGTTCCAACCATACACCATGGGCATGCGCGAACAAACGTGAAGCAGTTAACACTATGGAATCACGGGATATACTCAATATATACACGATGCTTAACGAACCTAAAAGCTAACCTAACGCAATTTAAGTACTCTAACCTGTGAATGACAACTTAAAAGCTAACCTAACGCAATTTAAGTACTCTAACCTGTGAAACACAACTTAAAAACTAACCTAACGCAATTTAATCACTCTAACCTATGAAAGAATGCAACATCTAAAAATAAATAATAAGTTCTGAAATTCTGAAGTATATGTGTACAGTTAAATTAGTAAATACTTTATGTTGGTTGCAATGGATATTCGTTAAAATCAATATGGCTGCCACGTCTTTATGCTACGTATGTAGTTAAATATCATAGAAAAATATATTGAAATAATCGTCAGAAAAAAATTGTAAAAATCATTGTAAATTGTGGGAAATATTTGTAAAATGAGATCCTAAGAATAAAATTTGACAGGAGTTTATGAAGGAATTAAAAAAGTCGCGTCACATGTTGTAACGTTTATAAAAAGAAGATGCATACATCAAATAGTATAATATTTGATATTAACATATTGATAGGCCTATATATATATATAGGCTATATATATATTCTCAAATGCCCCAGGTTTTCATTTCGACATTTCTGGTGCTCCCTCCTGGCATGGCGTACTTGTAACCCACTTCTGAAGTGGGGGTTACGCTGCCCCGATGATATGGGAATTGATGATGATGATGCGCCAGGAGAGGCCTTAAACTAAACTTAATCTAATTAGGCGAATATGATATTGATGATATTGATGGTCAGATGGTGTTCAGGGACCGGTTGGGCCTTAAAGTTTCCTGGCATTTATCTTACAGGTGAGGAAAAACCCCGAAAGAAACCTCACCCAGGAAACCTTGGCCCTACCGGGGATCGAACCAGGGCCCGCTGCGTGACAAGGCAACACACTATCTAGAGACCACAGCGGTGGACATACTAATATATCAAAGTGAAAAGTAAACTAACATGTGAATTTTTGCATATAAAAATCATCGAACCTAGTTTTCCTTTGCCTTTCCCTTGTGGCGATATATTTATTTATTGCAGAGCTGTTTAAATTTAACGTAAGTATACTAGTCCGTTTTTGTTAAATGCTTTGGAATATTTGATTGTAATTTTCAGAGAACAGTCTTGTGTTTCGGTTTTATCTTTCCTTTATGGAAGATGGCTGTGCCGAGTTATAAATAAGATATAGTTTGTCATAGTCCCTTAACATGCCTATTTCAATCGTTTATCTGCAACCTCATATAAAAATATAAAATAATTTAATACATTTATACCATGTATATTTTCTCTTGCTAGAACATGGAATTCTCTTCCAGCCTATGTCAAAGACTGCCAAACTTTACAAATTTTCAGAAACAAATTTAAAATAATATTATTAAGAAATCATCTCGTAAATTTTATCTTTTTATAAATTTGTCTTTTTTTAATTATTTAATAAAATGGTATTAACGTTTATCAACATTTTTACCAAATGTCTTAAATATATAAGCGATAGATTAATTGTTTACCGTTTATTACTTTATTTACATTTTTTCTTTTCTTTATAGTAAACCTGTCATAGGGTTGATGATAGGGGCAAGAGGTACCATACCTGGATTCTTAGATAATTTTGGAATTTCTTAGATTTGGACAGAGTGTTTCTTTCTAAAATTGCCATCGCTGCCATTACAGGATCAATTTCAATTTTAAGAAACCACCATTACAAAATTTCTACTTTATAGTATGTATACTTCAATTATAATTTGAACTTTTTAATGTATTTACAAAATGTATTTCATCAATTTCGAAAATTAATTGTCTGTATCACTTTGTCCTTGTGGCAATCCTCTAATGAGGAATGTTGTATATAATAATTTATACTTTGAATATGTAGTATATTGGAGAAATACAATACAATACAATATTGACAGAAACCTAATAGAAATTATTAAACAAATCTATAAAGATAACTCCGCTTATGTTAAAATGGGAAATATAATGTCTAATCCTATAAAAACCTCAAAGGGATTGAAACAAGGGTGGAGTCTATCACCAATTTTATTTAATATTTATGTAGAATTTATATTAACGAAATGGAAACAAAGCTGCAAAGGTATGGGGATCCCAATAGGCAACAGATTTTTGCTGACATTACAATTTGCCGATGATCAACTGGTTTTAGCGCAAGACAAATTTGATATGGAATTCATGATAAAAAGGTTGAAAATCACATATGAATCATGGGGTCTCACAGTAAATTTACAAAAAACAGAATATCTGGCAATAAATAGCAATGAGAGGAGAAAATTTAATATTGGAAGAAGGAATCCAATAAAGCAAGTGAAACAAACTAAATATTTGGGAATGATTATGGATAACATCGAAGGTATAGGAAAAGAGAACAAAAACATAGAATTGAATTGAGTAGCAAAATAATATCATCATTAAATTCCATATGGTGGGATAAGCATATTTGGAAAGACACAAAAAATATATTGGTTAAAACATTGGTGGAATCTGTTGCAATGTACGGAAGTGAGGTATGGACTATCAATAAGTATTACAAGAATAGACTAATAGCTCTAGAAATGGATTATTTACGAAGAAGTGCCAGAAAGTCTAAATTAGAACGTGTCACAAATAAGGAAATTAGAAACATAATGGAAGCAGACGAATGCATAATTGAAAGAATTGAGGAGAAGGAATTAAAGTGGTTAGGACATGTTTTAAGAATGGAAGATGAGCGATGGCCCAAGCAACTATATGAATGGCATCCGAACAGAAAGAAGAAAAGAGGAAGACCAAGGTTAACATGGAAGGAAAACATGAAGACAGTAATGCAAGCTAGAGGGCTAAGTATCGAAGATGCCCAAGACCGTAGGCTTTGGAGGTTTGGCACGGGAAGACGGCAGCAGCTGTAAAAACCCGAAGATAGATAAATAGATAGAATATGTAGTAGATTCGAGCTGTTATTCCTTTGTGTATACATTCTTTCATTAGTTTTAATTTTAATTTTCTTTAATTTTATTATATTATTAGACATAGTTTTCACTATTGTTCAGTTTGGCCATATAATTGTTTAGTATGTAATATTATTGTATTTTTTTTTGTATTTAAACATACCATATATTTGTCGTGGTGAGTGGAAGAGAAGGCCACATGGCCTTAACTCCACCAGGCTAAATAAATAAATAAGATAAATATATTTTCATAACCTTCAACGTTA
This sequence comes from Diploptera punctata, assembly GCA_030220185.1. NCBI lineage: Eukaryota > Metazoa > Arthropoda > Insecta > Blattodea > Blaberidae > Diploptera > Diploptera punctata. The sequence goes on along the minus strand of JASPKZ010006843.1, from coordinate 392,546 downwards.
TAGGCTGCATTTCTATGCTGATAAACTGATAAGGACTGGTTAAGACGGTTTTTTTCTATTCCTACACAAATTAGTTGCCAGTCAAAGTATAAAGCAGGAGTAGTTGATTTCTCACATATCGTATTGGCCCGAATATAAGGCGCGTTTTATTTTTCAAATTTCGTACATAAAAATTAAAGGTGCGGTTTATTTGCGCAGTCGATAAATTTTCACATGTAATAGAAACTTGAAATGTAGCGCAAGTTGCCAACTTCCTAATTTTGAAATGGAGCAACAATGCTGCGCGATTGTAATCGCCAGCAGTCTTATGGTATTATCGCCTCACTATGATGATTGTCCGTTTATATAAAAGCTGGTACCACGCGACAATGCTTGACAATGATTAACATGCGGAATTATTATAGTGGCGGTAGACTGCACCTTTGTATTTAATTATATATAACAGCTGTGGGGAAACAATGAGAGCCGCTGGACAACCATCGTTAGCTAGGTGAACGTCTAATAGAGAAATAGTCAATAAGTTTAGTTTGGACAAGTCTAATGAGCGGGGCTGCATCGCCTTGGAGGATAAACTGAAAAATGTCACATACTTACTTACTTACTCACTGGCACAATCGAACCCGTAGGTTCATGTCAGCGCGGAGATAAATTCTCCTTTTCTGTGGGAGCATGTACATTTACTATTATAAAATCATGTCGTTTACCCTTTAGAATTATGTAGTAGTAGTAGTAGTAGTAGTAGTAGGACTTTATTAGACAAAAAGTAAGATATTTACAATATTATTTACAAATATGGGTCGCACGGGCAGTAAGCCGTACGTGCTGTTGACAGTCCGTTACAATAAAGTAATAATTGGTACTAGTGTAAAGAAAAATAAACAACAAAAACAGCAATAACATTACAATTACATAAAGAAAACACAATAATATTACAATTAAGTAATAACACAATAGCATTATACACTAGAAAAACATTAACATTACAATTACATAAAGAAAACACATTAATATTACAATTAAGTAATAACACAATAGCATTATACACTAATTAATTTATATATAATTGTTAATAATTAATGGTATTGCATTTTGATAACATATATTTATTCATGAATGAGTGTTGTCCTTATTTTTCGCGTTTTGTCCAGAAATTTACCGAGGTTTATCCAATTTTCTGGATTTACCAATAACTCGTAGCATGCCAATCTTTCCCGATTTGAATTTAGAAATCTTTCCGGTAATAACTGACGTCTCCAATATTCTAAATCATTACATTTTCCTAATATATGTATCTCATCTTCAAAGTTCCCGCACATTGGACATATTCGCATATCGTGATCGTTGCTAATTTTTAGAAATTTCCATGCCCCTAGCCTAAACCAAGCATGTATGATATCCTACCACTGACAAATATTCCTGACTACCTTCTCCTGGCCACCTAACTTCCAGTATCCAAGAGTGACTTAACTAATTCCCGCGTTAATATCTCTTGTGTCCCGCTATTGTATAAAGTCCTAACATTCCATGTTCCTAGAAACATGTCCCTGTGTTTGAGCCTTTGGCATGGATTCCCTGACTACTTCAGGGAACCCATGCCAAAGGCCCGGACATCCGAATGGGGGACTATTTGACATCCGGGAAATTTTACCCCTTTGGAACCCATGTCGGCATTTCTTGACGGTTGTATTTTTACGGTGAATGATCGTCACTCTTTCGACCAAGGTACTTTTTCCTTCTGGCTTATCACCTTCGACCAGTCCGGCATGGGTAACCCTATCTGCAGCAATGCTACCGCCGGCATAGCTCTCGGGATCATTTAAGCACGGAAAAATGCCACTACAACCAGAAAACATTTCAGAGGATCGAAAGCTGGAAATACTCTGAACTAGAACGTAGGGTCCTTTCCTAGTACAAGTACCGGTAGTAGTAAAGTTAGCAGTGACATTGGAGAAGGCTCTGATTAGTTGTTCCGGGTGATTTATCCACATTATAACTGAAGAAAAATGTGTTTAGTGTAAACAGTTTTGTAACTTCATAAAGTGACAGGTACATTTCTCTGCTCTCAATTTTCTTTCTTCTTTTTCTCCTTCCCCCCTTAAAAGAAGGGTGTGGCTTATAGTCTGGTGCGGCTTATATTCGGGCCAATAGGGTAAATTATTATTTACAAAACTCTGATTACAGTATTTACTTACTTACTCACTCGCACTATCGAACCCATAGGTTCATGTCCGCACGGATATAAGCTCTCCATACATCCCTATCCTGAGCTAATGCTTTCCAATCATTCCCTGTATAATCTACTTCCCTCAAATCATAGTTAATGTTGTTCTCCCACCTCATTCCTGGTCTATCAACTGGGCGTTTTCCCTCTGGCTTTCCTACAAGAAGCTTCCATGCATGTCTTTCATTCCCCATACGCGCAACATCTCCTGCCCAACGCAGTCTACGAAACTTAACTGTTCTTATTATATCTGGCTTCCTATAAAGACCATGTAGTTCATTGTTATGTAGTTTTCTCCATTCGCCTGTCTGTTCATCTCTCTTTGGTCCAAACATTTTCCTAAAAACTTTATTCTGAAAAACCCGTAGTCTGATTTCCTCCCTTAAAGTAAGAGTCCATGTTTCGCACCCATATAATATAACTTGTAGAATAATAGTTTTATGTATTTTCAGTTTAACGTTTTTTGAAAGGAGTTGGGACATCAAAAGTTTCTGCAATGCATAATAGTACGCATTTCCAGAATTGAGACTATGTTTAATTTCTTCTGATTACAGTGTATTTAGTGTTCTTTATTGTAGAACAGACTATACACACAATTTCCATTAAAATTCCTCACGTTTCATGTTCGGAAACCTCTGCTCTGCTCAGGTACGACGACGTGTTCTGAATAATACAGTTTACAGAGCCTAGTGACACACTAAATAATACATTGTGCTAGGTCAGGACACTGGTTTCTACTCTGTTTCTCTTGTCTACAAAAATGTGTACCGGTATCCATTTTCCGCATGTGTGCGTCTGTACATATATAACCTACCAACTCACTGGCTCTATCGAACCCGCGGACATAAGCTATATTTTTTCCATTCATCCCCTGTATAAGCTACTTCCCTCAAATCATGGCGATTATTCTCCCAACTCATTCTTGATCTACCAACTGGACGTTTTCCCTCTGGTTTTCTTACTAGAAGCTTTCATTCCCTCTTTCATTCCCATTCGTGTCACATGTCCTGCTTGTCGTAGTCTATGAGATTTAACTGTTCTTATTGTATCTAGTTCCATATAAAGATCATGTAGCTCAATTTTATGTGGTCTTCTCCATTCACCTGTCTGTTCATCCCTCTTTGGTCCAAACATTTCCCTAAGTAATTTATTCTCAAATACTCGTAATCTCCTTTCCTCCCTTAAAGTAAGAGTCATGTTTCACATCCATATAATATAACTGGTAGAATAATAGTTTTATATATTAACGTTTTTTTAGAGAAGTTGGGACGTCAAGAGTCTCTGTAATGTATAACAGCTTGCATTTCCAGAATTGAGCCAATGTTTAATTTCTTTGTGCACCTAATTTATATTTGTAATTATTGTTCCTAGGTATTTGATTTCAGCCACTTCTTCAAAATTTCTCTCATTTGTCATTGATTGTACATTTACATTATATAATATATTTCTATGTGTGAACATGTATTTTGTTTTATTGGTGTTTATTTCCAGTCCCAGTTTCTTAATGTTTATATATATATATATATATATATATATATATGTGTGTGTGTGTGTGTGTGTGTGTATGTGTGTATATGTGTGTGTGTGTGTGTGTGTGTGTGTGTGTGTGTGCATATAGGGCCTATATGTTACAGGCCACTCGGGCCTTACAGTGGTACGACCTGTCAGTAAAGGGATTTTAAACTCTGGATTATACACATACTTTTTTGTTCTACATAAGGACATGGCGGATCTCCACGGATGAGTTATCATCTCACTGACAAGTAATAAATAATAATACTAATATATAGTTTTAGTAGCCTCTTGGTGTCCCAACTCCTTTCAAAAAATGTTAAACTGAAAATATATAAAACTATTATTCTACCAGTTATATTATATGGGTGCGAAACATGAACTGTTACTTTAAGGGAGGAAAGGAGATTACAAGTATTTGAGAATAAAGTACTTAGGGAAATTTTTGGACCAAAGAGAGATGAACAGACAGGTGAATGGAGAAGACTACATAACAATGAACTACATGGTCTTTATAGCAAGCCATATATAATAAGAACAGTTAAGTCTCGTAGACTGCGATGGGCAGGACATGTTGCACGTATGGGGAATGAAAGACGTGAATGGAAACTTCTTGTAAGAAAACCAGAGGGAAAACGCCCAGTTGGTAGACCAAGAATGAGGTGGGAGAATAACATTAACTCTGATTTGAGGGAAGTAGATTATACAGGGAATGATTGGAAAGCACTAGCTCAGGATGTATGGAGAGCTTATGTTCGCGCGGCCATGAACCTACGGGTTCGATAGTGCCAGTGAGTAAGTAAGTAATATATAGTTTTAGTTTAACAGTTCTAATACGTAAAACGCCAATCCTCTGATCTTGAGGTCAGTAGAAATCCTTTAGAATTTTTAATGGAAAACTTATGGGAGAGGGGAGTGGAGTGTAGAATGTTGGAGGGATGGAATTATAAATTCCCAAAATGTTATCATCATCATCATCTGCGTTCATGGATTAGGTCTGTTGACCCGTTCCGACTTCAGCCCATCTCTTTCCAGGTCTGCCCACATCTCGGGTGCCTTTAGGTTTGCATTTTGTTATTTGTTTTGGATATCTATCTTCATTCATTCTGTCTATGTGTTGCTTCCATTTTTGTCTATATGTATCTATTTTATCAGTTATTGCAAATATTTCAAGTTCCTGTCTTATTTCTGTGTTCTTGATTCTGTCTTCCTTAGTGCACCCTTTAACAGATCTCAAAAATTTCATTTCTGCCGCCGTTATCCTTCTTAGATCTTGTTTTTTTATGTATCCAGGCTTCTGAACCATAGAGCAGTACCGGTACTGCCAACGTTTTGTAAAATTTCAATTGGGTCTCTCTCCCAAAATGTATTGTTCTAAATTTAAAAATTCGCTAATGATCAGTTTAACCTGAAAAGTGTCGATTCTCATAGGGTTTGCAGTCCGCCCGCTGTTGTCCCTTCGGGGATTGGCGGCGGCCGTGGCGGTTGCGGTCTTCCTATTGGCGACATAGAATATCAACTTACGACAAACTGAAAACAGTGTTGTTAATTATAATTGACCTGATTTTTGTCTCCTGATCTACGGCTGGTTATGACTGGCGACTGGATTATTGCTCAAACATCAACTAGATAAAACATCAATGGGCTGAAGAGGGCAAATGTAAGTCCCTATACAGCCGGAAGAGACAAGCCATGGTCCCTGAATGTTAATTCCACTCGGCTGTCTAGTGTACTCGGATCAAACTGAGTGTGCGCTCGGCGGGCCGCGGAAGAATGTGTAAGGGTACATAAAGGGTGGTTCTGCTCTTCCAACCCCTTTGGATTGGATTGGATTGGATTGGATGAAATTCACTTGCTCCTGAGCCAAACAAAACGAAAATTATGTATTTTATTTTATTCTTATTACTTGATTTTTACAAATCTTGCCGTTAAAACTTAAAAACTTTGTCTTGTCTTGTAAGCCCATGTTTTCCTTAACAGAGATTTAGGGGGCTTCCCCCTACAGGGAAGAATTTGAACCATACTAATTTAGTTAAACTTGTTTTCGTATAGATATCCTTTGAGTGGTCCGTGGTCAGCGTTCCGCCTCATACTGATATCTAGGAAACCAAGTTAGTACTAGGACGGGAAAATTCGGTAAATTTTGTTTAGAGGCCTTTCATTCAGGCTTAAGGATCTTTTACGAGCCTGAAAATCTTCAGACTCGGGACCCACGGCGTAAAGTCCCTCCCGGAGGACTTGCTCCTTGGATTTTTCCGCCCTAAAAAAGCCATCGACCCCGGTCGGGTTTGAACCCGCGACCCTCGGGACTAGAGGCAAGGAGCATAACCACTAGTCCACCGCGGCCGCTTAAAATAATAATTAAAAATTAGAATAATAAAATTAAAAATTTATTTTTTATGAAGTCCAAAACATGTATCTAAAATATATGCAATGCATTGTTTGACCGGCTACTAAATCTCATAATCCTCGAACTAGTAGGTTCATGACCGCTCGGATATAAGCTCTCCATGCATCCATATCCTGAGCTAATGTGGTGAGACTCTCATAGCAGAATAATTACATGAGCTTGTCGAGTGACTAATTGGCGGGCCGGGGAGAATGTTTGAGTACATAAAGGGTGGTTCTGCTCTTCCAACCCCTTAGGATTGGATTGATTTGGATGAAATTCGCGAACGGAAGAACCCCGAAAATATCCGAAAAATTCCTGTTTTGGCAACTACCAATACCCCTCCGGAACCGCCAGGAAAATACTAAGGCCTTAAGGCCTTAACTCTGCCAGGTAAAATAAAGCTATTATTATTATTATTAATACTTAATACAGGCTTTCCACTACAGCACTTTGCCCTTGATTCCTGTTTTCCGGAGACCACTATCTTCCCATTGACCATCTTCCATACCCCTCTTCATCATGGCATCATATATTCCCTCATACCATGCTCTTCTACTTCTTCCCCTCTTCCTTCTGCCTGGTACCATCCAATCCAACACCTGTTTAGGCCACTGGTCTTCCGACTTCCGTTGTACATGTCCATACCACTGTAGAGCTCTCTTTGTTATCCTATCGATAACAGTTTCTTGTGCATCCATTTTCTGTCTGATGTATGTATTTCGAATATGTTGTAGCCTGGATATTCTCATACGTCTCCGTAATCCATCCATTTCTGGCGCCAATATTATTTTCTGCATCCTTTCATTTATTGTCCAGCTTTCTGATCCATAAAAAAAACTTTGGAATACCCAGGAAAATAACTATCACAAATTTCTTTTGATATTGCATGCTGCCATGTTTCATTTGTACAAACAATCACAATGTAAATAACATGGATGTAACTTAATTAATCTTTCATAAACAGAGATTAAAAAATACCAATAATTAACTATTTATCTAATATTGTAGTATATAAATGAATCCATTAATTTGCTGGGAATGTTATGTATATATTGCATGTAATCACTTGAAACGCTTTTAATAATTGTGATAATGACATTTGTAATAAGCACACTTCATTCTCATTTCAGAATAAACCTCGCCAATTGGACTAGCAGATGTGGTATTTTAATTACAATAAAATTATCAGTCAACTGATTTTATTATCGAACCAATGAAACGCGAGTTCAATAAAAATATGTAGATACGAGACCACTTTAACATATATCGGTGAAGTGGGTTCAGATAAGGTCACTTCATGGTAATGTGTAAATCACTATAAACGTTTTATGTACAACAGTTCACAGTTGAAATAAAAAAATAGTATATTACGATGCGAGGTTGGGGAAGTGGTTTTACAGAAGCAAGGAAAATGTTTAAAAACCGAGCGATAGCGAGGATTTTAACTTCCGAGATTCTGTAAAACACTTCAAAAACGAGCGAATTACATTATTTTTTTCGCGATAGTGTTTTCAAAATAATAAATAATAGTAAAATAATATCTTTGGTGTAAATATTTGCGTTAATTATAAACATCTTATTAACGTTAGCAGTGTGGGCAATTTTTATTAGTTGAAACTTAGGAAGCCGTGACAGCAGTCAGTTATAAAACGGCAGCAAGTACGTATTTATTATTTTATACTGTTTCAAATAAGGTTCAGTTAATTTAAAATGCAGTGATTTGTTTCATATAATATGTATTAACACTACCTGTTTGATATTCTTTGTATATACATTGTAGGTAGTACATATAGAGGGCAGTGGTTTTACTTCACACATGTGGTTTGTAATATGTAATATTACAGAACCGGTATACTTATTTTAATACTGTATAGTTATTTAGGTTTGGCAACCCCGAAATGTAGGAATTTGAACTTTCAATCATGGTCGCCATTGCTGTAAGTACAACAAAACGCACTATCGCGCAAAAAAAAATACAACAACTAGCTAATTCTAACAAACTCTATCAAACTAACAAACCCGTAGGTATATTACCGCGCGGACGTAGCCTCTCCATACATCCCTACACTGAGCTAATGTTCTCCAATCATCCCCTGTAAAATATAATTCTCTCAAATAATAGCTAATATTCTCCTACCTCATTCTTGGCCTGCCTACTGGATGCTTTCCGTCTGACTTTCCTACAAGAAGTTACCATATCCATGTTTCATTCCCCATTCGTGCCACATGTCCTGTCCATCACAGTCTATGAGACTTAAATATTTTTATTACATCTGGTTTTCCATAAAAATCGTGTAGCTCACTGTTAATGAAACCTTAATCAATTTTCCTAAGAATGTTATTCTCAAATACTCGTAATCTTTTCTCCTCCTTAAAGTAAGAGTCCATGTTTCGCATCCATGTAATATTTAATACAGTAAAACTAACTAAATAACTCATTGGCTCTATCGAATCAGTAGGTTCATTCTCGCGCGGACATAATCTCTTCATACATCCCAATACTGAGCTAATGTCTTCAATTTATTCCTTATATCATCTATTCCCTTCTAATTGTTTAATATTGTTCTCCAACCTCATTCTTGATCTACTAACTGGGAGTTTTCTTTTGGTTTTCCTACAAGAAAGTTATGAGCTTCAATAACAAATGTCAAGATAATAAATGACACTGGTCAACAGTGGTTTTGTTGCTCTTGATATAAGATTAATTTCGGATATATTTCTACTCACAATTCATGAAACTATCAATGATTTTGGAAGATTTGCTCTGTTTTTTTTTATCTTTGTTTCCATTTTACACTACAAAAAATCGGAAAATATGTAAAAATAACATATATTTATAATGTCAATTGCTTTTTTTTAAAATAGTATACATTGACGTAAATAGAAAGAAAAATGTCGAAACCCCATGTTATACTTCAGTGAAACGCCTTTAATAAGATTTTTCTATAATTTTTTAGAGCACATTCAGCACTTTCATGAATATATTCGTAAACTGTGCACTTGAAACATAGAAATTTGCAGAGATATCCAGAGCTATATTTTTTTTAGAACTGTGTAATAATGTAACTAAATATATGTTCACACATATAAATGTATTATGTTAATGTAAATGGACAACTGATGAAAAGTGAGAGAAATTTTGGAGAAGTGGCTGAATTAAAAAACCTAGGAACAATAATTACAGGTAGGAATTAGATGCACAAAGAAATTAAACACAGGCTCAATTCTGGAAATGCATGCTATTATGCTACATAGGGACTCTTGTCATCCTTTCAAAAAATGTTAAACTGAAAATATATAAAACTATTATTGTACCAGTTAGACCTATATTGTATGGATGCGAAACATGAACTCTTACATTAAGGGAGGAAAGGAGATTACAAGTACATGTATTTGAGAATAAAGTTCTTAGAGAAAATTTTGGGCAAAAAAGAGATGAACAGACAGGTTAATGGAGAAATCTATATTAAAATGGTATTATAGGAAGCCAGACATAATAAGAAGTCTCGTAGACTGCGATAGGCAGGACATGTGGTGTAGCTAGAACTAATAGACTCTAAATACTAAAATATGAGTATACGGTTAATAGTAATAACTGGAAGGCGCACAAACGTGCACACGAGTCTATTACCAACATAGGAACCCCAAACGAATGGTACCTACCCCTCTAAGGTGTAATGAATAACATGTGAATTTGGAGTGGGGTAAATGACTTTATGGGAGGAGTCATCGCCCTTATAAGGCAACGACACGTGACAAAACGCTCTCACATACACTCACACTCATACGTTCTACAAGAAATAAGTCCTACAGCAACCGTTCGTGACCTTTAGTAAATTTTAAAATCCAAGATAATTAGTAACTCAGAATTTTAGTGATATTAAATACACATGGACTTAAGTAAAATAATCAACTCCACTCCGAATATTAGTGACATATCAAATATTGTAATTCTATGTACGTTATTAGTGCAAATTTGTTCAATAAACTGGAGTAATGAGTTTTAATTTATTTATAATTACGTAAATAATATAAACATCCCTGAGTTATCATATTCTACCCTGAGCGAACCGGCACACTGGCACGAATGGGGGATGAAAGAGGCGCATTGAAGTTTCTTGTATGAAAACCAAAGGGAAAACGCCCAGTTGGTAGAACAAGAATGAGGCAGGAGAATAATATTATCCATGATTTGAGGGAAGTAGATTATACAGGGGATGATTGGACAACATTCGCTCAGGATAGTGATGTCTGGAGAGCTTATGTCCGTACGTCCATGAACCAACGGGTTCGTTAGAGCCAGTGAGTTAGTATTAGCGGGTTAAATTTTGCCTCGCCAAAGTAATATCACATTTCATTACTTAGCTTTTAATAAAGCCTTCTTACAAATTCAAAATTCAGTGAATTTATCTGTTTTAAGACATTTTCTCTTATCTGAATTCTAAAAGAACGTATAAAGGAGGTGGCACTTTGCGATAGCAATTTCCTCTTTCCAGAAGTAACGTTTCCTATTAAGACATTCCTTAGTTCCTCGGAGTCTATGATTCTTTAGAAATGAATGGAACCTCGCTCCGAAACATCAGTAAACTCAATTCAAGTCAAGAGGCATCCGGACGCAGCATCTCTCTTCAATTGTCGATAATGATCTGGTAGCTGCGCTTGCCATCATTGCTCAAGGAGTCACTAATTATGTGCGACTTTCTAGTTCTCTACCTTGCTCTTCTTTTTATTTCTATAGCAGACTGAGATGAGGGCGAAATGGGTAAAAAAAGAAGATGGGTCGCATGTTTTAATTTATACTGCAGGATTTGTAATTGCAGTTAATGAGAGTTTCTATTCATAAGGTTCTCAAATCCAGGTTTCTCTTGACTTGTAGGTATATGCATTAAGCATAGAATATGTTCGTTCGCATATTTTATTTATTTATTTATTTTATTAAGGATTTTCTCTACATTACAGTAGTTATCCTTCAGCCCAAACATATTTTGCTCCGCAATAGATTTCTATCATTAGCATCTTTTTCTTTGAGGTCTCTGCTGATCATGTTTCTTCTCATTTCATCCATCCACTGTTCCCTAGTTTCCCCCTCCTCTTTCTGCCTTCGACATTCCAAACCAGCATCATTGTTGGAATTCTATTATCCTCCATCCTTTTCAGATGTCTAACATCATTTTATTTTATTTACGGGGTGACATAAATATGGCTGTACGTTTGATCGCGTTGTGTGATGAAAATATAACCATTACAGGAAATATGAAATTACCGTTGGAACGGCAATTATTCTAATTACAACAATGGAATAAAACAAAACAGTGTAGAACTTACGTCATTAGTCAAAAATGACGTTGAATATACAACAGCAAATTACAATTGCTGCATGGGCAATAACGTATGCTAATGATCGTGAGGCCGCAAGATGGGCAAGACGTGAGTTTAACGTAGCATTGCAGCCGTCGACTGTGGGGAAGTGGAGAAAACGACTGCTGGAAACGGGAAGGATGCAGAAAAGCAAACCTCCTGGAAGGCCTCGCATTAGCACGGATGCAACGAAGAGAATTGTGGAGGCGTTCGACGCTAGCCCACAAAAATCAACTCGCCAAGCTGCACGTGAGCTTCATATCAGTCAATCGAGTGTGTGTCGTGTTTTGAAGCGTGAGAAGTACCACCCCTTCAAACCGATTCGTGTCCACGAACTTAATGAAGACGACCCTGACAGGCGAATGGAATTCTGTAAATTTGTTGTAAGGGAATCAGCAAACGACGAACATTGGCACAGAAAATTGCACTTTTCTGATGAAGCTGTTTTCCATGTGAACGGACGCGTTAATCGACACAATTGCCACTATTATGGTAAAGAGAATCCTAATGTTATTGAAGAGACACGTTTAAGATGCGGCAAAGTTACTGTTTGGGCTATGATCGGATGGGAAGGGCTGTTAGGAATGCGAATTTTGGATGAGACTGTTAATGGTGATCGGTATAGTGATATCCTTAGACAAATTGTCCTGCCGGTAATGCAAAGTGCTGAACATGAACAAAGTTTATTCCAGCAGGATGGTGCGCCTCCTCACTATGCAATTGCGGTGAGGGAAATTTTGCATGATAATTTGTAAAACAGGTGGGTGGGAAGAAGAGGCCCCATTGAATGGCTGCCCGTTCCCCTGACCTCACAGCATGTGACTATTAGTTGTGGGGTTAATTGAAGGAGAAGGTTTATGCCCGGAAACCTCAAGACGTCGACATGCTGAAATTAGTGATTGAGGAAGAAATTAGTGATTGAGGAAGAAATTAGAGCTATTTCTCTAAACATGTATCATAACGCAATGAATGGCTTCCCAAAGCATTGCCAATTATGCTTGGATGTAAACGGCGAACAGTTTGAGGCAATAAAGTGACTTGATTAGTGTTGTTGTAAGTGATTTGCTTTGTTTTGTTCTATTGTTGTAATTTGAAGGATTCCCTTTCCAATGATATCATATTTCCTTTAATAATAATATTTTCGTCACAAAATGCGATCAAACGTATAGCCATATTTCTGAATCACACTGTATATATTTAAGAAATACTTCCATTATATTGTCACAGTTTTGTAAGGTTTACAAAAACCTGAAAATCTATTGAACGTCACTATGACTCTTAATCAAAGAAATTGTTAGTAATAATTTGCTATTATGTAACATCATTACCTGCATTTATACAATTAAATCCTTGTAAAATTCCAATTTATGTGCCTCTATTTTGATTACATTTACGTATATTATTTTCTATATTTATACATCGCCCGCTTGCCTCTTTTAAGTATTCAAAGGAATGTCGAAATTGGTATAAATACTGTTGTAGAATATAGAATACAATATGTATTGAGATTTGGAAAGATGGTTTCATTTGTATTCAATTTTTTATGTATGTATCTAAAAGCAATATTTATCTTTTATATAGCCTATGAGTAAATATATTACCATTTTGTATCTAATATATCCATAAAAAATACGTCTATGTGGTTCTCATGATACAATCAGTCCCACTGGTTAAAAGCTATCTTCCTGGTTCATACCCAGTGAGGAAGATGGATTTTTAAGAGAGTAATTTTTTTTTAATGCCACAGGTTCTCCTTTTGGACATTTATGGTGTTCTGTCCTGGCATTGGCGCGGTTGTAACCCACTTCTGAGATTGGGGCGCCTAGAAGGCGGGGTTTGCCCCGATTATATGATGGGTGATGATAATGATAGTGGTGCGCCAGGAGAGTCCTTAATCCTAAGCTTAATCTAAGATGAATATGAATGGTGATGATAATTATGGCCATATGATCTTCGGGGACTGTTTGAGCCTTAAAGGTTCCTGACATTTGTCTTGCAGGTGAGGAAAAGCACCGATAAAACCTCACCCACGAAACTGTCCCGACCGGGGTTCGAACCCGGGCCCGCTGCGTGACAAGGCAGCACGCTACCTCGATACCACAGCGGTGGACGAGAGTACAAAATAACGTTATCTATTATTTCGCTAAAGCATGAAAGATTGAAATAAACTGCGATTAACCATTTCATGGTGTAATTCTATCGAAATGGTTCTTCAAGATACTCTAAGATTAGACAATAGTTAAACTTTTTAAAACTTGGAAAATGTTTGGAACAAAGAGAGATGAACAAACAGGTGAATGGAGAAGACTGCTTAACAGTGAATTACATGGTCTTTATAGGAAGCCAGATATAATGAGAACAGTTAAGTCTCATAGACTACGATGGGCAGGACATGTGGCACGAATGGGGAATGAAAGAGGTGCATGGAAGATTCTTGTAGGAAAACCAGAGGGAAAACGCCTAGTTGGTAGACCAAGAATGTGGTGGAAGAATAACATTAACTATGATTTGACGGAAGTAGATTATACAGGAGATGATTGGAAAACATTGGCTCAAGATAGGGATATATGGAGAGCTTATGTCCGTGTGGTCATGAACCTACGGGTTCGATAGTGCCAGTTAGTTAGTTAAAACTTGTATTCACAGATATTCTATATAAGAGGCTCATCTCATCTCATCCCTAGATCCGACCCTCAGTTGGACACGAGTTGAGGATATTTATTATTTACTGTATTAACTTTATAAATGTTTGAAATATTATTTCTCATACCTTGCACTTATAGAACAAAATGGTTACAGATCGAATATGAAGAAAAATACACCGTGTCCACAAATATAGTATCATACTTTAAACTACTACTACGTCGCTTTGGATAATCGTATCTAAATGAAATTGGTGACAATCAAAAGACAAACTCAAAACCCTTTTGTGCAATGTTTAACAAATGTCAACAATGGAGAATAAATGGACAACAATAGCAGAAAGTAAACTAAATTAAATCAAAAGTTTTTTGTGTGCTGATCATGGGTTCAATATGTTGGATCTTTTCTAGCAGCACCGGTTCAATGTGAATGCATTGCTGCTGCTTTTGAAATTTTGTTATTAAATAAGTTTATACTAATAAATTTTAAGATAGTTATGGCGAACCTCCAAGAACGTAGTATCGTGTTGTTGTTGTAATGTCAACAACCCGTCGCAGAGTGCAGTGCGGATCCAGCCGTCCCCTATTTAGGCGAAGATTTCAACATCAGCGCTCCTACACACAAGTCACGCTGACTTGACGGTCGGGTGACTTATTTGTATGGGGTTAACATAAAGGATCGTGTCCAATGCTACCACAACAACACATTGCCTCTCAAACCTGCAAGAAGTCCCCCGCTACGTATCATTGCTGTCATCTAGAGTCCCTTCTCTTCACATATGTTGGAGGGTGTGTGGACGTGGAATGGGAATTTCCATTCCTCAAGATGTCTTGCAGGCGTCACTCGTGGGGTCCCATCTAATTCAATGTCTATGAAGGTATCAGCAAAAACATTTTGAGTTTATCTTTTGATTGGCAACTTATTTCATTTCAGATACGATTATCCAAAGCGACGTATTAAAGCATTATACACCCTAATATATGTGTGGACACGTTGTATAACACGACAGTACAAAATAGTTTACAACAAACTCGACACTTAAGCTTACAATAGACATAACTGTTACAAAAAGTTAATTAAGAATCATACTTATTACATACCAAAAACCCTTCAAATGATTGATGGAGATTCCTCTATAAGGCTATTTTTATTATTCTAATCCCCCGACGTTATTGTCCTCCGTATATTTACAAATTGTAAATAACAGCTTTAATTCCGGCTTTAGTTATGTTTCACGACTTCAGTTCCGTTTCGAAGGAACCCGTGCTTATCCTACAAAATCCATCAACCCTGGCCGGGTTTGAACCTTAGAAATGAGGCGAACGTGGACAACCTCTAGTCCATCGGGTTAAATAAAACAACCAGTAAAACATTTATCCATCTACCAAGGATAGACTCGGAGGAAAACGCAATTTATAAGGAATATTTGGCATTAAAGTTACAGGGAATTTATGATACACTATTCTTCTACTTCTTCCTACAAGTATTGAACTTTCCGGCTCCAAGTATCATAGCTGCTGTATCCATCTCTTTCGTGGGCGTCCCGATCTCTTTTTCCCTCCTCTTGGTTGATAGTTTCCAAGGAAATCTGTTAGTATCCATTCTGCAGACATGTTCATACCATTTGTTCTCATAAACTCTTCTTTTATCTGTCAGACTGAATATTTGTAGTTCTTTACGAACATTTTCGTTTCGTTTTTTTATCCATTAAAGTATATCCTGCCACAAATCGTAAATATCTAATTTCTGCTGCTTCTATTCTTTTAATTGTCTGTTTATTCTGATTACATATTTCTGACCCATACAATGTGCAAAATAAGAATACGATTGCCAAACATAAAGAAATGAAAGTCAATGTATATAACAAAATTTAATATTGAATCATTTATAAATGAAAGCACAAGACAACTATACCAGGCAAAGATTAAAGGAAAAACTGCAACAAGTCCAAACGGATACACAAAATAGTGTAGCTCAACAATGGTAACAAATAAAATACAGTATATTAAATGCAGCTAAGGAAGTAATAGGACTAAGACAAGTAAATGTAAACAGCAATAAGAAGAATACTCCATGGTTTGTACCTGAAATTAAGGAAATAGCCAAAAAGAAAAAGGAATCATATTTACAATTTTTTTAAAAATAAAACCCCTGAATCTTGGAAAACATACACAACAGAACGCAATATAGCAAATGCTAAAATTAGAAAAATTAAGCAAGATTATTGGGAAAAATATTCCAAAGATATGGAATATGATCTATATGGAGGCCAACGAAAAATATGGGGAACATTAAGAAGAAATAAAATGGAAATTAGGGATAGTATACAAACAAACAAATTGACAATGCAAGAATGGAATAATTATTTCCAGGAACTATATAAACAAGAAGAAAATAATCAGGAAAACAATCAAGATGTTTATGAATATCAAAATCAAGATGAATTAATTGAAATAACAATAGATGAAGTAACCGACACAGTACAGAGATTGAAAAATCGAAAGGCTGCAGGTCCTGATACGATAACAAATGAAATGTTGAAATATGGAGGAATACAACTGATAAATGAACTACAGAAGCTATTCCAAAATATCATAATAAGCGGTACCACCCCACTAGAATGGAAATCGAGTATAACTATCCCAATATTTAAAAAGGGTGATAAAACTAAACCAGAAAATTATCGTGGAATTACATTACTTAATAGTTCTCTAAAAGTATTCACAAAAATATTAAACAATAAATTAAATGCATTAATCCATATTAAAGAACAACAACAAGGATTTCGGAAAAATAGATCCACATTAGATGCAATTTACATCAGACAAATTGTGGAAAAATCATGGGAATTCAATAAACCAGTATTCTTATGTTTCATAGATATGAAGAAAGCTTTTGATAGAGTACAGCTTGAAGATGTTGTACATATCTTGAGAGAGAATGAAATTCCTAATGAACTGATTAGAGCAATAATATCAATTAATACACACTGCAAAACAGTAATCAAAGTAAAAGAACAGCAAACTGAAGAAATAACGCTCACAAAGGGCATCAGGCAAGGTGACTCTTTAAGTCCATTCTTATTTAATATTATAATGGATAAAATTATTGAAAACATACCACCACGTTTGGGTTATAAAATGGGAAACACTAGATTTCACTTAATATGTTACGCAGATGATGTCGTTCTCCTTTCAGAATCTGAAGATAATTTACAAAGATCTTTACATCAATTTAATATAAATGCCAAAAAATACAATATGGAAATTAACACGAATAAGACAAAATGCTTAACTATATCAAAAGAACAAGTAAGATGCAAATTAGAAGTGGAAAGAAAAATCATGGAACAAGTGTTAGAGTTTAATTATTTAGGTGCATTAATAACAAACACTAAAAATTTAATAAAATAAGTAAAGAAACAAGCTGATAAAGCAGCACAAATATCAGGATCTATGAAAGATTTAATTTGGCGCAACAAACATATGTCAATAGAAAGCAAAACTCGCATATACAAAATGATAGTTCTACCAGTTATCGTATATGGAGCAGAAACTAGAGCTGATACAACAAAAACTAAACAAATAATAAGCACATGCGAAATGAAAATCTTAAGAACTATTCAGGGGAAAACATTATTTGATAAAATACACAACACAGAAATTAGGGACAACTGCCATATTCAAGACATAACCAAATTTATTATAGATAGACGAAAATATTGGAAGGGTCATATAGAAAGAATGGAAGAAAACCGGCTTGCAAAAAGAGCTAAAGAAGATAGACCAATGGACGGGAGAAGAACAAGAGGAAGACCTGCCAAGAGATGGATAGACAGTGAATGTACATCCAGTACGTCTTCCTCCGAGGAGTGATTTTGGAAATAAACAGGATGAAAATCCTACAAATTAAGTTTAAGAAGAAGAAGAAGACAATATTGCAGGTATAGCCAATACGTTATGAAATTTTAATGTGTTTCTCTTTTTTTTTACTTCCTTTCCCAGTGTTCTTTTAAGGGTGTCACATAAAAATCGAAATATTTGTAAATGATTTTTATGTCTATTTCTCTATTACAGCCTAAAGATGCACCTAGATAATTGAAATGTTTTGCTTGTTGTACCGTTGTCTTCTTCTTATTCTTTATTTCTAGGATGTTCATCTTGTTTATTTCCCAAATCACTCCTCGGAGGAAGACGTATTGGATGTGCATTCACTGTCTGTCCATCTATTGGCTGGTCCTCTTGTTCTTCTCCCGTTTATTTGTCTATCTTCTTTAGCTCTTTTTTCAAGTCGGCTGTCTTCCATTCTTTCTGTATGAACTTTCCAATATTTTCATCTGTCTATAATAAATTTGGTTATGTCTTGAATTTGAATTGTATTGTATATCCTACCAAATAATGCTTTCCCCTGCATAGTTCTTAAAATTTTCATTTCACATGTGCTTATTATTTTAGTTTTTGTTGTATCAGCCAAATTTTCTGTATACGATACTGGTCGAACTATCGTTTTGTAAATGCGGATTTTATTTTCTATTGACATATGTTTGTTGCGCCTAATTAAATCTTTCATGCATCCTGATATTTGCGCTGCTTTATCAGCTAGTTTCTTTACTTCTTTATTAGATTTTTAGTGTTTGTTATTAATACACCTAAATTAAATTTTGATACTTGTTCTATAATTTTTCATTCCACTTCTAATTTGTAACTTACTGGTTCTTTTGACATTGTTAAGCATTTAGTATTATTCGTATTAATTTCCATATTGTCTTTTCTGACATTTATATTAAATTGATGTAAAGATCTTCGTAAATTATCTTCAGATTCTGAAAGGAGAACGACATCATCTGCGTAACATATGAAGTGAAATCTAGTGTTTACTATTTTATACCCCAAATGTGTTTGTATTTTTTCAATCATTTTATCAATTATAATATATTATAAGAATGGACTTAAAGAGTCACCTTGCATGATTCTCTTTGTGAGCGTTATTTCTTCAGTTTGATTACTTTGTTTTGTCATTTAGAACTATTTTATTTAAGCTTTACAATATGAAAAAATGTTTATGGTACATTACATGTACTTTACTTACATACGATTAAAATAATTATGAACGGAGGTCCTAATGAAGACAAAATAAAAGATTCTCTATATTTTAGTTACGGTGAATGTTCTCATCCGAGTTAAATTAGTGATGTAACGTCTGAATGACATCTCGTGCTGACAACTGGAGCGAATCTCTAAGCATACTTGAAAACTGAATGCCATCTCATTTAAGTTTTTTTCTTCCTCTCCAGTATACTTTTGTGTATTTTTTGCGTTTTGTTTTTCAGTAAGATCGAAAATGTATTTACTTAATTTTGCTTCCAGTGAGATTTAATTAGTGTAGTACTCAGATCACAATATCATTGAAACCAGTTGAGCAGATTCCAAATGACAATCGCTGTTCCTTAATAATAAAAGAACAATATATCTTTACTATATTAAAAATAACAATATAGCGCACGAAGAAGTAGGGAAAATAAATATATATTAATTGAAATATTATTATTAATTGAAATATTATTATTATTATTATTATTATTTGTTAATTCTGGTATAGTTAGAATCAACTACCACAAATATACAGAATAAGATTACAATATTAAAATGTAAGGCCCATAATATGTAAATTATAATAAATTGTGAAACTTGAAAACATGTGTATCGGTTAGGAGATATGCTGACCCCTGTCACTCACTGACTCTGTAGGGAAATAAGCGTAACTGAATAAGTTAGGCCACGTAAAACCTGCTTAGGTGAGCTACCATGTATCCATGAAGGACGTATGGAGAATATACATATAAATGCTATTCCATAAAGAATTTAGTGCATAGAAACTATAATACTGTACTTAGCGAAACAAAAATCTACATAAATAAATACTTTAGACACATTGTGTGTTTCAATGTCATCCACTGTTTTTCTGAATTTGGGCTTCGCATTAGGTGAACATTTGACGTTAACTTGGCTTATTTTCGATTTACGCACAGTTCGGCAGATAAATTTACATAGATTATGTGTATTTGAATTACATAGAAAAGGAGCGTAGGGTGAGTGCACGTTTTAGTGTAAGTGTGTTGTATTAAGTTTGCTTATGAAAAGTCGAAAATCACCAAGAGGTCTGCCAAGCTTATATCGTCCCCATCCGACGGACGAATTGCTTTCAAGACTAACACATCTCCTCTCAACATATGTACTACGGCAGAATTTGGAATTTAACCCAGGGGACCGCCGGACTCCCTCGTAGTGGTTGTTGTCATTGTCAATATGTAGAGTATAACTATCTCACAGCCACCATCAAGATTCATGGCCACGCGGACATAAGCGTTCCATACATTCCTATCATGACCTAACGTTTTCCAATCATCCCCTGTATAATTTACTTCCCTCAAATCGTGATTCATTTTAATATCCCACCTCATTCTCAGCCTAGCTACTGGGTGCTTTCCCTCTTGTTTTCCTACATGAAGCTTCCCTGCACCTCTTTATTTCCCCATTCGTGCAACTGAATAGAACTATTCTTCCAAACTATACGTACTCATCATCATCATAGTACATTCACGAATTTAGGCCATTTGTTGACCTGTTTCGGCCTCAAGAGAAACACCATCCAGAAGTCTTTTGAGTGGACGTCCTGGTCTTCTTCTTCCTGCAGGTTGATATCTTAACATTAGTTTGGGTATTCTGTGATCTTCCATTCGATGAACATGTTGTATCCATCTTGACTTATAATCAGAAATTTTGTTTTCTAAAGATTCCATGTGTAATTCTTCCAAGATGTCTTCATTTTTTTTGTGATCTAGTAGTGTGTATCCTGCAGTCCTCCGAAGATATCTCATTTCAGCAGATCTAAGTCTCTGTATATCCTTCTGTTTCAACGTCCATACTTCGCTACCATACAAAAGAGTTGGAAGAGCCAGTGTTTTATACACTTTCAGTCTTGAATGCTTTTGGACTAACTGTGGCTTGAAGATAGAATTTATTAACCCTAAAATTCTTAAAAATTTAGATATTTTTGCATTTACATGTACAGGGTTGTAAGGGGTAGTGACGTGTGTATAACCTCTCCTACCCAATTCTCATCCTCACCTTCTCGTGGTACAACCTGTTTTCACTAACGAGGCTCTGAGGACCGAGTCACGGCGGTATAACCGTTCCATCAGGTACTGAGTAAATGCGGTATCCTAATGTCTGTCCAGAGACTAAAAGGTAGCAGCCCTACCACTGGACTACTTAGCGTCGGGCCAGTAACCTGTCCTAAGGAACTTCAAAACTACTTTCAAGTCTCAACACGAAAAAAGCCAGAAGGAATTGAAATATGACGACCCACAGCAAAGAAATATGGTTAAAAGAAAACGGCACAATGATATTGTAAGATATGCAACCTGGAATGTCCGAAGCATCCATGAAAAAGAAGAGGAACTAGACAGTATATTTAAAAAAAACTATACGTACTATTAACATAAATTTAATCGCTGAGTTCTAAAGGGAAGAAACTGCAAGTACCCCACTTTTGAGAAAATCTTAAAACTACACAATATCTTTCAGCTTGCTCTGATAAATTTTTGATATAGTACAATATTGATCATCTGCTTACACTGAATGCAAATATAGCAAGAATTCATAATTTCCGTGTAGCATAGTGTTTTATCGCTCTTCGAAGGTAGTGAAGTTTCTCCCCTTTTCAACTCAGTGATTCAATTGTTCAATAATATGTGGTATAATAACTGTAGAACAATTCTTCCAAACTATATTTATACCTTGTCCGCTCTTAAAGTGATCCTCGTCAAAATAAAACCATGTGACCTGCTCGCTTTTCATTGGATATGGACACCGACGTACGTTGTAGAAGCAATAAGTACGCGAAAAAGTAGTTCCTTTCATTAACTTAAAAATATGTCCTCTGAATATACTTTTTATAATTCGTGAATGAAAATAATAATATTCAAAACATAAAATATTCTAAAATATACCTAATCAATAATTCATCATCATTCGGTATCATGGCAGCTGCCGCCGTCTTCCGGAAACCAAACGCCATTCCTCTCTGTCCATCCATTGACCTCTTCCTCCAATCCTCTGATATTGATAGCCGCTTGTACCCCTTCTATCCAAGTTTTCTTCAGCTACCTCTCTTCCTCCTTTCCATTGGGATCCATTCCATAACAATTTTAGGCAATCTTTGCTCGGGCATTCTTTTGACATGGACATACCACTGTAATCTTTTATTTTCTGTATGTCTATGATGTCCGGCTCCTCTTGCACACCCATAATTTTCCTTTTTTCTTTATTTCGTATTCTATCCATTCTAAATTTTCCAGCTGATCTTCTTAAAACGTCTATTTATGTACTTCAAATTATTTTCAGTTCTCTGGTAGGAATTTACCAAACTTCAGCACCATCTGTTAAAATGCTCTGAATTATGGTTTGATATATTTGTAATTTTCTATTTGTTGTAATATTCTTGCTCCATCAAACATAATGTAAAGCATTTATTGCTTGTTTTGTTTGTGAGATTCTATTTCTAATTTCCACTGTGTTATCGCCTGAATTATCTAATTTTGTTCCTAAATAAGTGCATTCATTACTAGGTTTTAGTTCTTCTCCATTGTTGAAATTTATATTTTCCATTTCTTCTCCTACACAGGTATTTAGTTTTCACTACATTTATATAAAGTCCCCATTTTTCATATTCTTCTTTTAGCTTTTTTTGCCATATATTCTATGTCATCGTTGTCTTGTGCTATTAATACCTGGTAGTCTGCAAAATTGAGTGAATATTCATATGTATTTTGGATTGGTATGCCCATATTTTGACATTTTTTTCCTCCAGTCTCTTAGTACTCTTTCAAGATAAATTTTGAATAGAGTTGGAGATAAACTGCAACCCTACCTTAAACCATTTCCTAATCAATAATTACAACTTAAAATAGTATATTACATATGGGTGATGCATTTGAGTCATGCTTCAGCCGATTCTCATGAAACAAAATGGCTGAAAGTATCGATTCTTCTCTTGTTGTGTCGTCATCTCCTTGTCAAAAGTGATAGTAATTGTGGCGCGAATGGCGGAAGGATATTGCTTATACAACGCAACGTATGTCAGTGTCCATAACCAATGCAAAGCTAGCAGATCACATGGTTTTGTTTTGACGAGAATCACTTTAAGAGCGGGTAAGGTATAGGATATAGGCTATACCTATTATTATTATTATTATTATTATTATTATTATTATTATTATTATTATTATTATTAAGTAACTTGTTCTATACTATGTGGAATGTGAAGCGTGGATTTTCGACCAGTGGTTCTGCATCTCAAAATTTTCATAAGTAATGCCACGAGTGATTTCCAAATTATCGATAAATTCACGACTCACGAAGTGAGGAGTGAATTTATCTAGAGAATTTGGAAATCAAGAGTGGCATTTGTTAGGACTATTTAACGAATAAAATTAAGCTGTTTACTCACAAATCATTATTTAACTGTAGTTATTTCAAAATATTTATATATTTAATGCAAACGGCGATGTTTGAAAACAAATGAGAAACGATAGGTACGCTTCTACTGCTTCTTTTGTTTATCACTGCAACCAGATCATACTATTTATTGCCAAAGGAACGCAATATTGTAAGAATGCTCTCTAGTGGAGAAAAAATGAAAATCTATCTGTATATTAATTCATTTCTGATGTCGTATGATGTAAATATTACAATTATATTTTTCTGGATTATTACCTGGGAAAAATACATTTAAGAAAGTCAAACAGTGGTTTCTTTTTTTGGTGGTATAATAAATTGCTACAAATGTTGACATGTATGCACTATATATACAATCTGGTAGCCGTATTTCTTATAGGCTCAGTCACTGCAAAATAACGGTCAGACCTGTTCAGAATATTAAAAAGGAGGAGCTTTGTTTAATATATGGTAATTATAACACTGATAAATATTTCGTGAAACACGACTCTGATTGGTTGTAAAACAGAAATCATTGAAACGTGATTGGTCATTGACTCCCATTTGGGGCATGAGTTAAATAGTCATTTTGAATTCTTCTATTATAAAAATTTGAACATGACATATTAGACTTCATTATTCGCTTGGATCTATATATGTGAACGTACATTTGTAATCACTTTGTGAACTAAGCTTGCTCTTCGGAGCAACAATTTCCAGATTCAGCATTCTTGTAAACTGGAGCAATCACTTAATCATGTTAACGGTTGGCAAATAAAAAATATCCTCTTTTGCATTCGTTAGTAAAGTGTTTGTCACTGCAATGGCGCCTTCCAGTACACATAGAGTAACGTTTTAATGATGCGACTCGTCTTTTCTCTTTTTTGCCTTCTCAACTCGCTTTTAATTGACGTACGCCACCAATTTTGTGATGATTTTAACACTGCAGAATTGTATCGCGCTGTTTCATGAAATCCAGAGACAAGTATTTCATATTTCAGTAATTCATGTTTACAAGATAGAGCCTCACTCTTTGTGAGATCAATTATTTTACTTCCATAATTTTTGCCAATAAAATAGATAATAAATAATAATAGTAATATTAATATTATTATAATAATACTACTAATACCCGGTGTGCGCTGCTACGCCTAGATAAATGAAAATTAATGTGCTTTTATGTTTAGTTAAATAAGTAAAATGAAAAATAATTATAAATTTATATTTTTTAGATACCCCATACTGATTACCTGGCGTTGCCCAGGAATCTACTTATCCCGATCTTCTTAACATAAATGAGCTGAAATACGAAAATGAATGTGTATTATGTTTAGTTAAATAAATAATAGGAACATTTATATCGTAATTATTTTTAGATACCCCGTGCTGTTTACACGGCGTTGTCCGGGAATCTAATCATCCCGATCTTCTTAGCATAAATGAGCTGAAAGACGAAAATGAATGCACTTCTTATGATTAGATGAATAAGTAAAATGAAAAATAATTATTAATGATTATCGTAATTACTTTAAGATTCCCCGTGCTGATTACCCGATGTTGCACGGGAATCTATTTATCTCGATCTTCTTGGCATAAATGAGCTAAAAACTTTGTTATCGTGAGTTATCCGTAAAAGAATACCCGTCATGTGCTGCTAAGCTTGCACAGGAATCTACGTACTTGTCTCGATCTTCTTGGCAAAAATGAAAGACTAAGGGCCGGTTTCACCAACAGAGGTAACTGTATTACGCCAGTTTAAGCTATGTATTATACATGGGGAAAACTGGCGTAATACAGTTACCTCTGTTGGTGAAACTGACCCTAAAATGGTTATTGTGAGTTATCCGTAAGAGATAAACATATTCTGTCGCGGACTCTTTTGTAGAGCTTTTTGAGAATTCAATTCTGTGTACATTAATTATGTGTATTTGTTAAGGTTTAGGCAGCGTAAGCCGTTTAAAAGTCCAAAGAGCTATTTTTTCACGTTTTCCATTACAAAGGGCGATTTTTAAGAGTGTAGGAGTTGAGTATAACAACTCTCTTATAGTCTATGTTCATTCCGGGAATCTTCGGAACATTTTGCAAAAAGCCCCATCACAATCGGATCAACGGTATGGCCGCGCATTAAGTACAAACAAACATTTGTATATATTAGATAAAATGTTAGGACTTCATTAATTTGACTTCTAAAACTGTATCACATACAGGCTTATTTATACTTGAGTTCCTTCTTGCTAATGTCGGATAACTTTAAAACGTGGAAAATAATATTTTGTTCGATTCTGATTTCTTGGAATTAATGAAACTAATATCTCTATATATATGTAATGGCGTAGCCCATTGTTGAGCCACAGCCTCTCATTTGTAAGGAGTTACTATGCCAAGTTAATTTTTAGTTACCGTATTTGCTTGTAGATGTCATGGATGGCATGTAGTCAACACATCGACCCAATGAGACATCTAACAGGCAACTAATGTATTACTAGGACGTTGATGTCGGTAAATTTTGCTTAGAGGCCTCTTTATTCAGGCTTAAGGATCTTTTCAAGCCAGAAAATCTTCAGACTCAGGACCTACGGCTTAAGGTTCCTCCCGGAGAACTTGCTCCTTGGATTTTTCCGTCCTAAAAATCAATCGACCCCGGCCGGGTTTAAACCCGCGACCCTCGGGACTAGAGGCAAGGAGCATAACCACTAGTCCACTGCGGCCGATAAAGTGGTGGATTTATTCACCAAGCCTCAGCACAGAGCTACGGGACTTGCGCTGGTTCGGTTCCCCATGAGGGAAGAAATTTTCTCATGGAATTTTGCTCGGTGTGGGACCGGTGCCCACCCAACATCGTGAGACATTTGGGTAGGTACAATAAGTAGCGACTCCAGGTTGAGAAACCCAGCTATAACGGCTGGGGAACCTGAATGTTCACCACATGTCAACCCTACATTGGCCTCTACACTACCTCTGTGATGAATACATGTGGATGTGATGTCTGAAACCGGATGGTAGGCCAAGGCCCTTCTAGGCCTGACGCGCCGTGGAGGAGGATATATAGAAAAATCTTGCATTCACTGCTAATAAATTTCAACATCCAGATATAAATTCATTTTTACACAACTACCAAAAAGTTTGCCATAAGTAATGCCACGAGTGATTTCCAAATTATCGATAAATTCAGGACTCACGAAGTGAGGAGTAAATTTATCTAGAGAATTTGGAAATCAAGAGTGGCATTTATTAGGACTATTTAACGAATAAAATTAACCTGTTGACTCACAAATCATTATTTAACTATAGTTATTTTAAAATATTTATATATTTAATGTAAACGGCGATGTTTGAAAACAAATGAGAAACGATTGGTGCGCTTCATTTCCTTCCTTTGTTCATCACTGCAACCAGATCATAATATTATTTATTGCCAAAGGATCGCAATATTGTAAGAATGCACCCTAGTGGAGAAATTTATAACCAACGTTATAGGTTTCTGATGTCCTATGATGCAAATATGTCAATTATATTTTTCTGCAACGTCATTTCCTGGAAAATAATTCGTTTAAGAAAGTGCAAACAGTATTTTTTTTTTTGTGGTATAATCAATTGTTACGAATGTTTTTCTATTATCTATCGCTCGCGCCTTCTGCTGACATTCATGTACTATATATACAATCTGGTAGCCGTATTTCTTGGGGGAGTCAGTCAATGCAAAATAATGCTATGACCTATTCAGAATGTTTAAAAGGAGGTGCTTTCTTTATTATGATAAACTTTAGTTGATACATTTTAGACGAAACACGACTATGATTGGTTGAAAATAAAAAAAAATCATTGAAATGTGATTGGTAATTGACTCCCATTTGGGGCCTGAATTAAATAGTCAATTGAAACTTATATATAGGGTTTTAAAACATTTCTTCCACTTACTTGTGTTTTTGCACTCTTTTAACTTTACTATCTAACCTCTCTTGGTTAACTCTTGTTTTTTCGACCCCGACGCTATTAGGGCATGCGAGGGCTAGGGAGTCCTTCCTTTCTTCCATTTCTTCTTTCCTTTATTTTCTTTTCTTCTCCAGAAAGCCTGACCAGAGGCTATAAGATGGCAGCCCCATCACTGGTCTTGCCTTCCTTTGGCCAGCAACCAATCGAAGGGACTATTATTATGCTTTCAAGTCTTATATGAGAATTTCCCATAAGGGAAAATTTTCTATAGGATCGTAACAGGCCTTGGCCTAATACTTGAAAGGAAGAAGAAGAAGAAAAACAACTTTTACAACGTTTAACGGATGATAGAGGGGGGAAGACCAAACACATTTTTTATCTGCCAAAACTTTGTAATATGCACCGTTTTGCCGCTAGATGGTCTTATGTGTAGATGGCTTGACTTCAGTCACAACACGCACCGATTAGTTCTGTTTGTGCTGTTGTGTCTGCAACAAGTTTAAAGGGGACCATCACGCTGTCCACGAAGACTTGCTATGATAAATACAGTAAGTACATTTGCGTTTACTGTCCATTCTCGTGCCTCAGCATACCTGCAATGTTGAAACGTGTTTACGTTTGTACTACATGGCGGTTTCCATTTGTTGTAATGCACTGTACACAACTGATACATCACAGATGGCTGAGTGCACTCTAAACTAGCTTACGGACATACATCTTCTGTATGAAGAGACACGTGCAGCACGGCGCCTTTACGCAGAAAGGTTTCCGGTGAGGAGGTTACCATCTCATATTCTGTTTCAACGAATTGATGCCCGTACGCGTGAAACCGGACACGTGGGACCAACCAGATGAGGAGCTGAGAGATATTGCGATGCTATTTGGCAATAAATAGTATGATCAAGTTACAGTGGTGAACAAATGAAACATAATCAAACATTTCTCGTTTGTATTCAAACATTGCCGTTTACATTAAATACATAAATATTTTAAAATAACTATATTTACATAAGTCTATGGCTGTGGTCTCGAGGTGTCCGTCGCCGTGGCGTAGTCGGTAGAGTCCCTACCTTCCACTTCGGCCACCCAGGTTTGATTCCTGGCGGGGTAGTGGATTTTAAATCTCCACCTTGGGTCCGGGTGTGTGTGTCCTGTCCTTGTGTCTATGTGAGAATTAAAGAAAGTTAACAAACACGTAAAACAAACAAAGAAAAAAGGTAAAACAATAAGGAAAACCAGTATAAACGAAAAAAAAAAGAGGTAGCGTGCTGCCTTGTGATGCAGCGGACCCGGGTTCGATTCCCGGTTGGGATAGACTCCTTTATGAGTTTTTTCGGGGATTTTCCTCACCTGTAGAACAAATGTCAAGACGCTTAGGGGCCCAACGGTCCCCGAAAATCATCCGGCCATCATCATCATCATCATCCTTATCATTATCATTATCATCATCATCCTTCTCCGGTGTGGAAAGCAACGGGAAGCTACCAAACCTATAATTCTCTAGTAAAGCTGCAAAGAATAGCATGAAAATATTACGATTGCAGTGAAAGACCTGCCCTCAGGTAGAGTTACTATGGATGGATATTTAAATAATGATTTGTGAGTAAACAGATTAATTGTATTTGTTAAATAGTTCTAACAAATGCCACTCTTGATTTGCAAATCCTGTAGATAATTTCACGAGACAGAAATCACTCGTGGCATTACTTATAATATTTAATTTGTATCCCTATAATTTTGATAACATTAACTTTAGGTGAAGGATTAAGTAGTTTCAAAATGAAGAAGCTATTTAGTGATGAGAAAATCTACTGGCGACAATGGGCAGTGAACCACTGTTATCTTAGAACCACTGCCATCTGGAAACAAGTCAGGTCTAAAACAGTACTGTACACCCTTCGACAAAAAAAAAAGAGTCATCTCTTGAACGCACATTTCTTCTAAGTCATACTCGGCACAGCGCTGGGTTCAAACTAGGAAACTAGTCATAATTGTGCAGTCTTTGAACTACTGTGTTATGTGGCATGAACTGAAGACTCTTCTACGTGTCCCGATAGCTCAGCGGTAAAGCACGCGGTCACTGTTTCTGTTAATGAAGATCGCAGGTTCGCGTCTTCAATTACGCAATTTTTTTCGTGATATTTGCATTAAAACGTTTTAGGAATTAAATACATTTTATTTCGACATTTTAATTAATCTATACTTTTTAAGTTCATAATTGTTTTTTATACCGTTGAGGTTATATAAATGTTAAATTATATATTTTTTACCTTGTATACTAACTTTTCCTCAACTATTTAAAATTTTCGTTGATTTCACTCTTAGGCCTTCCGATGCATGCTTCATCTTCTGGAGTTGTTGTAGTAGTATTGAATTAACTGTATGTCTAATAGAGGGTTTTGCTCATTAGGCATATTTTCGTTGAGAATGTTTGTTTTCTTGGTATTTTTGATAATTTAGATTTTTTCTAAAATGTTTATTTTATGTGTGTTATTTTCTCTGTGTATAATTGACATTGTATTATCGATATTGTTGGAACTGTGGCAGCTTTCTGAAACGTGTTAAGCGAAATTTTATTTTATTGTTAAAGGAGAAGGCAAATCAAATTTCACTGTTCACCAGATTTGCGTCCAGTAGCAAATGTGTGAGCTAAGATGAAAATAGAGAGGAACTCTAATTGACCTGCAGATGCACGAAAGATGAAAGATGGTTTATGGGCACAAATTCAAGACGCCTGGGATGCTGTAGCCGATCGTCCACGTGCCTGTAGAAATTTGATTGCATCAATGCCCCGCAGAT
The DNA here is from genome assembly GCA_030220185.1 of Diploptera punctata. NCBI lineage: Eukaryota > Metazoa > Arthropoda > Insecta > Blattodea > Blaberidae > Diploptera > Diploptera punctata. Next base: position 362,191 of record JASPKZ010006843.1, on the reverse strand, counting down.
TGAAGGCGGTAATAGATGATGAGGATTGATACACCCGATATTGATTTTGTTTTTGTTAAAGTTTTCATTTTAGAATATATTATTTTCTTTCCTCATTTACTTATTAGAAGAAGGTTTTAATTTATGTTTTTGTGTGTGCATTAAAGTCTTAAAACTCAAATATAAAATTAAATATGAAACTTCATTACAGGCAAAATACTGTTCTAACATTCCGTTAAAAAAAAGGTAGAATGGGAATCGAACCCGTGAGTTTACGAATGCAGACGATGTCTATTAAACCTCTCGACCACGGAAACACACTAAGCCTGCACTGCGTTAACTAGTAAACAACCCAGTACAATTATTGAAAACGTGTTGACGTGAATACGGCTTTTGCGAGCGCTCACGAAGTTCCCCGATCGATTGATAGTATCAGCGGATGACTCTCTCTCTCTTTTTTTTTTTTTTTTTGTCTAAGGGTGTAAATAGCTGGTCATGCTTAGGATGTGGTTGTTTGGTATCCGATTGTTATTATCACATTGAAAGCATTTTATTACGAAGTTAATCACAAAGATTGGAGAATGCTGAATTATCTTTCCTGTACGATACCGTATTTTGTACATCGTTTAAGATATTAATTTGTGCTTTCATTAAAAAAAACTAGCCACCCATGAAAAAGTTTTGTTAAATAGTATTCTGTACAAATCGTACATTATTATTAGTAAAATACCCCAGTAATAGAACTTTAACGTTTTCAGTGGCGTACTGGCTGTTACTTAATTTTGGTCTGTAGAAAAAATGTTTAAACTCGTAGACCACAACTTCCTTATCTCAAATTGTTTATATAGAACCCTTATATAATACCTCAAAGTTTGTTGATCGAATTCTTTAACAACCTGTGTGTACATAATAAATTATGAGACCAATTCAAAACACGTTAAACTGAAAATATATAAAACTATTATTCTACCAGTTATATTATATGGGTGCGAAACATGAACTCTTACTTTAAGGGAGGAAAGGAGATTACAAGTATTGAGAATAAAGTTCTTAGGACAATTTTTGGACTAAAGAGAGATGAACAGACAGGTGAATGGAGAAGACTACATAACAATGAACTACATGGTCTTTATAGGAAGCCAGATATAATAAGAACAGTTAAGTCTCGTAGACTGCGATGGGCAGGACATGTTGCACATATGGGGAATGAAAGACATGCATGGAAGCTTCTTGTAGGAAAGCCAGAGGGAAAACGCCCAGTTGGTAGACCAAGAATGAGATGGGAGAATAACATTAACTGTGATTTTAGGGAAGTAGATTATACAGGGAATGATTGGAAAGCATTAGCTCAGGATAGGGATGTATGGAGAGCTTATGTCCGCGCGGCCATGAAGCTAGGGGTTTGATAGTGCCAGTGAGAAAGAAAGAAAGAATACAAAATGGAAGTGGGGTGTTGTAGGACTTAAAAACTAATAGCGACAGATAAGGAAACAATAAGAGACTCTCACATTGGTAAAAAGGATCCGCGGAAGACTAAGATAAAGTTGGGTTTATCTCTTCAAATAATGTGTAAGTGGCCATTGGTCGAGTATATTGACAAACAGGAAGGACTGGAAAGACGTAAGGTAGCAAAAGTGTGTTAGAACTAATAAAAAAAAAGTAAAGTGATCCCACAACAGGCCCGGAGACCCTTGGGGTAGTAGGAGGTTAAGGCTCCCACTTTTTCTAGACAATCGGCTAATGTTTTCCAATCATTCCTTGTATAATCTACTTCCCTCAAATCATAGTTAATGTTATTCTCCCACCTCATTCTTGGTCTACCGACTCGGCGTTTTCTCTCTGGCTTTCCTACAAGAAGCTTCCATGCACGTCTTTAATTCCCCATACGCGCAACATGTCCTGCCCATCGCAGTCTACGAGACTTAACTGTTCTTATTATATCTGGCTTCCTATAAAGACCATGTAGTTCATTGTTATGTAGTCTTCTCCATTTAATGTAATTTATTTATTGTGGAAACGATAATATGTTTAGAGAAAGAGTAGTGTGGGCTTTGGGAAAAAAACAAACAAACAAACACGATCAATAAACAAACATTGTTGTCATTCCTGCAATTTTTTGCGTGCAAGTTTCTTATGTGAATTTAAAGTAAAAATGAGCGGAGGAGATGATTCTCATGGTTCAGTAGGAAAAATTTTAAAAGTAGTCCAAGATGTAACTATTAATGTACTTCCGGAAAAAAATAAGGAAATTGATTTATGTAGTTGTACGAAATCATCATTAAAGTGTATTTTACGTTTTATTGAACCAGTATTTTATACTTTGATAGCGTATTAGAATATAAAGTGTAGTTTTTTTTTTTTGCATAGTAACTACGAACTAAAGCGTCACTGATTGCTAAAATAGTAGATCATAGTATATTAAAATGCGAGGTTGGGAAATGGTTTTTACAGAAGGGAGGAAGTAATTAAAAACCGAGCGATAGAGAGGTTTTTAATTTTCCGAGATTCTGTAAAACACTTCACAAACGTGTGTTGTACATTATTTTTTGCACGATGGTGTTTTCAAAATAATAAATAATAGTAAAATATAACAACTTTGCTGGAAATATTTGCGTTCATTATAAACAACTGGCTAACGTTAACAGTCGGGCCAATGTATTCTGTACGCTAAGTGCCGGAAATAATTTAGTTGAGACTACAGTAGGCCGTGACACCAATCAGGCATAACATGGTGGCAAGTACGAATTTATTGTTTTATATTGTTTCAAATAAAGTTCAGTTCATTTAAAATGCAGTTATTTGTTTCGTATAATGTATATTAACACTACATTTTGGATATATTTTTGTATATACATTATATCTATTATACATAAAGGACAGTGGGGTTTAATTCCCACCCTAGGTAAGTAATTTGTAATATTAGAGTATAGTTATTTAGTTATTTATAGGTAGGCGACCCTGAAATTTAAAAAAAATTGAAATTTCAATCATGATCGCCATTCCTGTAAGTACGATAGAACGCACTATCGTGCAAAAAATTACTTCTATCAGTTAACTTTACCCTGTACCTATAACTTAGATACCCGATCCCTTGAGCACAGTGTCCTATATATCCCTCCTCATCACACTACCTATTTTTCGAAATCTTTTACAGTTTCTCTTGCTAGAACATGGAATTCACTTCCACCCTATGTCAGAGACTGCCAAACTTTACCATCTTCAGAAACAAATTGAAAATAAAATTACTAACAGAAACAACTCACTAATATTACTTGTTAAGAATTAATAATGCGTTTTTGCATTATTTAATAAATACGAACCCTCTGATTTGTTAATATAATTACCTAATGCCTTGTATAAAAACGTAGATTAATTCATTGTAGTTTATTACTTTCTGTGTATTTTTTTTCTTTTCTTTTTACGAATAGTAGATTCGAGCTGTTATTCCTTTTTTTATTCATTGTATCATTAATTTAATTTTAATTGTATTTAATTTTATTGTATTATTATACATATAATTTTCATTATTATTCAATATGACAGATAATTAATTGTTCAATGTCTATTATTGTAATTTTTTTTGTATTCATATGTAACATATGTTTGTCCTGTTTAATATGACTATTATTGTATTTTTTTGTATTCATATGTAACATATGTTTGTCCTGTTTAATATGACTATTATTGTAATTTTTTTGTATTCATATGTAACATATGTTTGTTCTGGTGAGTGGAAGAGAAGGCCACATGGCCTTAACTCCACCAGGCTAATAATCTATTCTAAATAATCTATTCTATTCTAAAGCTAAAGAGTGTATGAGTAAGGCTAGGGATTTGGTTGATGTAATATTAACATGAAAAATATGTACATATTTATGTAATATAATTATGTAAAATATGTAAGATTACATAAAAATTCCTTAAAATATGTCATATTAATATAAATTTACATTAATTTATATTAAATGTTGACTTTAAGATTGATAAAATTTGACGGAATGGGATAGTTAAGAACTTGGTATTGTCATGTTTCTATTATAAAATGATCCCACTAGAGGTCTTAGGGATATCGGGAGATTTGGGCTCATATCTTTCTAGACAATCGGCAAGAGATTTCAGCCTCGTATGATAGTCCGTCTTTACCACCCCAACATAGTAATGGTATTAATTTTTTATAGGCTGAGTCGACCCCACGGTCATGATGCCGCCTCTAGATAAGCAGTTGTAAACATCCTGATCCCCATCGGGTTTCGACCTTCGATTTTCCAGCTTGTCGGATATTGCCATAACCAACTATATCAAGGTGTGCCCCCCAAAATTATATATATATATATATATATATATATATATATATATATATATACACATATATACACATACTATTTCATTCATACAATACTCAAGTTTTCAGAGTCTTCCTGTATATATGTTAATCGTGTTTAATAAATTAAATTCTTCTTTGACCGTTTCTCAGCAGCTTTCGTATAAGGTTGGAAAAACAGTTTCAGTGTACAATCATATATCCGAATTTTTTAATGTATATAAATATTGTTTTAAATCATTTTTCGCTTATGAAATCAATTTTTAATTAAGGGGCACGGTACGCAAATATACCTAAAATATCTTTTAAATACCTAAAAATATGTAATGATAAATTTTTAATATACGATAAGAAAGTTTCTAATTCGTGGACATTTATAAATTTTACCCATGTATAAGCAAAGGGAAATTTTATGTACTTACATACAAATCCTAGCCTTAGTTATTAGGTATCTTCGTGTATAGGTGTTTCTTCATTTTTACACGCTTTATATTAGCTTGACCTGTATCTATCTATGTAAAGGAATTTTTCAACGCGATTTTCACCCACTTAAAATCATTGGATCGACTTGAAACTTTGTAATACTTGTAAAGGACCCGTGACAGTATAATAATTTCATATTTTGTTTCTAAAATCCTGGCCAGAATCATCAGAAAATCAAAAAAATGAAAACTGGTACCCCAATAGGTTGCGGACTTGTCGACTTTTTAGTCAATCGTTGTAAGAGCTCAGTTGGTAGAGCGGTGAACTCTAGTGGTATATAATTTCAGTAATCCGTAGGTCGCTGGTTCGAATCCGGGCCGGAGGATTTTTTTAGAAGAGTGTTACTTTTAGCTCATACTACAATAGTATCGAATTTAAAGATATTTACATTTTTATCTTATTCTGTTAAATATTGAAAGTAAAAATTAAAAAATAATTTTAAAAAAACTAAAACAACACGCTTTGTTAGAAAACCGAACTAAAAAATGAAAAATAATTTCAATTTCCAACACGCTTGGGATAAAATTAAAGTGGTCAACAAAAAAAATCATCTCCAACACATATAGAATAAAACTAGAGTTATCAACAAAAAGAAAATAATTTTACCATCAAACGCGTGGAGTGCTTTTATGATTTTTACATTTTCTTTACCAATATGTGTTTATTATCAAATATATTAATTGATATAGAGCACCCCACTGTTTTGATGGTAAAATTATTTTCTTTTTGTTAATAACTGTAGGCCTACTTTTATTCTATATGTGTTGGAGATGATTTTTTTGTTGACCACTTTAATTTTATCCCAAGCGTGTTGGAAATTAAAATTATTTTTCATTTTTTTAGTTCGGTTTTCTAATAAAGCGTGTTGTTTTAGTTTTTTAAAACTATTATTTATTATATGTTGCTACCGCTAGTCTATTGTAACGGAATGTGAAGCTTAATAATATTGCATGACTGAGGTTTCCTTTGTGTAGTAAATAACAAAGTGTACTGCTTCTATCAAAACATGAGCCAATCAGATAAGTAATACCCGCGGAAACACCTTTTTCCTTCTTTTGAAGTAAAGATAAAAACAAGTCTATTTCCGACTCTTTTCTTCAAACTCGGTGCAGATCAGTGGTCCTGGAGGATAAAAGAAAGAGAGAGGAAGACTTTTCATCAAGTCCTAGCTTCCTCATCCTACCCCCCCTGGGCTCTTGGCCTCCTTTACTCAGTCCGCACTTTATTAAGTCTCCTGCTAGCACCACTGTAGCACTGGGACTTCAAAAGTATGAAAAGAGTCTCTCCCTCTTCAATACGCTCCAAAGGACAGTCGGGTGCAACCCACAAGTTAGGGGATTTCCAACCACATTAACGAACATATGAATAAAATTATACACTATAAAAAAAGTATGTAATTATTAAAATTCATCGGAGAACATATTGTTTAAACAACTCACCTCATAGGATTCATGCTTCCATGATATCGCGATTTCAAACATAATTATGTTCATCGTCAGCCAGTCCGAGTCGGAGTTATGGCTGACGATGAACATGATTATGTTTGAAATCGCGATATCACGGAAGCATGAATCCTATGAGGTGAGTTGTTTAAACAATATGTTCTCCGATGAATTTTAATGATTATACCTCATAATGTTTACTTCCCAACATTAATTAAATATAAAGTATGTAATATTTACTTTTCATCATGTTGTGTAGTGTTTTAGGATGCGTTCCTTCGGAGGTGTTTTATACTTATGGTGGATTTAGGAGGGATTCCTTTACAAGTATGGATAGCGTGCCACCTAAATTTACATGGAAAGAGATGAAAGGATTTATCTTGGTGGCGTAGTTTTCATTATATATTATGGGTTTAATCTGGGTTTTAGCTAGGATTAGGATATAAGGTAATACCGTAACCTAAGAGCGGCCAAGACTATCTACAGATTGGATCAACTTTCTTAGCTAAAGGGTGACAAATATTAAGTAAAATATTAACGTTTTATTAAACATAGTAAAGTGATCCCACAACATGCCTCAGGAGGCCCTTGGGGTAGTAGGAGGTTAAGGCTCCTACTTTTTCTAGACAATCGGAACTTTGTCAGCCGGGTTGTCAGCCCTGCGTGACGGCCGCCTTTACCCCCAGAACAGGCGTCTGATACTCATTTCCGTTAGAGGCTGAGTCGACCCCAGGGCCATAGTGCCGCCAGAAGGTTTGGGTCATTTTAAAAATCCTGACCCCAACGGGACTTGAACCCTCGACCTTCCGGCTTGTAGCGCAGTGCCTTAACCACTATGTTACGGCGTGCCCCATTAAACATAGTAACAGGTTCATATTAATACAGACTATTTAACTAATGCCCCAAATGGGAGTCAATGACCAATCGCGTTTCAATGAATTTTGATTTACAACCAATCACAGTCGTGTCTCACCTTGAATTTGTCAAATAAGTTTATCATATTATAGAAACCTTCTTCTTTTTAACATTCTGAATAGGCCAGAGCATTATTTTGCAGTGACTGACTCTCTAAGAAATACGTTGAATATAGCAATTTATATATTAAAATGTAAGAATCCTAGAAGACAAATGACTCCCAGATTGTATATATAGTGCACGAATGTGATCAGATACTGCTTGCGGGATATAGTTGAAAAATATTTCTAGCAATTGATTATACCACAATAAAAAAAACACTGTTTGCACTTTCTTAAACGTATTATTTCCCAGGCAATAACGTTCCAGAAAAATATAATTGACACATTTACATCATAGGACATCAGAAATTAATTATAAACAGTTTGATGTGTTTCATTTTTTTTCCCACTAGGGTGCATTCTTACAGTATTGCGATCCTTTGGCTATAAAAAATATGATATGGTTGCAGCGATGAACAAACGAAGCATAACTAATGTTTCACATTTGTTTTAAAACATCGCCGTATACATTAAATATATAAATATTTTAAAATAATGATATTTAAATAATGATTTGTGAGTAAACAGCTTAATTTTGCTCGTTAAATAGTCCTAAGAAATGCCACTCTTGATTTCCAAATTCTCTAGATAAATTGAAAATCACTCGCGGAATTACCTTTGATTATTTCTACAAAAATATCATAGCTGAAACATCAGATAAATTTAGATTTGCTATATCGTTCAGAGAGCAATAAAGTGCCAAACTAAGACATATAGAGAGAGTGAGTAATTTATTCTCTAATTTAGACTGATAGATTACTAAATGTTGCGGCATTTAGTTTGGACATGATTAAGGACTTTAGACAACGTTAAAGCAAGATTATTTCTTGACTCTATGATAGATTCATTCTAAGTTCATGAATTTAATGTGAATATTTGGAACTTAGTAATTTTAGAAGAACGGACTTATTAATATCCTCTTACATAAAGGTAACTTGGATTTATTTCTTTATTAACTTAGTATATATAAATCTTTAAGTCCTTTCTTTTTAAAATATTGCTTTAAATTTAGAGATTATTTAAAATAAATATTTTTCTTACTTTAAATGTTTTATAATTTTGAAACTATGGAAGTTAAATTAAATATAAACTTTACTCTCCCTGGGTTCGAAGCCAGCCCATATCAGATCGGGATCCATGATGCCAGTTCCATCCTTAGGAACGCACACCCACTCTCCCTCCACAACAAAATTCAATTCTTCTTATATTCTCTTCCTGTTTACATCTTTGAACTGTCTTGCAATATTATTTTCCACTATTTGGAAAGGAATTCGCTTCCACTTTTACGTATATGTGTCGGAAAAACAATTCCAATGTACAAGTCTGTATGATAAATATATGTCTTGATTGTATTTAATTAATTTCTTTATTATATCAAGTTAAAGTAATGATATATTTTGTTCATGAAATTTATTTATCTTGTGTTTTAATTTATTTCGGTATTAATATAGGCCCTTTTTACAACACGTAGTTTACATAAGCTTTAACACTTATAAAATATGGCGTCTGTAAACTATCTGTTCAATACGTTGTGTGATTTTAGCTTCCTCATCCTGCTCCAGAAATGGAAATTATACTTCCTATACAGAGTGACTCAAACCTTTAACTAATTCACTGTTCATGACCGTCGTGCGGTTAGCATGACAAAATCCCTCGATTTTATTTTCAACTTTCTTTGCCAAATTTTGATTATTATCATATCAAATAGCTATTCATATGTCCTCACAAAGTTGAGTAAACTCCGTTTCAGACTCTATATAAAAACTATGGTATAACAGAATCGAACCCTGTACTTCTGAGATGCTAGTGAGGTATGCCTACGTTACACCACACGTGCGATCAAATTAATCTCTTAATAATTATAAAAATTTAAGTTATATGATATTATTTACATATTGGGTTTTCATATAAATATCTTGTAGTTTAGCCTGAGAAAAAACAATTCAATTTTTTCAGTAGGTAGACATGAGGGACATTTTGAGGAAGTGGCTGAATTCAAATACCTAGGAACAATAATCACAAATAGAAATGAGGCGCACAAAGAAATTAAACATAGGCTCAATTATGAAATTGCGTGCTATTATGCATTACAGAAACTTGATGTCCCAACTCCTTAAAAAAACGTTAAACTGAAAATATATAAAATATATTATCCCGATTGAGGGTCTTTCTACTTTTCAGCGGTTGCCCTTTTACCAGCCGCCTGTTGGCCCCTCACATCTACATGTGTCAATCACAGAGTAGATGATCAACAGCCAGTGTAGGAGTGACATGTGGTTAGTATGTCGAGTCCCCCAGCCGTTATAGCTGGTTCCTCAACCTGGAGCCGCTACTTATTGTAGCTACCCAATTGCCTCACGATGCTAGGTGGGCACCGGTCCCATACTGGCCGAAATACCATGAGAAAGTTTCTTCCCCCATGGAGACTCGAACCAGCGCAAGTCCCGTAGCTCTGCGCCAAGGCTTCCTACCTTAACCGCTCGGCTACGGCGCGGGACAAATATATTATTCTACCATTTATATTATATGGATGCGAAACATGGACTCTTAGATTACGAGTATTTGAGAATAAAGTTCTTAGGAAAATTGTTGGAATAAAGAGAGATGAACAAGCAGATGAATAAATAAGATTACATAACAATGAACTACATGGTCTTTATAGGAAGCCAGATATAATAAGAACAGTTAAGTCTCATAGACTGCTATGAGCGGGACATGTGGCACGAATGGGGAATGAAAGAAGTGCATGGATACTTCTTGTAGGAAAACCAGAGGGAAAACGCCCAGTTGGTAGACCAAGAATGAGATGGGAGAATCTCATTAACTATGATTTGAGGAAGTAGATTATACAGGGAATGATTGAAAAGCATTAGCTCTGGGTCGCAATGTATGGAGAGCTTAGGTCCGCGCGGCAATGAACCTACGGGTTCGATAGTGCCAGTGAGTAAGTAAGTAAGGTAGACCAAGTCAACAGTTAAATCTCGTGGACTGCGATGTGGCTCGAAATGGGAATGAAAGAGAGGCATGGAAACTTCTTGTAAGAAAACCAGAGGGAAAACGCCCAGTTGGAAGACCAATAATAATGTGGGAGAATGACATTAACTATGATATGAGCGAAATAGATTTATACAGGGGATGATTGGAAAACATTAGCTAGGATAGGGATGTGTGGAGAGCTTAAGTACGCGCGGAGTTTATCCTACGGGTTCGATAGTGCCAGTGAGTAGGTACGTAGTTTGTTTAAAGTAACATATTTCACATTTTGTGAAAATAATTGAATGAGTCATTTCGAAAAGGGATCATCTACAGCTGATCAAATGTTACAGAGAGGGAAAAAAAACTGATTCAACTTGTTCAGGATAAAGCATTGGATCTGAAATTGCTACTGAATAAAGTCAGAAAGTGGCAAAGGAATAGTGTAGTTGATACATTCTCACACGGAAACGATGTAAGTAGGTATTTAAACATGAAATAACGTAAGATTGGAGATGATCCCTTTTCGAAATGACTGATTCAATTAGTGTAACGTTTGAAGTTTTTGTAACAGTGATTTTTGCGCATCATGAACTTCATAAAAAATAATTCAATTTGGTGTATTTATAAGGCAATAATTCCTTACATCTGAAAAAAATACTATCAGATGAACAATAGTTTTAAAAAATTGGATATATTTTTAAATAACGAAAATATAAAGTTATTCAATTGAAATAACATAAGAACTAAAGAGGAAGACTTTCACATTTATTTGGAAAGGCTTCTCAGCGTTGCAAGAACAATATAAATAAAAGCCCTTCACTCTTCCATTATTATGATGAACAATCTGTATGGGAGGTCTGGTTGTGTAGATTACATATGGGAGAGTACGATGCTCCTTCCCCATTTGAAGTTGTCTAACACAAAACGTTAGTTTGATGAAGCTCATATTCTCCACATGGCCTGTATCATATACAAAGAGAGTGAATAAATGAAACCTGGAGGCAATAAAAATGCCAGAGAAAGGATAGGCATACTAGCATCGTTTTTACATCTTCCTCCAGAATAAGAAGTTATTACTGCTATGGAAATCGATTATCATAAGTAGTAGTAGTAGTAGTAGTAGTAGTAGGACTTTATTAGACAAAAAGTAAGATATTTACAATATTATTTACAAATATGGGTCGCACGGGCAGTAACCCGTACGTGCTGTTGACAGTCCGTTACACTAAAGTAATAATTGGTACTAGTGTAAAGAAAAATAAACAACAGAAACAGCAATAACTTTACAATTACATAAACAAAACACAATAATAATATTACAATTAAATAATAACACAATAGCATTATACACTAAAAAACATTAGCATTACAATTACATAAAGAAAACACAATAATATTACAATTAAGTAATAACATAATAGCATTATACACTAAAAAACATTAACATTACAATTACATAAAGAAAACACATTATTATACAATTAAATAATACTAATATTACAATTAAATAATAACACAATAGCATTAAATAATAACACAATAGCATTATACACTAAAAAACATTAGCATTACAATTACATAAAGAAAACACAATAATATTACAATTAAGTAATAACATAATAGCATTATACACTAAAAAACATTAACATTACAATTACATAAAGAAAACACATTATTATTACAATTAAATAATAATAATATTACAATTAAATAATAACACAATAGCATTATACACTAAAAACATTAGCATTACAATTACATAAAGAAAACACAATAATATTACAATTAAGTAATAACATAATAGCATTATACACTAAAAAACATTAACATTACAATTACATAAAGAAAACACATTATTATTACAATTAAATATAACACAATAGCATTATACACTAATTAATTAATTTATATATAATTGTTAATAATCAATGGTATTGCATTTTGATAACATATATTTATTCATGAATGAGTGTTGTGTCCTTATTTTCGCGTTTTGTCCAGAAATTTACCGAGGTTTATCCAATTTTCCCGATTTGAATTTAGAAATCTTTCCGGTAATAACTGACGTCTCCAATATTCTAAATCATTACATTTTCCTAATATATGTATCTCATCTTCAAAGTTCCCGCACATTGGACATATTCGCATATCGTGATCGTCGCTAATATTTAGAAATTTCCATGCCCCTAGCCTAAACCAAGCAAGCCCTGATCTCTCCTTAAATCCTAGTATCATAAGCAATACCACGAGTGATTTCCAATTTATCTAGAGAAATTGGAAATCAAGAGTGTCATTTGTTAGGATTATTTAACGAATAAAATTAAGCTGTTTACTCACAAATCATTATATAAATATAGTTATTTTTAAATATTTATATATTTAATGTAAACGGCGATGATTGAAAACAAATGAGAAACGTTTTTTTTTAAATTTTATTTGTTCATCCATTTTAACCAGATCGTATTATTTATTGCCAAATAAATATTGTAAGAATGCACCGTAGTGGAGAAATAAATTAAACACGCCAAACTGTATATTATAATCAACATTATAGGTCCACCGCTGTGGTCTCTAGGTAGCGTGCTACCTTGTCATGCAGCGGGCCCGGGTTCGATCACCGCTCGGGACACGTTTCCTGGGTGAGGTTTTTTTTTCGTTGTTTTCCTCACCTGTAAGACAAATGTCAGAAAACTTTAAGACCCAAACGGTCTCCGAACATCATCTGGCCAAAATTATCATCAATATCATATTCACCTCATTAGATTAAGTTTAGGTTTAAGGCCTCTCCTGGCGCTTCATTACCCATCATTATCACCCACCATATCATTGGGGCAGCGTAACCCCGCCTTCCAGGCTCCCCAACCTCAGAAGTGGGTTACAATACGCCAATGCCAGGAGAGAATATCTGAAATGTCGAATGACAAACAGGTGACATTGAAAAAAAAAACATTTTAGGTTATTAATTAATTTCTGACGTCCTATGATGTAAATATGTCAATTATATTTTACTGGGAAATAATGCGTTTAAGAAAGTACAGTGTTTTTTTTATTATTGTAGTACAATCAATTGCTAATTTTTTTTCTATTGTATATCGCAAGCAGTACTTGTGCACAATATATGTACAATCTGAGAGCCACTTCTATTCTAGGATTCTTACATCTTAACCCTAGTAATACCAACCCATTTTACAGAACTTATACTACCAACGGGAGAGTACTTTATGGCCACCACTTTAAACAATATGTTTGAGTATTTTTTGAACACATTTTAAAGTATTTTTTTAAAATTATTTAAATTCAAATTAACTGATACCTTACGTTCCACACAATGGAAGTATTAACTGCATAACAACTATATTCAGCATTTTGTAAATACTTATAAATATTCATCTAGGAAGCTTTACCTCACTTAATTTTATCTTAGGGATGGGTTGGGTATGGGAGAGGAGTACGCGGAATAATAGAAATGTTTGGAGGACAGTTAAGAAGAGACTAATCGATATAGACAGACAGTATATAGAAGCAGAGTGTAGTCAGAAAATATCGCTCACCCTCAGACAGAACTGAAACTTTCGTGGGGAAGGGAGAAATATATTGACTCTTTGGATGGGATGATAAAAGTGCTATTGCATGGTTTCATTGGGGGGATGGATGGCCCATAATTTAACAAATGAGGAAGGCATTAAACTATGCCCACTATGCGATGACCATGAAAACTGGCAGCATATTATAGCATTCTGTAGAGAGACAGAACAACTTAGATTACAGATGCTGCCGGAGAGATTTCTCAGGTCGGATCGAGGGAGAGTGGCGTGTTGGGATCTTTTAGGACGGATCGAGAGTGAATCAAAAACATGCAAATTTTTGGGTACAGTAAGAAAATTGAGATATAACAAAATTGTAGATTAAGGATATATGTATTAACAATAAGAAGAATCTCAATATGGTCTTTGTTTTCGATCTTTAATCATGTTATATAATAAGTAGGTCTGATAAGTTGAATAGTCTGATAGTGCACTTAATAATAATAATAATAATGATTTATTTTAGCTGGCAGAGTTAAGGCCATAAGGCCTTCTCTTCCACTCAACCAGCGAATAGTAAAATTATACAAAATTACGTACATATTACAATTTTAAGATATTAAAATACAGACTAAACAAAATACAATGATGATGGATCTAATACTAGCTAATGCTAACAAAAACATAGAATATAATAAAATTAAAATGATATAAAATAAAGCAAGTAGCTTCCTACATGATTATTAATAGAATGCTCTATATAGTTGTTATGTAGTTAATGTTTTCATTGTGTCGAACTTAAGATATCAGTTAATTTGGATTTAAATAATGATAGCGATTGACAGTCCCTGACATGACTGGGAAGTGAGTTCCATGCTCTAGCCATAGATATTGTGTAAGATTCAGAGTACAGACAGGTCCTGTGTTGTGGTATCAAAAGTAAAGAAGAGTCTTGTGATCTTGTTCCTAAATTGTGATGAGCCGATAAATGTTGAAACCGTGTGTTAAATAAGTTGGTAAATATGTGTGCAGAATTTGGAATAGTAAGGTATGTGAATGTAAAGTTCTTCTGTCATTTAGGCGTAGCCATGATAAGGCCTGAAATGAAGGAGACACGTGGTCATAACGACGGAGATTGAATATAAATCGAATGCACGCATTATGAGCACGCTGTAGTCTGTCAGATAGATCAGTTGTAAGATTAGTCAGTATATGTCGCAGTAGTCGAAGTGTGGCATTATAAGAGTCTGTACAAGTATTTGTTTTAATTTTGTAGGAAGGAAGTTTTTAAAACTATTTAGGGAGTGAAGAATTGAGAACACTTTCTTGCAGGTATTATTCACCTGGATTTCCAGTCTAGGTGTTGGTCCATATAGATCCCGATTTTTTACTACTGAGCTGTAGGGGATATTTTTGTCATTTAGGAGAATGGTAGGGATATTTCGTAATTTATAATGCTTTGGATTCGCCGATGTCCTATAATTATGCACTGTGTCTTGTCAGTATTTAGATTAAGTCCATGTTTCTTCGACCATTGGGAAATTGAGCTAGGTCACTATTTAATTTGTCTAGTGTGTCATGTACATCGTCAGGATGGGAGTGAATGTAAATTTGCAAATCGTCAGCGTATAGGTGATATCGACAATAGGTAAGTCTAGTGGATATATCGTTAACATAGATAGAGAACAGAAGTGGTCCTAACACTGAACCTTGTTGGACGCCACCCTTCAGTGATAGCCAGGATGAGGAAAGTTCTGCATTGGATACACATTGCTGGCGACCATGAAGATAGGATCCAAGCCATTAACAGCATTGTCCGAAGATTCAGAGCGCGTAATTTTGCTATTAATATGTCAGTGTCAACAGTGTCGAAAGCTTTGCTGAAGTCCAAGAGTGTAAATATTGTCATGTGGCCACTGTCCATTGCTTCACGCGTATCTTCGTAACTTTAAGAAGTGCGGTTGCCGTACTATGGCCTGTCCTAAAACCTGATTGGTATGGGTCGAGTATGTTATGAGTGTTAAGGTAATCAGTTAATTGTTCATGAACAATGCGCTCCAAGGCCTTAGATAGGACTGGGAGGATGCTGATTGGTCTAAAGTCGTTTGGTGTTATAGGTAATTTAATTTTAGGGATTGGTCTGACTATAGCTTTTTTCAGAGTTCGGGGTAAGTTGAGGTCATAATTGAGGCATTGAATATATGGGTTACAGTTGGGAGTTACATGGAGTATTTTCTTTTAAAAAGTCGATACTTATATTGTCTATACCTTGTGTTTTAGTTCTAATGCGGTCCAGGGATAGTTTAATAACGTCGATTGGCATTATATAGGAAAAGAAGAATTTTCTCGGGAAGGAGTAGGTGTGGATAGGAGCTCATCTATAGTTTTGTTGTTTGGTCGTAGTGTTTATGTAAGTGTGGCATATGATGTGAAATGTTGGTTTAGATCGTCCAGTGATATGTTAATGCTCTCTCCTTTGGTTGTCGGCTGCCGTAGGCCCATTGATCTAATACGTTTCCACATATCACTTGCATTTGTGTTTGGATCAATGAGACTATGAGCATACCGCAACTTAGCGTTCCTAATGTTTTGATTCGTTTTGTTTCTTAATGTCTTATATTGTCTTAAGTTAGCGTCACTTTTGTCCCGTCTATATTTTCGAAAAGCAGCATCCCTCTCAGCCATCAGTAGTCGAATTTCGTGGGACATCCAGGGAGCTGGGGATTTAGTAATTCGTCTAGTCTTCAAGGGGGCATGTTTGTCGTAAAGTTCTAATATCATATTATTAAATTTAAGCAATTTTTCGTCAATTGTGAATAGGGTCCAAATATCGTGCCACGGCATGTCGATAGCGTCTGCAATTAGAGCTTGCTGGTTAATATTTTTAAAATTTCGATACGTTAATAATTTAGGACGAATCCTAGGACACTGGAGAGAGTATTCGATATATATGACGTCATGGGCTGATATGCCGGGGCAGATATTTGTCCGTAGTTTATAATTTTCTGTGAATTTGTCGTGGCTATGATGTCTATTAATGTATCAGTCGTCGATGTGTGATGAGTTGGTTGTAAAGGCAAGACATACATATTGCATGCGTGAAATAATGCCAGTAGTTCTGATGATGAAGATGAGGAAGAAAGTAAGTTAGAGTTAAAGTCGCCCATTACTATAACATGCTGATAATGCGGCAGTTCCCTTCCTAAGGGTGTTTCTCTGTCCCTACGCGATACTCTACTTTCGGAGGATTGGGTTTGTACCACACACACAGGAGACATCTAGTGGTAAACTAGCTGAAATGTCAATTGAAGAGGAAATTCTGTTCGTGCATTTGTAATCAGGGGAGGATAAGTGAAGAATTGACTTTGGGATCCTAAAGTTCCCGATTTGTATTATAAATCGCAACCTCCCCGCACCTCTTTTCCCTAGTCTATCATTGCGACAGAGGGTGTACCCGTCAATCAACACGAAGTGAGGAGTGAAGGGAAGGTGTTAAGCCAGGACTCAGCTCAGATATTAAGAATCGCATGCAGCGAATAATCTCGGGCGGAAAAAATAAATGTCGAATATCATGAATGTGACGGGCAGAATGCTTTGAGCATAGCATTAATATGGCGCGATTTTTTAAGATTAGTTGAACGAGGAGAAAAACATTCTTTTAGCAGGTAGGCAGTGGTGGGGTGAGAAGAATGTGAGGATTCATTGGCATTGTCATTTGAAGAAAGGGTAGGAATTTGCCTGGGGGATGGTCGTGTTGAAAGCAGGTCAGAGACTTCAAATATTTGACTAAAACTTGGAAGATCAATTGTACCAACTTTTACAAATAATGAAAATTTTAACTGAATTAACACACTATTAGGAGCAGAGAAAAATAAATATTAGTAATAATAAAATCAATTGGACTATTCTAAGGAAATAAAGTAAATGTTAACCTAATTAGCCTAGCGAAATTGCTATAGCTTAATTATTAATTTTAAGAATTATTGAATTATTCGCTGTCTGCCGGGACGGGGGGAGGGGGGTATGAGCGTGCGGTGTGTATATGTGTGGGGGTGTGTGGGTGTATGTGTGTGTGCTTTTTTTTTCTAATTTGTTTTCTAGCATTTTTTTTAATATTAATGTACGGAATGTGGATGAATGTAGATATGTATTATTTTGATTTAGTGCAGACATAGATTTTACTTATATGTAGCCTGTTATTGTTTTTGGATACAGGTGTATTTGTAGGTATTTGTTTATATTATTAGTTTTATTTTTTTATTCATGGAAAAATAATGCACGTACGGCCAAGTAGGCCCGTGCGCAATGTAAATGCATATGTGTTTTCTTTATTCTGAAAAAAAAGGCAATAAATTCCATATTCTATTCTAAATTCCATATATTATTTTAACTATGAGTTGAGGGAAGTAGATTATACAGGGGATGATTGGAAAACATTGGCTCAGGATAGAGATATATGGAGAGCTTATGTCCTCGCAGCCATGAACCTACGCGTTCGATAATTATTTGCAATAACTGATAGAATAAATACATATAGACAAAAATGGAAGCAACACATAGACAGAATGAATGAAGATAGATATCCAAAACAAATAACAAAATACAAACCTGAAGGCACCCGAGTTGTGGGCAGACCTAGAAAGAGATGGGCTGAAGTCGGAACGGGTCAACAGACCTAATCCATGAATGCAGATGATGATGATGATGATTTTAAATTTAGTTTATGTTTTGTTAGCATTAGCTAATATTAGATCACATCCCCATTGTTTTTTTTTTTGTTTAGTCGGTATTTTAATATTATTTTAAAATTCTAATAGGTTTGTAATTTTTTGTTTCGTCTTTGTTTTTGAGGAAGTGGCTGAATTCCCGCGCCGTAGCCGAGCGGTTAAGGTAGGAAGCCTTGGCGCAGAGCTACGGGACTTGCGCTGGTTCGAGTCTCCATGGGGGAAGAAATTTTCTCATGGTATTTCGGCCAGTACGGGACCGGTGCCCACCCAGCATCGTGAGGCAATTGGGTAGTTACAATAAGTAGCGGCTCCAGGTTGAGGAGCCAGCTATAACGGCTGGGGGACTCGACATGCTAACCACATGTCACCCCTACACTGACTGTTGATCATCTACCTCTGTGATTGACACATGTGGATGTGAAGGGCCAGCAGCCGGCTGGTATAAGGGTAACCGCTGAAAAGTGGAAAGACCCTCAATCGGAATCGGCTGAATTCAAATACCTAGGAACAATAATCACAAACAGGAATGAGATGGACAAGGAAATTAAACATAGGCTCAATTCTGGAAATGCATGCTATTATGCATGATAGAGAATCTTGACTTCCCAACTCCTTTCATAAAAAGTTAAACTGAAAATATATAAAACTATTATTTTTTTTCAAATGCCCCAGGTTTGTCTTTCGACATTCCTGGTGTTCTCTCCTGGCATGGCGTACTTGTAACCCACTTCTGAGGTTGGGGCGCCTGGAAGGCGGGGTTACGTTGCCCCGATGATACGATGGGTGATGATGTTGATAATGGTGCACCAGGAGAGTCCCTAACTTAAGATGAATATGAATTATGATGATTGCGATGGCCATATGATTTCGGGGATCGTTTGGGCCTTAAAGTTTTCCTGACATTTGTCTTACAGGTGAGGAAAAACCCCAATAAAAACCTCACCCAGAAAAACTGTCCCAATCGGGGATCGAACCCGGGCCCGCTGCGTGACAAGGCAGCACGCTACCCTGAGACCACAGGGGTGGACCAATATAAAACTATTATTGTACCAGTTATATTATATGGATGCAAAACATGGACTCTTACTTTAAGGGAGGAAACGAGATTGCGAGTATTTGAGAATATAGTTCTTAGGAAAATGTTTGGACCAAAGAGAGATGAACAGACAGGTGAATGGAGAAGACTGAATAACAGTGAACCACATGGTCTTTATAGGAAGCCAGATACAATGATAACAGTTAAGTCTCATAGACTGCGATGGGCAGGACATGTAGCACGAATAGGAACTGAAAGACATGCATGGAAGCTTCTTGTAGGAAAACCAGAGGTAAATCGCCCAGTTGGTAGACCAAGAATGATGTGGGAGAATAACATTAACTATGATTTGAGGGAAGTAGATTATAAAGGGGATGATTGGAAAACATTGGCTCAGGATAGGGATATATGGAGAGCTTATATCCGCGTGGCCATGAACCTACGGGTTCGATAGTGCCAGTGAGTTAGTTATGTAATTTTGTATAATTTTACTATTCGATGGTTGAGTGGAAGAAAAGGCCTTATGGCCTTAACACTGCCAACTAAAATAAAGCATTATTATTATTATTATTATTATTATTATTATTATTATTATTATTATTATTATTATTATTATTATTATTATTATTATTAATATTAAGAAAATCACACTTAAAAATCTGTGCACTTACATTACTTATAGTGTGTGTTACATTAGTTTCTTTTCTCAGTATGGATTGAATGATAGTCATATGTCATATTAAGTTTCGTATTGAATTTGAATTCTTAGGTGGGTAGATAGAAACTTTGTAACTTACATGAATTTAATATTACGTATCCATTAGCTTGGACCGTTATAGGTTTTAACGTAACAAGATCGTGTCGGAACATATTTTGAAACTTTCAATATATTTATGGCACCGGGAAGTTGATTCAAATCAGCTGTCAGTTTGATGATTCCATTAAGAGCGGAGAAATATCTATCCTTAAAAAACTTCACATGTATCCATAAGTACACCTAGGTTAGATATAAATGATGTTATATTTTTACTGCTTATAGGGCCTGCATTAAATTAAAAATCAGTCATATTAATACAATATTTCTACAAAATTACGGACAGAATTACTATTTCTTGAAGTAAACTAAAATGTATTTTGACAATAAAATAAAAAATATAATTTTATATAGCCTAGTTCATTTTTTTTGCCTTAAAATACAATTGAGGATTTCCCCAAAATTTAAACTTATAGCACTTTGGAAAACAAATTTTCGAAGTAAATACACCAAATATTATGCCTAATACAGTAAAACTTCCTCAAAGCGGAATCGCATGGTACCAATATTTTTTCCAGATTAGACAAGGTTCCGCATTATAAAATTATTAAGCAATCTTAGATTATAGAGCACCGTATATGTCTTTTCATGTACCTTCGATTTATTGTAGTTTCGTAGAAACTCTACTTCACCCGGCGGCAGCAATCGTTACATATTGTTAAATCGCCTAACGGGAATTAATTATTGTGGAAACTAATTTATTTCTCTCTCTCGCTCTCTCTCTCTCTCTCTCTCTCTCTCTCTCTCTCTCTCTCTCTCTCTCTCTCTCTCTCTCTCTCCTCTCTCTCGCTTTAAGCCTTATAAACTTTTTTTAATGAATTCTGTAGAAAATTCCTTCCGTTTCCGCGTTGGACAGATTCCGTTTTATACAAAAATACACGTAAATTACTATTAGTTTGCCGGGACCAATAAATTTGTTCACATTGGACTGATTTCCGCATTATTCAAGTTCGGATTAAACAAGTTTTACTGTATACCGTAAGATTATAATTATTCCATAACACCCCTTGTTATAATTTTTATTTACTGAAAGGTAAGATTGCAACATAGTATAATGGTATTAATAAGCTATTAGTTTATACTGATGATGTAGTACTATTGGCCGATAGCGAGGAGGTACTAAATGACAACACGCACACACTATTGAGTAACACTAAAGACTTAGGTATGGAAGTAAATATCAATAAAAGTAAATATATGGTCACACGTAAAAATGCATTATATAATGAAAATGGGCAGCTAATGACAAATGAAAGAAATTTTGAGGAGGTGGCTGAATTCAAATACCTAGGAACAATAATCACAAATAGGAATGAGATTCACAAAGAAGTTAAATTTATGCTCAATTCTGGAAATGCGTGCTATTATGAATTGCAGAGACTTTTGATGTCCCAACTCCGTCCAAAAAACGTTAAACTGAAAATATATAAAACTATTATTCTACCAGTTATATTATATGGGTGCGAAACATGGACTGTTACTTTAAGGGAGGAAAGGAGATTACGAGTATTTGAGAATAAAGTTCTTAGGAAAATATTTGGACCAAAGAGAGATGAGCAGACAGGTGAATGGAGAAGACTACATAACAATAAACTACATGGTCTTTATAGGAAGCCAGATATAATAAGAACAGTTAAGTCTCGTAGACTGCGATGGTCAGAACATGTTGCGCGTATGGGGAATGAAAGACGTGCATGGAAGCTTCTTGTAGGAAAGCCAGAGGGAAAACGCCCAGTTGGTAGATCAAGAATGAGGTGGGTGAACAACATTAACTATGATTGAGGGGAGTAGATTATACAGGGAATAATTGGAAAGCATTAGCTCAGGATAGGGATGTATGGAGAACTTATGTCCGTGCGGCCATAAACCTACGGGTCCGATAGTGCCAGTGAGTAAGTAGTAGTAGTAGTAGGACTTTATTAGACAAAAAGTAAGATATTCACAATATTATTTACAAATATGGGTCGCACGGGCAGTACGCCGTACGTGCTGTTGACAGTCCGTTACAATAAGTATTAATTGGTAATAGTATAAAGAAAACAAAAAGAAAACAATAACATTACAGTTACATGAAGAAAACACAGTAATATTACAATTACATAATAATACAATAACATTATACATTAATTAAGTTATGTATAATTGTTAATAATTAATGGTATTGCATTTTGATAACATGTATTTATTCATGAATGAGTATTGTTTTTATTTTCCGCGTTTTGTCCAGAAATTTACCCAAGTTTATCCAATTTTGCTGGATTTACCATTAACTCGTGACATGCCAATCTTTCGCGATTTGAATTTAGAAATCTTTCCGGTAATAACTTACGTCTCCAATATTTTAAATCGTCACACTTTCCAAATATATGTATCTCGTCTTCCAAGCTCCCACACATTGGACATATTCGCATATCGTGATCGTCGCTAATTTTTAGAAATTTCCATGCCCCTAGCCTAAACCAAGCAAGCCCTGATCTCTCTTTAAATCCTAGTTTGAGTATATAAGATTCTTTTCCCCAAATGTGTTTTAGGTCTCTTTGTAAATATAGTGAGCGTTTTCTCGTACATTAGGCCAAAATATCTTGCTGGTTTATATGTAAGTACCTCCTCCTTATTTTTCTCCACACATTCTTGCGATGTTCAGTCCGTTTTTCCCATACCCAACCCATCCCAATCTTTTGGAGTTCTCTCCTAACTTCGTCTGCCCAGAATTTCACATCTATATTTCTAATTTGGTGGTCGTAACAAATTGCTCTAAGCATCATTCTCATTACATACAAGTGCAGTATTGGAATATTGACCATTAAAATAAATAAAGATTGTTTTACTCATACAGTACGAACTAGTATATACAATATTATCACACAAGTGATTATGAAGTCAGAAATAATTAAATAGCTCTTGTTAGGGTTTAAAATATATCTAATATATAAAAATGTTTGTTTGTTTGTTCGTTCGTACTTATGCGCGGTCATACTGTTGATCCGATTGTGATGGAGCTTTTTGTAAAATGTTCAGGAGATTCCCGGGATGAACATAGGCTATAAGAGAGTTATGGTACTCAACTCCTACACCCTTAAAAATCGCCCTTTGTAGTGGAAAACGTGAAAAAAATATCTCTTTGCCGCTTAAATCGCTTACGCTGCCTAAACCATAACAAACACACAAAATTAATGTACATAGAATTGGATATCTCACAAGGCTCTACAAAAAGTCCGCGACAGCATATGTTTATTTGTTACGGATAACTCACAATAATCATTTTTGTCTTTCACTGATTTCACTGATGCAAAGAAGATCGAGACAAGTACGTAGATTCCTGTGCAAGCATAGCGGGCATTCTTTTACGGATAACTCACAATAACGAATTTTGTCTTAAGCTCGTTTATGCCAAGAAGATCAAGATAAGTAGATTCCCGGGCAACACCTGGTAATCAGCACGGGGAATCTTAAAATATTTACGATATACACTTATAATTATTTTTCATTTTACTTATTCAACTAATTATAAGAAGATTATTAATTTTCGTCTTTCAGATCATTTATGCCAAGAAGATCGGGATGAGTAGATTACCGGACAACGCCGGGTAAACAACACGGGTATCTAAAAATAATTACGATATAATTTTTTCCCATTATTTAACTAAACATAAAACACATTAATTTTCGTACTTCAGCTCATTTATGTCAAGAAGATGGAGATAAGTAGATTCCCGGGCAACGCCGGGTAATCAGCACGGGGTATCTAAAAATATAAATTTATAATTATTTTTCCTTTTACTTATTCAACTAAAAGCACATTAATTTTCATTTATTTAAGCGCAGCAGCGCACGCCGGGTATTAGTTAGTATAAAATAAAACTTTAAACGCAATTTTCTCGGAACTTGCATAATAGCGCGTAGCCGGTTCTTACTTAACGCCGTACAAATAATAACAGTATGTAATTTATGCCGGTAATACTGAATTAAATCTTTATTTTATAATTTTAGACTCGTCATACTGTATTTCCCTTTGAAGCTTGTTTCTATCATCAATATTATAGCTTTGAAGCTGTTTGCGTATCGTATTACATATAAATGTATTTACTTATGTAATTGAAGTGCTCTGATTGGTCTTTGTGAAAGTAAGTATAAACTCTTCTCTACCTGAGAACTTGTAAATGGATTCTAGAGATTACGTTTGGAAGTAAAAATGTAACCAAGGTATAAATAAACTTCACAAGGTGTGAAAACGTTTCTCAACTATTTATTTAACAGATCAAATAAATGAACAGTTCACTTTTCAAAGTTGTTAGCTTGTTTGTTTAATGAAATTCAGAGTGAAGTAACTTCGTAAAATAGAAAGAACAAAATAAACAAGTTTTATTGCGGTGGTGAATTTACGCAGAAAAGTGAATTAGACAGTGTTCAAATACATATAGGCCTACATCAATCTTCCGTAAAAGATCTAAATTTAAGTATCGTTCTTCCTGCAGCAGGTTCATTAGTTCACTAAGGAACCACACTATTTAGGCATTAACTAAAACATAAGCCTTTACTGTTGCTAAATGTAATAAATAATAGTTTTAAAAAACTAATACAACACGCTTCATTAGAAAACCGAACTAAAAAAACGAAAAATAATTTTAATTTCCAACACGCGTGGGATAAAATTAAAGTGGTCAACAAAAAAATCATCTCCAACACATATAGAATAAAACTAGAATTATCAACAAAAAGAAAATAATGATACCATCAAAAGCGTGAGATGCTCTATATGAATTAATATATTTGATTATAAACAGATATTGTTAAAAGTAAAGTCTCTAAGAAGAAAATGTAAAACGAATAAAAGGCACCCCACGCTTTTCACGGTAAAATGATTTTCTTTTTGTTGATAACTCTAGTTTTATTCTATATGTGTTGGAGATTATTTTTTGTTGACCACTTTAATTTTATCCCAAGCGTGTTGGAAATTAAAATTATTTTTCATTTTTTAATTCGGTTTTCTAATAAAGCGTGTTGTTTTAGTTTTTTGAAACTATTATTTATTTTTTAGTTTTTAGTTTTAATATGTTACAGATTAAGATAAAAATGTAAATATCTTTAAATTCGACACTATTGTAGTATGAGCTAAAAGTACATACTCTTCTGAAAAAAAATCATCCCAGCCGGATTTGAACCAGCGACCTATGTGTTACTGAAATTATATACCACTAGAGTTCACCGCTCTACCAACTGAGCTCTTACAACGATTGACTAAAAAGCAACCTATAATACCAGTTTTCAGTTTTTGATTTTCTGATGATTCTGGCCAGGATTTTAGAAACAAAATATGAAATTATTGTATTGTCACGGGTCCTTTACAAGTATACACAGTTTCAAGTCGATCCAATGTTTCTAAGTGGGTGAAAGTCGTTTTCAAAAATTCCGTTACATAGATGCAAAGACACTTTTTACACGCTTTATATTAGCTTGACCTGTATCTATCTATCTATCTATCTATCTATCTATCTATCTATCTATCTATCTATCTATCTATCTATCTATCTATCTATCTATCTATCTATCTATCTATCTATCTATCTATCTATCTATCTATGTAACTGAATCTTTCATCGCGTTTTTCACCCACTTAAAATAATTGGATCGACTTGAAATTTTGTATACGTGTAAAGGACCCGTGACAATACAATAATTCCATATTCATTTTCTAAAATCCTGGCCAGAATCATCATAAAATCAAAAAAAGTGTTTTTGTATTTATGTAACGGAATCTTTGAACACGATTTTCACCCACTTAGAAACATATCATAGACTTGAAACTTTGTATACTTGTAAAGGACCCGTGACAATACAATAATTCCATATTCATTTTCTAAAATCCTGGCCAGAATCATCAGAAAATCAAAAAAAGTGTTTTTGTATTTATGTAACGGAATTTTTGAACA
This sequence comes from Diploptera punctata, assembly GCA_030220185.1. Classification (NCBI taxonomy): domain Eukaryota; kingdom Metazoa; phylum Arthropoda; class Insecta; order Blattodea; family Blaberidae; genus Diploptera; species Diploptera punctata. The sequence goes on along the minus strand of JASPKZ010006843.1, from coordinate 335,943 downwards.
CAATTTTCACCCACTTAGAGACATTGGACCGACTTTAAACTTTGTATACTTGTAAAGATCCCGTGACAATACAATAATTTCATATTTATTTTCTAAAATCCTGGCCAGAATCATCATAAAATCAAAAAAAGTGTTTTTGTATTTATGTAACGGAATCTTTGAACACGATTTTCACCCACTTAGAAGCATTGGATCGAATTGCAACTTTGTATACTTGTAAAGGACCCATGACACTACAATAATTTCATATTTTATTTCTAAATTCCTGGCCAGAATCATCAGAAAATCAAAAACATTAAAACTGGTATAATAGGTTACGGACTTGTCGACTTTTTAGTCAATCGTTTTCAGAGCTCAGTTGGTAGAGCGGTGAACTAGTGGTATATAATTTTAGTAATCCATAGGTCGCTGGTTCGAATCCGGCTGGGGAGGATTTTTTTTTTTTAGAAGAGTAATAATTTTAGCTCATACTACAATAGTATGGAATTTAAAGATATTTACATTCTTATCTTATTCTGTAAAATATTAAAACTAAAAAATAAATAAATAAATAATAGTTTTAAAAAACTAAAAGAACACGCTTTATTAGAAAACTAAAAAAATGAAAAATAATTTTAATTTCCAATACGCTTGGGATAAAATAAAGTGGTCAACAAAAAAATAATCTCCAACACATATAGAATAAAATTAGAGTTATCAACAAAAAGAAAATAATTTTACCATCAAAAGCGTGGGGTGCTCTATATCAATTAATATATTTGATAATAAACAGATATTGGTAAAAGTAAGCTTTCTAAGAAGAAAATGTAAAAATCATAAAAAGCACCCCACGCTTTTGATGGTAAAATTATTTTCTTTTTGTTGATAACTCTAATTTTATTCTATATGTGTTGGAGATGATTTTTTTGTTGACCACTTTATTTTATCCCAAGCGTATTGGAAATTAAAATTATTTTTCATTTTTTTAGTTTTCTAATAAAGCGTGTTCTTTTAGTTTTTTAAAACTATTATTTATTTTTCTGACGATTCTGGCCAGGATTTTAGAAAATAAATATTGAATTATTGTATTGTCACGGATGCTTTACAAGTATACAAAGTTTGAAGTCGATTCAATGATCTTAAGTGGGTGAAAATCGCGTTGAATGATTCCGTTACGTAGATAGATAGATATAGGTCAAGCTAATATAAAGCGTGTAAAAATACAATGTTATGCTTAGAACTTATTTAAATATATACATATATATTTCTTCTTCTTCACTATGCATGAAAGCTGGCAGCTAGTTGCGTGTTCATTCACTTCAGGTTCGAGGTATGTTAACTTCCTTCCATCGTAGCTGTGATCTTCCTAAAGGCCTTTCGCGTACTTTTTTCACTAATCTACTGTTCTCCATTCTCTCTATGTGATCGTTCCAATTTAGTCTTCTATCATTTATCCAGAGGTTTGCAGCTTCAGTTTCAGATTCTTCTCTAATAACAGAGCTGCGAATTTTCTCTCCCAGTGATTTTCCTACGATTATCCTTAAAACTTTCATTTTGATTGTTTCATATAATATATACCGGTATATATATTACATATATATATAGTATATATAAGATATATAATATATATAATATCCATCCACCTATAGTAATTCTGCCCGAGGGTGGGTCTTTCACTGCAATCATAGCATTTTCATGCTATGCTTTGCAGTTTTACTAGTGAATTATAGGTGTGGTAGCTTCCCGTTGCTTTCCACACCGATGAAGGATGATGATAATGATAAGGATGATGATGATGGCCGGATGATTTTCGGGAACCATTGTGCCCTAAGCTTCCTGACATTGTCTTACAGGTGAGGAAAAACCCCGAAAAAATCTCACCCAGGAGCCTGTCCCGACCGGGAATCGAACACGGGCCAGCTGCGTGACAAGGCAGCACGCTACCTCGAGACCAAAGCGGTGGACATATATATATATATATATATATATATATATATATATATAACAATCCGACATTTTGTATGCCATTCAGTGTGTCCGGCGTCAGCGCTTGTCTTTCCAGGTGTACGGAACCCGCTATGGTTGACTATTAAAATTACAGTATTGTTTACTAACATTGAAGGCAGGAAAAAAGAAAGAAGACGTTAAGAGAAAAATAGTGACTGCAGCGTGCCTATACAGCAGACACAATGAGATGAGTAGAAGGCGCTACCGATAATTTCATTTAACCGTCACCAGGCACGAATAGGCCGTTCGCTAAGACTGGTTGAAGGATTATGCGGCTGTATATGAGAATTGTCAAGGCTCCTCTCCCGCATCTGTGACATGAAAAGAACAATAAACGCCTGAACCTGGACTTGAACCCAAGACCTTTACCTTTACACGTTAGTGACATAACTACTAGTCCACTCAAGCACAAACATTTATTTTTCTTTCCTTATATAATTCCGATAATCATGGGAGGTAATGTTACATCTGTCTCACTGCCATCTCATGGCTTCTATAACTTCTATAAAAAGTAAGCATTTTAAAGAGAATATTTACATTATAGCAATAACGCTTCTTTATTTACATATTATAATTAAATTTTGATATTTAGTAGTGAAAGCCTAATATTACATCAAAAGAAAAATAAACGCCTGAACACACACACACACACACACACGCACACCATATAGATATTTCTTACTGTCATTTATTTATTTATTTTATCTGATGGAATTAAGACAGTAAAATCTTCTCTTCCACTTCACCAGAGTTAAATTATACATACAATAAGAATTATGATTAATGATACATAATAGATATAGACTACACAATATAAAGTTGACAGTGATAAGTGTGACGAAGAAATGTAAAACAAATAAATTCAACGTGTGTGTTGGTAGAGATAGTTGTGTTTTAGACCAATTTCGGGTATCATCATCATCATCATCATAGTACATTCACGAATTTAGGCCATTTGTTGACCTGTTTCGGCCTCAAGATAAACACCATCCAGAAGTCTTTTGAGTGGACGTCCTGGTCTTCTTCTTCCTGCAGGTTGATATCTTAACATCTGTTTGGGTATCCTGTGATCTTCCATTCGATGAACATGTTGCATCCATCTTGACTTATAATCAGAAATTTTTTTTCTAAAGTTTCCATGTGTAATTCTTCTAAGATGTCTTCATTTTTTTTTGGTGATATATTAGTGTGTATCTTGCAGTCCTCCGAAGGTATCTCATTTCAGCAGATCAATTTCGGGTATCTTGGGTTTAAATCCTTGGACCGCACAATGCTGCTGTGTTTTTTGTGTATTTTCTTAATCATCAATGTAAATACTGGATTGGAATTGCATTTTTTTCATAACATACAAGTACTTATTAAAAATAAATAATTGAACATATAAAAATAATAAATCAATAAATGATACAACCTACTGAAATATAACAAAAAATCCTAGAAATAACATAGGGCTTAACTTTATAACATCTTCTTCTTCTTCGTTCACGGTTTAGGTTTATTTACTAGCCTGTTCCGGCTCCAAATTGCTGCGGTTTCCATCTTTTCATTGGTCTTCCCAAACTTCTTCTTCCTCATGGTGAATAGCTGTATGCTACTTTTGATATTCTATTCTCAGTCATGCTTGCTGAGTGTTCTTTGCAGTTTGTTCTGTATTTCACTATTGTTTGTTTAATATAATCTCTTAATTTTCTTCTACTTTTTAGTTTGGTTGTCTAATTGTTCCTTTATAATCCCTCCTCATCACACTGTAATATTATTCATTATCTTTTAATTAAAACGACGGTCTCACTTAGTACCAAACATGGATTTCTCCTCCGACCTATGTCAGAGACTGTCAAACTATAACATCCTTCAAAAACAGATTAAATAATTATTTAATAGCAAACTAACTTATACACCTCACTGATAGTATTCTTTTAACAATTAATAAATTTAATTATCTATGAAAATAATATTAAGATTAACAAATATTTTCTTTTGTTTTGTTTTAAATATTGTACAAACGTAAAATTAGTTTTCTATAGGCCTATATAATTATTTTTCTTTGTTTTTTTATAAACGTTAGGCAGGGACAATTTAATATGTCTTGCTTGTATACACTTTATTATTAGTTTTAGTCTTAATTTTAACTAACATTAACTGGTTGTATTATAGATCGTAATATAATAGATATTATCTTTTTGATCAAATTTTTATTTAGTTTTCCAACACTGTTATATGGCTGCCAAACTTGGGATCTTACTGCCAAACTGAAGTACGCACTCCAAGTATGCCAAATGAAAATGGAGAGGAAAATCTTAGGCATAACTCTGAAGGACAGAATCTCGAATACAACACTTCAAGCTATGTCCTCAACAACTGATCCTGCACAACAAGCCATCAGGAAAAAATGGAAGTGGGGAGGCCACGTCGCAAGAATATAGGACGACAGGTGGACAATAAAAACAACCATGTGGGACCCGTACACAGGCAAGAGACAGCGCGGAAGACCAAGACGACGATGGGCTGACCTCTTCAAAGAACGAGCAGGGGCGCCATGGTCCAGAGTCGCCAGATGCAGGAAAAGCTGGAGAAGGATGGAGAGCCAATTGTGCAGTAACTAATCACAGAACAGACAGTGTATACAAACCAAGTGCTACATCCAAGTCAACTTCTCACCACGGAGTAGCTCACCGGGTGACATTCACAATAGAGCTTAACACCTGTACAGGGAGGCCTTAGCCCTAAAGGGACATATCAGGCTTTATTATATTATATTATTATATTATATTATATTATTTAATATTAGAGTTAATTGAGATTGTTATATTCTGATGTAATATATGTTTGTCCTGGTGAGTGGAAGAGAAGGCCACATGGCCTTAACTCCACCAGGCTAAATAAATCTAATATAATCTATTTCTGTGTTATGTTTTTGTCAGTTCTTTGATATCCTGCAATTGGTCTGAGGAATCTCATTTCAACAGCTTGTATTCTGGCAGATTTTTGTGTTGTCACTGTCCATGTTCCGGATCCATAAGTAATAATAGGAACTGCCATTGTCTTGTATAATTCCATAACATTTATAACATGTTAAAAAGTTAATAAATGAAATTGAATAAAACTATTCAAACAAATAATGAAATGATGATGGAACATTTGACCAGTACATGTAACAATATCGCTCAAACATTTATAAAGGTGAAATGGAAGGAGTATAAATGTGAGCCACAAATAACAGTTGTAAAGGGAAAAAGTGCGTGAGGTTGGCTTAATACCGTCATCTCAGCCCCACGAGTGAAGAATGGAAGCAATACTCTAGCGCTACAGAAAACTCCTCTAACATAAGTTTATTGCCTCATAGTCTGCAACGGCCTCACTTAAAAATACTTTACTGCACGAGGAAGGAACAGAATTTTTAACAGGCAAAATTCACGCCGCAAGTTGTTAAATCAGTTTACATTACCGTCCAATAAGGAGACGGCTCTTTATGTATGTTCAGTGCAGTTAATAATACGTAGAGTACGTTATAATGTTTATATAGACAAAAACGAAGTTTGAATGACCGCCTTCTATAAGTAATAGAATATTTCCATTTCTAAATCACCATTTTATAAAATGAATTCGTTAAATACTCTTGTTTTTCAAAGTCATACATTTTAAATTTAGGCCTATGTATTAAAACTTGCTAATACCAGGTGTAAATATTATATAATTATAGGCTATATATATATTACTAGCTAATACCCGGCGTGCGCTGCTACTCTAAATAAATGATAATGCGTTTTTGCATTTAGTTGAATAAGTGAAAGAAAAATAAATATAAATTTATATCGTTATTATTTTTAGCTACCCCGTGCTGACTGCCCGGTGTTACCCGGGAATCTACGCATTCCGATGTACTTGGTATAAATGAGCTGAAAGACAAAATTCGTTATTTTTTAGTTATCCATAAAAGAATACCCGCCGTGCGCTGCTATGCTTGCCCGGGAATCTACTTTTCCCGATCTTCTTGTCATCGATGATTATTGTGAGTTATCCTTAAAAGATAAACATTTGCTGTCGCGGACTTTTCTGTAATTTTTTTTTGAGATATTCAATTCTGTGTACAATAATTTTGTGTATTTGTTATGTTTTAGGCAGCGTAAGCCATTAAAGCTTACGAAAGCGACATTTTTTCACGTTTTTTTTAAATACAGAAGATGATTTTTAAGGATGAAGGTCTTGAGTATTAAAACTCTCTTATAACCTATAACCTTCCGGGGAAAATCCTGAACATTTTGCAAAAAAGCCCAATGGCAATCGGATGAATGGTATGGCAGCATATGCTTGCCCGGGAATCTATTCATCCCGATATCCTTGGCATCAATGAAACATAAAAATGGCTATTGTGTGTTATCTGTAAAAGATAAGCATATGCTGTCGCGGACTTTTTTTGTAGACTTGAACATTTTGTAAAAAACCCCATCACAATCGGATCAACGGTATCGTCGCGCATAATGTACGAACAAAGAAACAAGCAAATATTAATTTTTATATATTAGATGTAATTTCAATTTAACGTTTTTTTGAAAGGAGTTGGGACGACAACAATCCCTGTTATGCATAATAGCATGCCTTTCCAGAATTGAACCTATGTTTAATTTCTTTGTGCATATCATTCCTGCTTGTAATTATTGTTCCTAGGTATTTGAATTCAGCCAACTTCTTCAACATTTCTCTCATTTGTCATTAGCTGTCCATTTCCATTCTTGAAGTTAATAAATTAGTAAAATATTAAGCTGAAAAACAATATAAATTTGTTAGTTTTGGCTCTTGTAATTAATAATGTCTCGAAGGAGGCCCTGACATTATGCTGATCACTCATTCGGGGAGGCCCTTCATGTCTTTATGACGTTAAAATATTAACTGTGTGATGCACAGTTTAAAATCCCTCTCCCGACAGGTCTTGTCAATCTAAGGCCCGGGTGCTGTGTGACGTATAAAAAGTAGATACTTAATGAAGTTAGATATTAAACTAAGATAAAAAAGTATTTAATAATCAAATTAAATGTATTAAATTTTATTAATTAAAGGTAGAGCAGCTATATTACATGACCTTAATATGGTTCAGTGTAAGATATTGGAAATGAGCGGAATTGAACACAAAAATACGGTACATATTAAATTTTTTCTTGTATTTTGTAATCAACTTCCACTTATTAAATTTATTGGAGCAGCTATATTACGTGATCCTAATATGTTTCGCCGTAAGATATTGGTTATGAGCAGAATTTAATAATTGCACTTTTATCAAAACTACGAGAATCCACTTATTACGGTGTATACTGTTTAATTTATTAAGTAATTAAATCTAGAAAAATTATATTACTAACACTTCAAATTTAATAAATGCTGAACATCTGTATATAGTCCACCGCTGTGGTCTCGAGGTAGCGTGTTGCCTTGTCACGCAGCGGGCCTGGATTCGATCCCCGGTCGAGGCAGTTTTTCTGGGTGAGGTTTTTATCGGGGTTTTTCCTCACCTGTAAGACAAATGTCAGGAAAACTTCAAGGTCCAAACGGTCCCCGAAATCATATGGCCATCATCATCAGCAGCATCCTTGTCATCATCACTATCATCATTCACCGGTGTGGAAAGCAACGGGAAGTTACCACACCTACACAATTCCCTAGTAAAGCTGCAAGCATAGCATTAAAATGCTATGATTGCAGTGAAGGACCTGCCTTCGGGCAGAATTACTATGGATGGATGGATGGATCTATGTATATTAATACGAGAAGGAAACACTTTGTACCCCTTTTTAAGCACATTGCGCGCACGGAGGAGTGTGATATTTGGCATAATTAAAGTTCATATAGAGAAGGAGTGCAGAAAAGTATAATTTATGTATAATATGTGTAACAAAAAATAAAATATAATAAATTGTCTCTAAGGAATTTATGTGTATTATTCATTCGTGTACTCATTCATTTGTTTACGTTCATACTGAAAGTGCATTGTTGTAAAAAGAAAATTGTGCAGCAGCAATGTGAATTGACTTACTCTCGCGTATTCATTATAGGCCTAAGTGATTTAAAAAAGCGAGTATATATCATTAATTAAATTTAAATTAAACCCTGTCTAATCTTGGTTTCAGTAATTTCATTACTTTTTTTACATTTAGATATTCGCACCTACTTCCATTATGCCTCGACATAGAACATTGACGGGTCGGAGTAAGACACAAAGAAGGGATACATATCCCCGTACACATAATAATAGGCCAAATGCAAATTTAAATAGTATACAAATATCAAATGACGCGTTATTGTTTTTTTTTAATATGGCTTAGCCAAGCTATACCACATATTTCCTATCGTTCGTATTTTTAAAATAAATCGAAAGTTAATGCATAATGACGTATTTGCGACAGTCTTAAAAAATTAACGAATTGTGGTCGAATTTCGACCGCTGGGCGACCACTTGTAAAAGTTAAAAGATAATTTATAAAAATATTATGGCTATTTGCAAGTACATCAACTGGCCTAGCATAGTCTTGTTTCATGATAGAATTTTACACAAAATTAACATAAAATTGACATCAAACTCTCATCTTACGATATATCAATAAAGATAAGATCCTACCTTGTTGATCTATGACGTATTTAAAAGAGCCTCAAGCCTGATATAAGTGGCAACTGAAAAAAAAAATTCTTGCGAGGAAATTATAAAAGCTATTACATGTATTTTATTAAATAACACTAATAAACTGAGCTGGAAGTAAATATCAATATAACTGAATGTATGATCACATGTAAAAATACATAATATATTGAAAAAGTTAATGACAAATGAGGTAATTTTCGAAGAAATGCTGAATGTCAATTATTAGGAAGAATGGTTACAAACAGGAATGAGGTGCAAAGAGAAATTAATCATAGGCTCAACTCTAGAAAATAAACATAGGCTCAACTCTAGAAATTAAACATGGGCTCAACTCTAGAAATTAAACATAGGCTCAACTCTAGAAATTAAACATAGGCTCAACTCTAGAAATTAAACATAGGCTCAACTCTAGAAATTAAACATAGGCTCAACTCTAGAAATTAAACATAGGCTCAACTCTAGAAATTAAACATAGGCTCAACTCTAGAAATTAAACATAGGCTCAACTCTAGAAATTAAACATAGGCTCAACTCTAGAAATTAAACATAGGCTCAACTCTAGAAATTAAACATAGGCTCAACTCTAGAAATTAAACATAGGCTCAACTCTAGAAATTAAACATAGGCTCAACTCTAGAAATTAAACATAGGCTCAACTCTAGAAATTAGGGTATTGTGCATCTTATCATTTCAACTTTTTTCAAAAAACGTTAACTAAATATAAAACTGTTATTCTTCCAGTTATATGACTATGAAAAATGACCCCTTACTTTAAGGGAGAAGAATATTTTACGAGTATATGAGAATGAAATCCTTATGAAAAATTTTGGACCAAACAGAAACGAAAGACTGGTGAAAGTAGAAGAATTACATAACAATGAGCTGCATTATCTTTATGGGTAACTAAATATGATAACAGCTAGGTCTCGAATACTATGATGGTAAAGGCATGTGGCACGAATTGTGAATCGAAGAGAGGCATGGAAACTTGTAGAAAAACCATAGGGTTAGCGCCCAGTAGGTAGAACAAAAATGAGATGGGAGAATAATATTAACCATGATTTGACGAAGGTTAATTAAGGAATTAATTCGGAAACATTAGTTCAGAATATGGAAGTTTGGAGAGAGTATATTCGCGCGGCCATGTTCCTCCGTGTTCGATAATACAGTGAGTTAATTATGAGTTATTTCACTCTCAAATTTATATCGAGCCAATTTTAATGATTTTTGTCTCATGAGTACCAATAGTTGCACTTAATGCAGTTTTTTTATCGTGTTTTCAAATATGTATTCGCAATTTCTCCATCACCCACAGTTTTTATTGCAATTTCAATTAATGGATTTAAATAATCATTTTTAATAAACGTTTTTTCGTCCATTTGTCCATTGTAAAATAAAATCAAATGATAGCCGAGGGGTCTAGAGTATCATGCTTTGGCGCAGAGCTACGGGACATGCAGTGGTTCGAATCCATACGGGAGAAGACATTTTATCTTGGAACTTCAGACAGTATGGTGCTGGTGCCGTATCAGCATCTTAAGGAATTTGATAAGCTACAATATATAATGGCTCCAGGTTGAGAAAACTACCTATAACCGCTGGGGATCTCGACACACTTTGCACATGTCACCCATGTTTGGCTGGATGATTCTCCATCTCTGTAAATAACATGTGTGAATGTTAGGAGAGCACCAGACTGGTAGGTGAAGTGTCGTTTATCCTTGGAGTTAATTTACTGATAAATATAGTGTACATCTAGAAGAAATTTCCATTTCCTAAAATACTGAACACAAATTTATAAAAATATAACTTTCTTGGTGTTAATGTTATATATAACTTGAGACATTTCAGTTAACTTTTGCCTACTATTCAACTTATTAAAAAAATGTGTAATTTATTATTTCTTACTAATTCCAACAGGTACTCATATTTTTGTTAGAAATTTTATTTGCAAGATTTTTACACACAGCAAACGAACCTGTTTTTTGCAAGTAAGAAAATAGATTTTCTAATCTAATTTCTGTTGTATTTTGAGACCCTTGTAGTACCTGCATCTTTGATCATATCGCATCAGGGATCTTGAAAATTATTATAAGGCACTTTGAATTTTAATCCAAACTTCACTCTTAAGAATAATTATTCTTCTTCGTCCTCACACTACAAGGTTGCATGGCCTACTAAAGTATGGTTCCATCAATTAAGGGAACAATACAAATAACTTTTTCTCAAAGCATGATTTTTTATTAGGAATATTCTACAATAAAATGTTTCTCCTACAACCCAAAGTGATTTGTCGCCAGAGGTTCCTATCTAAAGCATTTTTTCCCTCAAATCTCTAGCTTCCATATTTTTCCTCACTCCATCTATCCAACATTTTCTAGGTCTGCCTCTTCCATTTCTTCCATCAGCTTTCCAATCAAGGATCTTCTTTGGTATTCTATATTCTATTCTTATGAGGTGCCCATACCTTTCCAAATGTTTTTCTTCTATTTTTTTCAATTTTTTAAACTGGCATAATTTCCATTATTGTGCTTATCCCCAAAGCATGATCATTTGCTTTTAATTTTGGGGCAGAGAATAGCATTTAGGTCGTTAGTTATCGTAATAGTAATTTTGGATTGCCGTAGCGCGAAAGTCAGTTGGATGAAGCACTGATATTGTTATCTATTCAGGGTCCCAGAGGAGAGATGCGTGAAAGCAGAAAATAGTTAATGAATTAGTCACTTTTTTAAGTTTAGTTAGTAAACTTATTACACAATTTGCACTTAATTACAAAAAAGTAAGCTGTTATGGAACGTTCGAGATAAAATTCACGAGGACTTTTATTTATATTGTCATAGGAGAACCACGGTTTTTCTTTCGTGTTATTTTGGCGTAAATAAGCACACTGACGCTGTTTAAAATATCACTTAACACTTTATTTCTTTTCACAAATTATCGGTAAACTTTTTTTAAAATTTTCAATCACAATTCATCTTCTTTCAAATGTTTATCTCAGTCACAATTATTCCACACTTACTGGTGAATTTATTCACCACAATTTCTCGTACACAACACGAGTCATTGCTGTCGTCATTGTCAAACACAGACTGACTATCACCGTCGCCAAACACAGACTGACTATCACCGTCGCCAAACACAGACTGACTGACCTCCTGCCCTTTCCCCATTTATAAAGGCTCAAGGAAGTTTCCAGGCATAGCATCGAGATATTTCGAAGCGTAGAAGCATCTGACCACGGATCTTTCCCGAAAGGGGAGAGAGATGCAGAAACGTCTGGCAAGACACTCCAGACACTTCATCCGGTTTGTGCGGGTCTCTAACTAGCGATTGGAGACTCGTCCGTGTAATTTAAACGTCGCTTTGCGACACATAACAATATGAATAATTGTATATTGGATGGAATATTACTAAGTCGCGTCATTGTCAAATACAAGACATTATTTCCGTGCTCCGTTAGATCGTCTCTCTACGAAATATTGAACATAAGTGTTTTGATTTGTCCTCATGAATTTGGTATCGAAGTCCGGATCTTTTATTTCTGTACTTGGTCATACACACACGGCAACCATATATCTGGTTGGTTGTATTTTCAATCACGTGCCTTTATAAGGCGTTAATTGTATTAAAATACCACCTGCTTTAAATGTTCTTATGGTGGTTTTTGGGGTTTTTACATAGCCTTAATATTTGGAAACTTAAATATTTACAAACATGAGGTTTTCAAACAATCTCAGCGTAAGAAAGTTTTACTCTAGATGAACGCTACATCTTTATGACTTCACATAGAAGGGTTCTCTTCTGTTTACCGTAGGATCTGACACTGGAAATTTCCCCGTATAAGATTTATTTTATTTGGTATTCAAATTCATGCTGATTTAACCCATTCGCCTCAGAAGACGAGGTACACTCGCTTAACTCTGTTTTTATATATTTTGCAATATTTTGTACATCGCTTTGCAGGATAATTTTCTGTTAGCATTTATGAGTAGTAGAGGAATGTGTTTTTGCCTTCACCCTTATTGTGATCTCAAGTACCGTTATATTTTGTTTGTTTTGAATGTCTAGAATACACTATATAATTTACGGTAACTTAAATTCGGTTTCTGGGAAAATGCATTGAGCATTTAAACCTGAATCGAATGGGTTAAGTAATTTAACATTGATTTTAATTATTACCGAGTTTTATTTATTAATCTTATTCATATATTCCTGTTACAATGTTAAGTATTATCTGCTATCCTAAGGGTCAGTTTCACCAACAGAGGTAACTGTATTACGTCAGTTTTCCACATATTTAATACATTGCTTAAACTGGCGTAATACCTCTGTTGGTAAAACCGACCATTAGTGTTTGAGATCTCGATTGTTATTCTAACTGTAATATTTGTTCCTTAATTCTAAAAGCGAAAAATGTATTTTTAACAAAAAAATTCACCTACTTGTAATTTTATATGTCAATGTACATTTTAAGAAGTAATTGCGTCTAATTGTGTGTTTTGTCATATTGATGTGTTACAGTGGTCCGACAAAACTACGAGGTGCAGGTGTACCGGGCGCATGTCCTCCTTGGTAATACAGCTGTTCTCCACTGTGTCATACCTGCCTTTGTTAAGGATTACGTCTCCGTGACTTCTTGGTTCCGGGATGACACAATAATACAGGGTGGACCGCTCGAATGGACCTAATTTCAATTGCTTGTTACTGGCAAACGGTTGAAGATAGAAACTTAAAACAACGTTCATAGTACAGAAAAACTCACCAAGTTTCGAATCCTGTCGGTAGATGGCACAAAGATACGTTTCTCGTTCTTAGATTTAATTGTTTGTGAAAATGGCGACTCCGCAGATGAAAGCGCAAGCTGTTTTGTGGTATGCGGAGTTTAAATCAATCATTAGAGTTCAAAGGGAGTTCCGGCGTGTGTTTAACCGTGATGCTCCAACTGCTAGAAGCATAAAGAAGTGGCGTGATACATTATTAGCTACAGGATCTGTGTTGAAGAAGCATGGTGGTGGTCGCAGAGCATCCGATGAAATGGTAGCAAATGTTCAAGCCGCATTTGAGCGAAGCCCCCGGAAGTCATTAAGAAGAGCTTCGCGGGAACTTCAAATACCAAAATCGACATTACAACGGATTGTCCACAAACGCCTCAAACTGCACGCATATAAAGTGCAGTTAGTGCAACGTCTGGAGCCGAATGACATGCCGAAACGAGTGGAATTCGCCAATACGATGCTGGACCGTCTCGGCGCTGATCCTGACTTCATGACCAAGATTTTCTTCTCGGACGAAGCCACTTTCCATTTGTCAGGCAAGGTAAACCGGCATAATGTGCGGATCTGGGGATCGGAGAATCCTCACGCTATTCAAGAGCATGTTCGTGATAGTCCGAAGATGAATGTTTGGTGCAGTTTGTCACATAATAGGTCATTGAACCGTTTTTTTCTTCGCCGAGAAAACTGTTCGTGGTACCACATATCTTGACATGCTGGAGCAGTTCTTCTTTCCACAAATTGAACAACTGCAGCCTAACATCGTTTTCCAGCAAGATGGTGCTCCTCCCCACTGGTCCAATGAAGTTCGTACGACTTTGGACAACATTTTCCCTGGCCGTTGGATTGGTAGGGGAGGACCAATCGCGTGGCCCCCGAGATCGCCCGATTTAACACCACTGGATTTCTTTCTCTGGGGCTATGTCAAAGATAAAGTTTACACCACCCCAGTCAAAGACCTTCGTGATCTTCGTGAGCGCATCATAGAGGCTATTGAGAACATTCCAGAAGACATACTCCAACGTACTTGGCAAGAAATTGTTCATCGCTTTGATATCGTCACAGTGACTGCTGGGCTCATATAGAGATGTGGTGATCTGGATATCAAACTTGGTGAGTTTTTCTGTAATATGAACGTTGTTTTAAGTTTCTATCTTCAACCGTTTGCCAGTAACAAGCAATTGAAATTAGGTCCATTCGAGCGGTCCACCCTGTACTTCCAGCACGCGACGATGCGGGTAAGTTTCAAGCCATAAATCCGTCATTACGCATTTTATCACTTTCTTTTTTTTAAGAGCACGAATTTTCATTGCTGCTTCTTATAACGTCCCCAGTTTCTATCCTGACAAAAGCTCAACCTATTCTACCTAATTCCAAACTCATTTAACGGCCCGAAATAGAAGTTAATTTCTATATTAAAACTGTTATTCTCACAGCTATATTATATGGATACGAAACATGGGCTCTTACTTTAAAGGAGGAAAGAAGATTATGAGTATTTGGGAATAAAGTTCTTAGGAAAATTTTTGGGTTAAAAAGATATGAAGAAACAGCTGAATGGAGAAAACTGAATAATAGTGAGCTACATGATATATATATAGTCCACCGCTGTGATCTCGAGGTAGCGTGCTGCCTTGTCACGCAGCGGGCCCGGGTTCGATCCCCGGCCAGGGCAGTTTTTCTGGGTGAGGTTCTTATCGGGGTTTTTCCTCACCTGTCAGACAAATGTCAGGAAAACGTTAAGGCCCAAACGGTCCCCAAAATCGTATGGTCATCATCAACATAATCATCCTTATCATTAACATCATCATCATCATCATCATCATCCTTCACCGGTGTGGAAAGCAACGGGAAGCTACCACACCTACAATTCCCCAGTAAAGCTGCAAGCATAACATGAAAATGCTATGATTGCACTGAAGGACCTGCCGTCGGGCATAATTACTATGGGTATATATATATATATATATATACACAGGGTGTAACAGGACCTTACTAACAAAATGATAGAGATGTTAGGCTATGTAGAGAGGATCATTTTTTGTGAGTGAAACGTGTCGCAAACACGCCGTTTATGAGTTATGCGTAGATGAAGGTGTTCACCTGTAAGGGTCGGAATTGAATACAAACAATTGTACACGTATCATTTTATTGAAAAATACATGTTTGTACAATAAGTGTTCAAACAGTCGACCCTGTGCCTCATTGCATGTTTGAAATCGTCGCAGCTTGCTTGAGCACACTTCAGTGTCGACGCACGAGCAAACTGACCGTCGATTGCGGGGAAGTAAGGACGAGTAGGACCTGTTGCGTGGCCAGCGCGTTCGCCTAATTAAACGCTCCTTGATTTTTTCTTTCGGGGCATGTCAAGAGTATGGTCTACGTAATTCCAGTGGCTACCAGATCTCTACTGATTGACAGACTAAATGCTGCAATTGACGACGTCAAAATAATTTTGCCATGAATGAGGTGGGAGAACAACTTTATTCATGATTTGAGGGAAGTAGGTTTATACAGGGGATGATTGGAAAACATTAGCTGAGGATAGTATGGAGGACTTATGTCCGCGCGGCCATGAACCTACGGCTTCAATAGAGCGAATAACTTAGTTAATTAGTTTCTTAACAAAGTCATTAACATAAGTATATGGTTGTCGTAGCAGCAAACACAGCATCAGTTGATAAAACGTTCCTATGGCTGTGAAAACACAAAGGGGAACAACACGAATGCCACAAGTCAATTTTAATATTCTTTCGTGTTATATTTTTCAGTTATGCTCTGTTTTATCCAGTTTCCATTTTATTTTTATCTTTTTTAATTTTTCTACATATATGGGCACGCCACCTTAAATATGATGGAATGCATTCAGTACCGTAAACCAGTTAAGGCGTTTAAAGAGACTATCGTGTATGCGGCCGTCGTCAGTTAATTCGTTTTAGAGCGGGCGCGAACAAACCGCGTTTATATTCGGCGCCTAAATATTGTGTTGGCTTAGTATTTCTTGGAGATCATAGATGGCATGTAAATGTACATTTTCTATTTTCCGTTTGACACGTTTAACCTTGGTGAATCCCCTTTTATTTTTTAAAACAAACAACACATGGAATTCGTTCACCTAAACTTGCCTCCAGGCTCTAATGCAGTCATGTATGTTTCTCGTTATCGCGCTGTTGTTTGTGCGTGAGTGAAACCTTGGCGAAATAAACATATCGCACTGAAGAAGAATTAGTGAATATTTTGTATAATGATGATTCAGGTGATGAGCTGATTCCTGAATTAGAAGATTCACAAAGTGAAAGTGAAGATGAACTTCCACTTCCTGAAATTGATATGCCGATACCATATGATGTCAATCACCCAAGTTATTTCACCACCAAATCCTACTAGGATATCTCCTTTAGGTATGTACAAAATTTGAATTTTCTAGGACTAATAAATAGTTTGTGAATAATGGTCCATTTTCTCAAGTGCCACGAAAAGGGTAGCTGGGGTATTTAAATGGCTGGCCTGTGGGTTTAAATACCCTGCTCAGTGCCTGGTACTGAATGTGACATTTATATAATAATATATTTATATAATAATTAGGAATCAAATAATGTACCTCTAGCTGTGAAACCTAGAAAACGTTAGGCAAATCATCCAGTAATACCTTTATTGTGTAACGAATCTGAGTTCATAAGATGGCAGAATTCTTTGAAAACAATTTTGTAATGTTCCTCTCTTTTGTTAATTACGAAAGAAATTCCGTTAAGATTAAAGTTTGATAGGATACCATTTTATATAGTTAAAATATAACAATATTTATTATAATTTCTGTAATTATGGCACATTAGGCATGGACTTTGTTTTGATGATGAGGAAGGTTTGGCGCAAAATTCTTTTTTTATAAAGATCAACAAAAATTGTGATATTTCGTATTTTTACATTGCCTATTAAAAAATAATACACGAAATACGAAATAAAGAAGGTAATTGCAGGGTAGTGATACAATAGCACCAGTTTAGTTGAAAATGTAAAATTGATGAAGATAAAAAATCGGAACAAATGTATCTAGAATAGAAAAGTGGGTAAAGACCTCGTTGAGAAGGCCAAAGCATTTTCCAATTGAAGCTGTAGCGCGTTATTACGAAGAAGAAAAAGAAGAGCTTAGTTGAACTAAACATTAAAGTTTGATTTTTTGTAGACTCTTCATTATTCTGTCCCGAATTAGGCCTTTCACAAAATACAGACATGATACAATATAGAATGTCTCGTATCTGACGAGCTGATTGCCCATCAGAACTCAGGATGATCGTCATATTACAGCCACGGAGATGAAATTTCTGCGACGAACTGCAGGTTATAGCCTTCTAGACCACCAAAGAAATTCAACAATAGCCAGAGAGTTAAACATCGTACCTATATCTGAATACCTCCAAGAATATAGAAACAATTGGCTAGCCCATATTCAGCGCATGGATCGTCACAGAATACCAAAACAAATTCTTCACTACATTCCTCGAGGCAGAATATCTGTGGGTCGACCTTTTCGGAGATGGCGGGAGACCGTAACGGGCCACTGGGCCTAATACTTGAAAGGACGATGATGATGATTTTTGTGCATTTCATCAAAATTGTTTCCTTTTATTGATTCTATTCTGTTAGCAGTCGTAAAATTCTAAACTATATTTTAAAACTATATTTTTAAACGTTATTTCTTTCATAAATTATCATATGTATTTTTTTTATTGCGGATGAGCCCATGTAGGATTACGCAAAGTACTTATAGGCGTTTCCTTTGAGCCCAAATTTCTTTCATTCTTTTGCTACAAACTTGTTTTCTATCATCTGTCCAAGTTGTTCCAGTTTTTTCTTCGGTTTGTCCTCTTGGTCAACTTGCCACTTATTCACCTTAATTTTAATATATTTCTGTTTGGGATATCTTTTTTAGTAATTCCTGCCAATTTTAAGTCCTTTTTGACTTCATCAATCCACTTCATAGTATCCACTGGAGCTTTACTTATTTATGGGATTCACATTTATTGCCGAGTTTAATATATTCTTATGGATAGCAAAAACAACTCCCAAATGTGGTGTATTTTTAAGAATTCGTTTATCGGTTTTACTTTTGAAAAAGTACATAGTTCCCAAAATCCATTGTACTTTCATCTGTTAATCTTGTTTCTTGGAGTGCCAATATTTGAATATTTTTTTCTTTTAAAATTTTCTCCAATTCATGCAGTTTTCCTGCTCGCAAGAGGGAATATATGTTTAACGTTCCGAAAAAGGTTTTGTTTTTTGGGCGAAGTTGACCAGAGGTCTCCGATACCCTCTGTTTGCGTGTTTGGCCAGACTCCCCAGAATTCGACAGCCTGGTTGTACTGTTTTTAACAGCAGTGGATTGGTTAGCACATGGGGTAAAAACTTGTTTCCTTTCACGCTTCATAGTACTTAGTTATCACAACGTTTGGACCGAAATCCAGTTTCATAGGACTGGAGTGGTTAGTTCCAGAACCGGTTCATCCGCCCTCTCTGCCGTTGGGAAAAAATCCTCTTCCGCCGTCGAAGCCGTTGACCTCCTCAGTTGATCCGCGGGTGCTTATTTGGCAAAGCCTTATTCGCACCTGTCCTGTATATCTACACGAACTTCCCCTATCAGCCATTGGGACGCGCCGTGTCGGGGTTGAGGACCCCCATCCTAGTGTCTTACATGAGGTTAAGTCTAGCCCTTACTTAATTCAGAACCAAACCCCCATGTAAGCTAACCAGGCACGATATTATTATTATTATTTTATTATTATTATTATTATTATTATTATTATTATTATTATTATTATTATTTCATTTTTTTCATTTTTCAAAGTTCTTTTTAGCGTTCCTGTTATATATAATTAAAGTTATTTAGTTTATTATTTATATATGTTTCCGTTGTGATATTTCGCAACCTAGAAAGTTATATTTTGTTTCATGTTCTATTGGTTTATTTTCTAATATTATCTTTGTCCGAACTGAACGCCCTTGAAAGCCATTGTTTTGTACTACTATTCACAACGAGTAATAAGCAGCTTGGGAAGAACAAAGGAAATATGGAAACAGCAGCAATTTGGTGCCGGAATAGGCTAGTAAATTGCCTAAACCGTGACCAAAAAGACGAAGAAGATGATTTTTATACCATACTAGCTAACACCCGGGGTGCGCTGCTACTCCTAAATAAATGTTAATGTGTTTTTTACCACCTGCGTTAAGTTGCTATGCTTGCCCGGGAATCAGCTTATCCCGATCTTCTTGGCATCACTGAAAGACAAAAATGGTTATTGTGAGTTATCCGTGAAAGATAAACATATGCTGTCGCGGACTTTTTTGTAGAGTTTTTTGAGATATTCAATTCTGTGTACATTAATTTTGTGTATTTGTTATGGTTTAGGCAGCATAAGCCATTTAAACGTCAAAATAGGGACTTTATTTTACGTTTTTCACTACAAAGAGTGATTTTTAGGGGTGAAGGAGTTGAGTATTACAAATCTTATAGCCTATGTTCATCCTCGGAATCTCCTGAACATTTTCCAAAAAGCCCCATCACAATCGGATGAATGGTATGGTAGAGCACGCTTGCCCGGGAATCTACTTATCCCGATCTTCTTGGAATCAATGAAAGACAAAAATGGTTATTGTGAGTTATCCGTAAAAGATAAACATATGCTGTCGCGCACTTTTTTGTAGAGGTTTTTGAGATATTCAATTCTGTGTACATTAATTTGGTGTATTTGCTATGGTTCAGGCAGCGTAAGCCATTTAAGCGTCAAAATAGAGACTTTATTTCACGTTTTTCGCTACAAAGGGTGTTTTTTTAGGGGTTAAGTGGTTGAGCATATTACAACTCCCTTATAGCCTATGTTCATCCCGGGAATCTCCTGAACATTTTGCAAAAAACAAAAAAACATCAAAATCGGATCAATGGTATGGCCGCGCATAGAATACGAACAAACAAACCACAAACAAACAAACATCCATTTCTATATATTAGATTTTACAATCATTATAATTCTATTAGTATAGAATTTTTCATTTCAAACATAAAAAATGCAAATTCCTATATAGTAATATTGTAAAATTGTCAAAACGTTTATTATACAGGCCTATTCAGAATGAAGAAAGACAGACTTCAAACATTTATTTCTTCCAAACTACAAAAAAAAAATAGAAACACAATTCCAACGTTCCTGCAAAGGTGTCTCATTTCGTGCCACACACGAATCAGCTAGTCTCTAGTTATCGAATTAACAGCTTCAACAATTCGATGTCCCAGACTGTCCAGAGTGTCAGGCATAGGGGGAATAAAAACATGGTCTTTTACGTAATCCCACAGAAAAAAAAAATCACACGTGGTTAGGTCTGGTGAACTGGTAGGCCACCGACGATGAAGGTGATCTTCTGCTCCTCTTCTTCCAATCCAACGTCTTTTTGTGTCGTCATTTTAACACAAACAATTAACATGGCAAGCAACAGCGCCAATGCGGCCGTGATCGGAACCTCAAACGTTTCTCTTTCCAGGAACGTTGGAAATGTGTTTCTATTTTTTGTAGTTTGGAAGAAATAAATATTTGAAGTATGTTCCTACACTTTTGAAATCCAGAATGGGTTGAAGCAAGGAGATGCACTATCTCCTCTACTATTTAATTTTGTACTAGAGCATGCCATTAAATCTTTAGAGAATGAGGAAGGCTTACAACTGAATGGTATTAATAAGCTGTTAGTTTATGCTGATGATGTAGTACTATTGGCCGATAGCGAGGAGATACTAAAGGCCAACACGCACACACTATTGAGTAACACTAAGAAATTAGGACTGGAAGTAAATATCAATAAAACTAAATATATGGTCACAGGTAGAAATTCAGTATATAATGGAAATGGACAGCTAATGACAAATGAGGGAAATTTTGAGGAAGTGGCTGAATTCAAATACCTAGGAACAATAATCACAAATAGGAATGAGATGCACAAAGAAATTAAACATAGGCTCAATTCTGGAAATGCGTGCTATTATGCATTGCAGAGACTTTTGATGTCCCAACTCCTTTCAAAAAACGTTAAGCTGAAAATATATAAAACTATTATTCTACCAGTTATATTATATGGGTGCGAAACATGGACTCTTACTTTAAGGGAGGAAAGGAGATTACGAGTATTTGAGAATAAAGTTCTTAGGAAAATTTTTGGACCAAAGAGAGATGAACAGACAGGTGAATGGAGAAGACTACATAACAATGAACTACATGGTCTTTATAGGAAGCCAGATATAATAAGAACAGTTAAGTCTCGTAGACTGCGATGGGCAGGACATGTTGCACGTATGGGGAATGAAAGACTTGCATGGAAGCTTCTTGTAGGAAAGCCAGAGGGAAAACGCCCAGTTGGTAGACCAAGAATGAGGTGGGAGAACAACATTAACTATGATTTGAGGGAAGTAGATTATACAGGGAATGATTGGAAAGCATTAGCTCAGGATAGGGATGTATGGAGAGCTTATGTCCGCGCGGCCATGAACCTACGGGTTCGATAGTGCCAGTGAGTAAGTAAGTAAGTAAGTATGTTCCTTCTTTTTGAATAGCCCTGTGTGTATTCATTATAAAAATTAAATAACATGTTACTTGTATAATGTTATATTTATATCTTATTAATTTTAATTCGGAAATACGTAGTATGTTAAATAATTTTAAATACAGAACGAAGAAGCAGTGAAGAAGATGGTTCTAGTGTGGAACTCTGACGTAATCAGCACGCAACGGTAGCAAAGCGTCACTCAAGAACTGATGATATGACATCACGTTTCAGATATGGAATAACAAGTTTCGCGAAATTATATTACGACAGCTGCAAAATGTGCAGTTCTTGAAATTCTTAAAACAGTTTTCCATCTTGAAACGGAATAAATGAAATAAAATGGGTTACTAAAATATCTCCTTACATACATTACAGGAGATGCTATCATTTATATTGTTCCATATATCTGAAGACCAGCTTTTAATTTTTCTTGTATGATTCTCCCAAGTGAATGTAAAAATCGTTATAAAAGTTACTAATTATTATCACCTGTTCTTTAATTCGAGAAGGATTTCTTATAAATACGGAGGTTATAACTAACTCATTGGCACTATCGAACCCAATGGTTCATGGCCGCTCTCCATAATTCCTATCCTGAGCTAATGTTATCCAATCATTCCCTGTATAATCTACGTCTCTCAAATCATGATTAATGTTAGTCTGACTCCTCATTCATGGTCTACCAACTGGCCGTTTTCCCCTCCATACACGTCTTTATTCCCCATTCGTGTCACATGTCCTGCCCATCCTAGTCTACGAAACGTATCTGTTCTTATTACATCTGGCTTCCTATAAAGACCATGTAGTTCATTGTTATGTAAGTCTTCTCCATTCACCTGTCTGTTCATCTCCCTTTGGTCCAAAAATTTTCCTAAGAACTTAATTCTCAAATACTCATAATCTCCTTTCCTCCCTTAATGTAAGAGTCCATGTTTCGCATCTTTATAATATAAATGGAAGAATAACAGTTTTATATATTTTGAGTTTAACGTTTTTAAATGAGTTGGGACGACCAGTGTTCCTGTAATAAATTTACCATGAATTTCCAGAATTGAGTCTATGTTTAATTTCTTCGTACATCCCATTCCTCTTTGTGATTATTGACCCTAGGTATTTTAAATCGGCCACTTCTTTAAAATTTCCTTCATTTTTCTTTAGTTGTCCTCTTGCCTTATATAATGTACTTCTACGTGTGACATAGTATTGATATTTACTTCCAGTCAAAATTTCTTAGTGTCACTCAATAGTGTGTGCATGTTAGCCCTTAGTATCTCGTTGCTTTCGCCCAATAGTACTACAGCATCAGCGTATTATTATTATTATTATTATTATAATTATGATTATTATTATTGTTATTATTATTATTATTATTATTATTATTATTATAAGTATTTGGGAATTAAAATTACTAAAGATGGAAAACAAGAAACAGAGATATGAAACAGGATCAATATAGGAAAGTATGCTATATCTGCCCTAAATGGAATAGTGTGGGACAAACATATCTTCAAAGAAACAACAAAAAAAAAACTATTTTTAATACAATAATCAGAAGCATTATTACCTATGGAGCTGATGTGTGGGCTTTAAATGCACAAATCAAAAAAAAATTACTCGCCACTTAAATGGACTACTGGAGACGTGCTGCAAGAATATACAGGAAGGATAAAATCAGAAATACATATATAAAAGAAAAAATGCAGGTACAATATTCAATATTAGATTTTATAAAGAAAAAACAATTAAATTGGTACGGACACATTAGAAGGATGGAAGAAGGAAGACTACCTAAGATAATCATGGATTAGGAACCACAGGGAAGGAAAAAGAATGGTAGACCAAATATTACGTGGATTCAAGGAATCAATGAAACTAAGAGGGAATGGGAAATAGAAGATATATGGATGAACAGACAAGAATGGAAAAATGTGTTGAAACAAATTGTGTAGTTAACTGTGAACATGGGTACCGGAAAAATGTATATTCATTGTAAAGCCGGAATAATAAAAAAATTATTATTATTATTATTATTATTATTATTATTCATTAGTAATGCCACGAGTGATTTCCAAGTTATTGATTTGTTAGGACTATTTGACAAATACAATTAAGCTGTTTACACACAAATCATTACTTAAATATAGTTGTTTTAAAATATTAATATATTTAATGCAAACAACAATGTTTGAAAACAAATGAGAAACGTATGTTATGCCTAATTTTTTCTCACTGCAACCAGATCATATTATTTATTGCCAAAGAATCGCAATATTGTAAGAATGCACCCTAGTGGAGAAAAAATGAAACACATCAAACTGTTTATCATCATCATTATAGGTTATTAATTAATTTCTGATGTCCTACGATGTAACTATGTCAATTATATTTTTCTGGAACGTAAAATCCTGGGAAATAATACGTTTAAGAAAGTGCAAAGTGGTTTCTTTTTTATTTGTGGTATAATAAATTGCTACAGATTTTTTATATTATATCCCGCAAGCACTGTCTGGTTAAATTCGTGCACTATATATACAATATGCTAGCCACATGCATTCTAGAACCTATTCAGAATGTTAAAAAGGAGGAGCTTGACAAAGTGATAAAATTGAATTGATAAAATCGAGGTAAAAAACGATTGTGATTGGTTGTGAATCAAAATCCACTGAAATGTGATTGGTCATTGACTCCCATTAGGGACATGAGATAAATAGTCACACATAAAGTGATTACGAGTTAAATTAATAATAAAAATGAATGCATAGTAGGCCTACCATAACTTACCAGACAAAACAAAATATATAAAAATTCACGGTATCGCCATTGCAGATAAAGCTACTATAAATAACATATAAAATTAATATTCAGTACTGTGCAATATGATGTTGGAAAAAATACTTGAAAATATTTGCTCTATGAATAGATTAAAGTGATGTCAGCTTATTTGGTTTCTGTTCAGGATAAAAAATGGAGAATATAAGTGAATCATGGCATATGTTGCCACTACGAGAAGAACAAATAACTAGGAAACTGGCATTGCCAATTTAGTGACAAAGTGACATCATATCTTCCAGCTCCCGGCTGGCCGCAGGCCGTAAGTTACAGCGCCGCTGGGACCAGCTGGCTGATTCCATATAAAACAATGTTTGCCTGGTGTATATTTTATGCAGTATATCCCAACCTCTTTAAACAACTCCCTCTCTTCCTGTACAGTCCAAACAAACCTCATTCTTTTTTTTTTTTTTTGACTGGAAAGTAAGTCGAGAGATATGGGACTTTTTAACTAGTTACGTCACTTAAAAATTTATTGATACCTATAATTATGAATAACAGATAGTTCCTTGAAATTATTATTATTATTATTATTATTATTATTATTATTATTATTATTGAACAGAGAGATGAATGGAGAAGACTACTTAACAATGAACTACATGGTCTTTATAGGAAGCCAGATATAATAAGAACAGTTAAGTCTCATAGACTGCGATGGGCAGGACATGTGGCACGTATGGGGAGCGAAAGAGGTGCATGGTAGCTTCTTGTAGGAAAGCCAGAGGGAAAACGCCCTAATAGGAGAGGCTCTATCTTGTAAATTTATATTAGCTCATGTTGTCATTAAATTCTAACAAAAGAGAGGATTGGCTTCTTTATAAATGGGGCTTGAATCCATCGCACTAGTCTGCCACGTTAGAATCTACCACACCTACAATTCCCAAGAATGAGGTGGGAGAATAACATTAACTATGACTTTGAGGGAAGTAGATTATACAGGGAAAGATTGGAAATCATTAGCTCAGGATAGGGATGTATGGAGAGCTTATGTCCGCGCGGACATGAACCTACGGATTCGATAGTGCCAGTGAGTAAGTATTATTATTATTATTATTATTATATTATTATATTATTATTATTATTATTATTATTATGTCCACCGCTGTGGTCTCGAGGTAGCGTGCTGCCTTGTCACGCACCGGGCCCGGGTTCGATCCCCGGTCGGGGCAGTTTTTTCTGGGTGAGGTTTTTATCGGGGTTCTTCCTCGCCTGTAAGACAAATGTCGGGAAAACTTCAAGGCCCAAACGGTCTCCAAATCATATGGCCATCATCATCATCATCATCATCACCATCCTTATCATCATCATCATCATCATCATCCTTCACCGGTGTGGAAAGCAACAGGAAGCTACCACACCTACAATTCCCTAGTAAAGCTGCAAGCATAGCATGAAAATGTTATGATTGCAGTGAAGGACCTGCCCTCGGGCAGAATTACTATGGATGGATTATTATTATTATTATTATTATTATTATTATTATTATTATTATTATTATTATTATTATTATTATTATACGGTCACACATTGAAATACATTATATAATGGAAAAAGTTAGTTAGACTTATACGAATGTGTCTAAATGGCTCAAATAGTAGGGTGCGTGTAGGCAAACAGTTTTCAGACACTTTTGAAATCCAGAATGGGTTGAAGCAAGGAGATGCACTATCTCCTCTACTATTTAATTTTGTACTAGAGCATGCCATTAAATCTTTAGAGAATGAGGAAGGCTTACAACTGAATGGTATTAAATAAGCTGTTAGTTTATGCTGATGATGTAGTAATATTGGCCGATAGCGAGGAGATACTAAAGGCCAACACGCACACACTATTGAGTAACACTAAGAAATTAGGACTGGAAGTAAATATCAGTAAAACTAAATATGTGGTCACAGGTAGAAATCAGTATATAATGGAAATGGACAGCTAATGACAAATGAGGGAAATTTTGAGGAAGTTGACTGAATTCAAATACCTAGGAACAATAATCACAAATAGGAATGAGACGCACAAAGAAATTAAACATAGGCTCAATTCTGGAAATGCATGCTATTATGCATTGCAGAGACTTTTGATGTCCCAACTCCTTTCAAAAAAACGTTAAGCTGAAAATATATAAAACTATTATTCTACCAGTTATATTATATGGGTGCGAAACATGGACTCTTACTTTACGGGAGGAAAGGAGATTACGAGTATTTGAGAATAAAGTTCTTAGGAAAATTTTTGGACCAAAGAGAGATGAACAGACAGGTGAATGGAGAAGACTACATAACAATGAACTACATGGTCTTTATAGTAAGCCAGATATAATAAGAACAGTTAAGTCTCGTAGACTGCGATGGGCAGGACATGTTGCACGTATGGGAAATGAAAGACGTGCATGGAAGCTTCTTGTAGGAAAGCCAGAGGGAAAACGCCCAGTTGGTAGACCAAGAATGAGGTGGGAGAACAACATTAACTATGATTTGAGGGAAGTAGATTATACAGGGAATGATTGGAAAGCATTAGCTCAGGATAGGGATGTATGGAGAGCTTATGTCCGCGCGGCCATGAACCTACGGGTTCGATAGTGCCAGTGAGTAAGTAAGTAAGTAATGGAAATGGACAGTTAATGACAAATGGGGAAAATTTTGAAGAAATGGCTGAATTCAGGTATGTAGAACATTAATGACAAATAGAAATGAGATGCAGAAAGAAATTAAACATAGGCTCAATTCTGGAAATACAAGCTATTATGCATTACAGAGTCTCTTGACGTCCCTACTCCTTTCAAAAAACGTTAAACAGAAAAAAATATAAAACTGTTATTCTACCAGTTATATTATATGGATGCGAAACATGGACCCTTACTTTACAGCAGGAAAGGAGATTACGAATATTTAGAATAACGTTCTTTGGAAAATTTTTGGACCAAAAGATAGATGAACAGATGAATGGAGAAGACTACGTAACACTGAACTACATGATGTTTATAGGAAGTTAGATATAAAAAGAACAGTTAAGTCTCGTAGACTGCGATGGGCAGGACATGTGACACGAATGGGGAATGAAAGACGTTCATGGAAGCTTCTTGCAGGAAATCCAGAGGGAAAACGCCCAGTTGATAGATCAAGAACGAGGTCGGAGAATAACATTAACCATGATTTGAGGGAAGTAGATTGTACAGGGAATGATTGGAAAACATTAGCTCAGAATAGAGATGTATGGAGAGCTTATGTACGCGCGGCCATGAACCTACGGGTTCGATAGTGCCAGTGAGTTAGTTAATTATTATTATTATTATTATTATTATTATTATTATTATCATCATCATCATCATCATCAACATCATTATCATTCAGCTGTATCCAGTTCATATATTTTGTATTATGGAAAAACATAAAATGAATCCATTAGGCCTATATTCCCCTGGAAGACAAGAAGTTTAAGGCTCCCTCCTTTTCAGACACTCATCAATGAGACATTAACCCTATCTATCACTGCCTTTAACCATACAGTCACAATTAAAAACAGAGTCAATTAAAGTATATGGAGTATAAAATTTATGCCCGTTTTTAATAAGTTCGTGACCCCATCGATTCACCTTACCTGAGACTTATGGCTTGTTGCAGTGCGTTGCCTTAACCAACAGTATAAACTACGATCGATTAAATTAAACACCATGCAACTTTATGTGGTGTAGATATAAAAACATTTTTCTCCAATTCACATAGGCCTATAGATTGAAAATACCTCAAATTGTTATTTCCCGCTTTAATTTTGAAATAATGTAGTCCGTATCTTTATACACAACTTTCAAATTTAAAAATGGGCATGAAAGAGTGGACAAATTTAAAAAAATTGTTCGGAAGTCTTTATATAAACCAGAGCTGCAGGTTCTTTACCCTGTCGTAATGTCTACGCCATCAATACATCATCACTTGGTGCAACAAACTCATTCACTGAGTCCTGGCCATCCTCCCATTAGCAATCAGTCCTGTGCCAACCTCCACCAATTTCTAACATCTACAACTCCACCAAATCCATCCTTCACCAATCGTAGTTTCGATCTTCCCCCTTTTTCTTCTCTCCCTCTAGTTGATATGATCCCTCATCATTTTACATATTTTCTTTCTGACTCTTCCTTTCTTCTTACGTGCCCTTAACCATTGTAGTCAGGTTTTAATTTAATGAAAATTAATACTAATTTCCACATATTTGAATAATGCATATGCTACAAATCCTGATTATAGCATTTTCGCCAGACACCATTCTCACATATAAGGCCATTCATCCTATGTCTACGACATGGAACCTTGCAATTTAAATGAGCATGAAAGGGCGCACGAATTTTGCTCTAAAGTTTTTTATGTCTACTATATGGAACCTATGGCTCCCTTCGAAGAAAAAAATTGATGATATTTACGCTCTTGAAAAATATCCATCAATTCGTGATCGGAGCCATTTTGAGCAGCATAATGCTTAAAATCGATACTAAACTCGATGTGGTTCATAAAAATTAATATTACTGTTCTAACTGTGATTCTAAAGACTAAATAGAAAATTAACTACATGGTTTTATCAGGAAAGCCAGATATAGTACGAAACACATTAATAGAGAAGTCTCGCACGACTGCGATGGGCAGGACCTATGGCACGTATGGGGGAATGAAAGAGGTGCATGAAAGCTTCTTGTAGGAAAGCCAGAAGGAAAACGCCCAGTTGGTAGACCAAGAATGAGGTGGGAGAATAACATTAACTATGATTTGAGGGAAGTAGATTATACAGAGAATGATTGGAAAACATTAGTTCAGGATAGGGATGTATGGAGAGAGTATGTCCGCGCGGCCATGAACCTACGGGTTCGATAGTGCCAGTGAGTAAGTAAGTAAGTTCTATGGCACAATTTATTGTGGTTCGCCTTTAATATTGGAAGATATAAGATGGAAAAAGGAAATATGAGTGACATATCGCAAAGTGTATGTTGACAGCTTGCGCCAACCCTGTCGTGAAGAAAGCTTCTGCCTCACCCATGGGGTTAGTAACCGCCACGAGTCGCATTATATAAGAATTACATGCATACAAAATAATGTTCTTTACTACAGTACATCAACACTATGCCCTTATATCTCAGAAGTTTAGAAATGAGGTCTTACACATTATTTACAACTGACTTTTTTTTATTATTTAAAGTCAGCAACACTCATCATCTTTTTTTTTTATTTACATATATGCTACAACCCGTGTTTCACCAATTGTATATCAAGGGATATTTACAGTTTTACAATTGTTCAATTATTGTTCTAGTTGTTCTTGTAGTTGACGGAAGATCCTCGTAAGAAATTCTGCAACGTTGACTGTGTTAAAGTGGAACTTCAGAATATTTGGCGGAGTAGCAATTTGTAGTATAGCTGGTCGATCTCTGGAGAACATGTTGCATTCAGTCATCAGATGGTGATGCCGTCTGCAGTGATTTTTCTGGGCAGTTGCAATAAGGTGAAGCAGTTTTGTTCATCATCTTTCACGGATTAGGTCTATGTCTGTTCCGATCTCATATTTGTTCAGCCCAGCGTTTTCTTGGTCTTCCTACTGGTCTTCGTCCTCCACAATTTTACATCGGTGCCATCTTTGGTATCCATCCTCTGTCATTTTTTGCAGATGCTCTATCCAGTTCTTCTTGTGTTCTTCTATTTGTTGAAGAAGCGGTTGTACTTTTAGTTCCTCTCTAATATTCTCATTTCTAATATGTTCTTCTCTTGTACAAAATTTCACCTCCCTTATGAAACTCATTTCCGCTGCCTGAATATTACTTTTGTGTTTTCCTTGAGGACCCAGGTCACGCTTTAACATATATTCATCTATATAAAACAATTACATAATTAATTATATGGCCTAAGGAAGCGGTACGTATAATCCCGTATTCATTAAGAGCGTCCACTGGACCTCCTCAGGAACACAATCGAGTTCATATCCATTATATCCATCCGGATATTTTCCTCTCAGCTACGCCTAGATAACAATAATAATAATAATAATAATAATAATAATTATTATAATAATAATAATAATGATAAAAAATAGAAAATTAAAAATATATCAAACCATAGTTCAGAGCGTTTCAACAAATGAAGAGTCCAGGGGAAAAACCTGATAAGTCCAAAATTACAGATTTTCTGATTTTGTAATAATTTAATAGCTCAGTCAGTGTAGTTTTAGATGATTTCACAGAACTGGGCAACAATCTGACAAGTCCAGAGTTGTTTCAATACATTTAAATCGTGTACAGGGGAAAAATCTTACAACTCCATGCAAAACAGGGGAATATTCTAACAAGTCCAGGTAATCTAATTTTTTTAGAGGGAATTATTCCTGTAGTTGCCCATGGTCTGGAATTTAGGTTAAGTTTAGGTTAATAACTCTCTTGGCGCTTCATTTAACACCCATCATACATCATCGTGGTAACGTAACTCCGTCTTTCAGGTGACCCAACATAAGAAATGTATTACAATTCCGCCAATGCCAGGAAAGAAAGCCAGACGTGTCCTAAAAAACAACCTGGTGACATAGACAAAAAAATGGGGAAACCAGATATAATAAGAACTGTTAAATCTCGTAGATTGCTATGGGCAGGACATATGGCACGATTAGGGAATAAAAGTGGGCTTTGGAAACTCCTTGTGCAAAGACCAGAGGGAAAGTGCACAGTATGTAGGCAGATAATGAGGTGAGAGAATAACATTAACCATGATTTGAGGGTGATAAATTATACAGGGGATGATTGGGAAACATAAGCTCAGGACAGGTATTTTTGGAGAGCTTATGTCCGCGCGGCCATGAACCTAAGGGTTCGATAGTACCAGTGAGTTGTTATAATGTTATACAGTGCGATCCATATAAACCTGAACCAACTGTGATGAGAATTTAAATAAGTGACAAGTGTTTGAAACCTAGTAGCAACTTGAAATATGTTATGGACTTGTCATATTTTTCCTCTGTACAAATTGCATTAATGACAAAAAATGCAGCATATTGTTATACACCTTAATCAGATGTGTACCATTTCGGTACTAATGTATCTCTGGTATATGCATTATCATCCTAAACAAAAATAAAAAAATAACTTGAGAAAATTAAATATCACGAGAATTGAAACTTTAAATTTTGTTTCCTGAAAAAAAATAAGAAATGTGACTTATCACGTTTTTCCCCTGGACTCTTCATATGGTGCTGAAGTTTGGCAAATTTCTACCACGGAAATGAAAAGAATTTTAAGTGCAGAAATGGATGTTTTAAGAAGATCAGCTGAAAAATGTAGAATGGATAGAATACGAAATAAAGAAATAAGGGAAATTATGGGTGTGCAAGAGAAACCGGATATCGTAGACATTATAGAAAAGATTACAGTGGTATGGCCATGTCAAAAGAATTCAAGAGCAAAAATTGAGTAATATTATTATGGAATGGATCCCAATGGAAAGGAGGAAGAGAGGAAGACCAAAGAAAACTTGGATAGAAGATGTACAAGGGGCTATGAATATCAATGAATGGACAGAGAGGAATGGCGTTTGGTTTCCTGAAGACGGCGGCAGCTGTCATGATACCGGATGATGATTATTATTAATGATGAAGTTGATTACGATGATGATTAGCTTGATCATCATGACATAATCACCATAATCATCATATCATAATCATCATATATACTATAATCATTATAATCACCATAAACACCATTATGATCATAATCATCATAATCATGATCACCATAATAATCATTAATCATAATCATAATGATAAGCATAATCCTAATCATAATAATCATATTCTTCTTTATTAGGAATTTCTCTACAATACAGTAGTTTTCCTACTACCCATTGATAATAATAAATCCATATTATTTGCATCACTCTCTGTTAATCCTCTCGAGACCATATTCCAATGTTCTCCTTAAATCCACTGTTAATTTGGTATCATTTTTCTTCTGTTATCCTTCGCTTCAAAATTTAATATAAAAACTGAATCACTTATTTATGGTTCATTGGTGGAGAATAGACTTTTGTGTGGTGGGGAAACATGGGCATTAATAATAATAATAATAATAATAATAATAATAATAATAATAATAATAATAATAATAATAATAATAATAATAATAATAATAATAATAATGATAATAATAACAATAATAATAATAATAATAATACGATAATATAATAATCATGTTCCTTATTTTTC
This sequence comes from Diploptera punctata, assembly GCA_030220185.1. Taxonomy (NCBI): domain Eukaryota; kingdom Metazoa; phylum Arthropoda; class Insecta; order Blattodea; family Blaberidae; genus Diploptera; species Diploptera punctata. Next base: position 302,925 of record JASPKZ010006843.1, on the reverse strand, counting down.
CTACTACCCACTGTAAATTTTGCTCCTTCATAAAGCCTTATTCTCTGCAGCACTCTCTGTTATCCTCTAGATACCATACTCCTATGCACTCCTTGAATCCACTGTTCTTTTGGTCTTCCATTATTCCGTTACCCTCCGCCCCAAAATTTAATATCAAACCTAAAAATGTATTTATAGTTTATTGGTAGAAAGTATGATACTGTAATTACAATTTGGACTATTAAATAACAAAAAAAACATATTTTTGTCCAATGCCACCAGATTGTCTTTCATGGTATTATTGGCTTCCTCCCCTTGCATTGGCTGAAATGTAATCAATTTATTTGGTTGGCATAAGTGGAAGGGTGATTTTAACATATCCCGATGATATCATGGATGATAAATGATAATGAAGTACCGGGAGAGTTCTTAGCCTAAAGTTTACCTAAATTCCAGACCATGGCAACCACAGCAATAATTCCCTTTAAGAAAACAATTCCTATGGTCTGACCGGGAATCGAACCCGGGACCTCATGAACTGTAGTCGGAAATGTTGACTATTAGCCCATGAGACTGGTCAAAAAAATTTATGAAGTTATAAACTTTTCAAAGCTCTAATAAGAGGCTAAACATAGAATTAAAAACTAAGTAATTAATGTTGGAAGATAAATAATTGTGAAAGATAATTTTGACTCGTTATTACTCCATCATCCAAGGATGATAATCATCTGGGACTCAATAATAATAATAATAATAATAATAATAATAATAATAATAATAATAATAATAATAATAATAATAATAATAACAATAACAACCTGTTATGCTTCAATTCCTTCATAACTCCTGGCAAATTCGATTCTTACGGTTTGATTTTTCAAATTATTTCCCACCATTTACAATGACAATTACATGTTTTCTAACAATTATTTCAATATATTTTTTCTATGATATTTACAGTAACTACATACATAACATTAAGACGTGGCAGCCATATTGATTTTAACGAATATTCTATACAACAACAGACATGTCCCAGTGTAGCTAACATAGAGAATACACTAATTGACTGTACACATATACATGGGAATTTCAGAACTTGCTATTTATTTTTGGGCGTTGCTTTCTTTCACAGGTTAGAGTGCTTAACTTGTGTTAGGTTAGCTTTTAGGTTGTTCTTTTACAGGTGAGAGTACTTAAATTGCGTTAGGTTAGCTTTCAGGTTCGTTAAATATCGTGATTCCATAGTGTAAACCGCTTCGCGTTTGTTGGCGCATGCGCATGGTGTATGATTGGAACTTAGAAAAAATGTTCGCGTCACATATTGTAAAGGATCCTAATAATAATAATAATAATAATAATAATAATAATAATAATAATAATATATAATAATAATATTATTATTAATAATAATAATATTATTAATAATAATATTATTAATAATGATATTATTAATAATAATAATAATAATAATATTAATAATAATAATATTAATAATAATAATAATATTAATAATAGAATAGTAATAATAATATTAATAATAGTAATATTAATAATAATAATAATAAATAATAGTAATATTAATAATAATAATATAATAATATTAATAATATTAATAATATTAATAATATTAATAATATTAATAATATTAATAATATTAATAATATAATAATATTAATAATAATATTAATAATATTAATAATATGAATACTATTATTAATAATAATAGTAATCATCATCATCATCAGAAACCCCCAGACAGACACGCTCGCAAGCCCCACCTTTTGATCCGATACCTTGAATCTCAAACGCTACAACCGGAACCAAACCGTAAGTAATCATAGAATTTTTTGTTGTGTAATAAGTCGCTCTTGGTTATTTGAAGCAGTCTATCAATTAAATAATAGATGTAAGAAATATAATATAATTTTAAAATTAAAAACTAAAGTAATGGCGTTCCATGGAAAGTACACAGTAAGAACAAAAATAGTAATAGAAGATAAAGTATTGGAACACGTTTCACACATCCAGTATTTGAGCTGCGATATAACTTATGAAGAAGAACAAGATATAAATAAGAAAATGCAGAAATTCAACATATTTGTGGAACAATCAGATGAACACTAAGGAACAAAGTAAGAAAGGATACGGCAGCTAAGATTTTACTCAACGATGGCACTGCTAATGGACTGAACACCTGCAACGAATAGATAACAACAGATTTCCGAAGCAGCATTTGATGTACAAACCACGAGGGAGAAGAGATCCTGGCAGACCAAGAAAGGGATGGAGTATTGAGCCGGAAAATGCCATGGAGCCTATACCGTGAAGATGATGATGATGACACTACCAGTGGGGATGTATGGAAGTGAGGCCTGGGTCCTGAAGTAAAAATAAAAGAGTAAAATTCAGGCAGCAGAAATGAGATTCCTACGGGCTGTGAAAGGGGCACGCCGTAGCGTAGTGGTTAAGGCACTGAGCTACAAGCCGGAGGGTCGAGGGTCCAAGTCCCGTTGGGGTCAGGATTTTTAAACTGACCCAAACCCTCTGGCGGCACTATGGCCCTGGGGTCGACTCAGCCTCTAACGGAAATGAATACCAGACGCTTGTTCTGGGGGTAAAGGCGGCCGCCACGCAGGGCTGACAACCCGGATGACATAAAATGCCGATTGTCTAGAAAAAGTAGGAGCCTTAACCTCCTACTACCCCAAGGGCCTCCGGGCCTGTTGTGGGATCACTTTACTTACGGGCTGTGAAAGGCTGTACAAGAGAAGACCATATTAGAAATGAGAATATTAGAGAGAAACTAAAAGTACAACCACTTCTTCAACCAATAGAAGAACACAGGAACAATTGGATTGAACATCTGCAAAGAATGATAGAGAATAGGTCACCGAAGATGGTACTTATGTATAATCCTGGAGGACGAAGATCGGTAGGAAGACCAAGAATGCGCTGGGCTGAACACATGTGAGATTGGGACAGACAGAGACCTATCCGTGAAGTTTGATGATGATGATGATGTTGTTTCCTGAAAATACATTGTTAAAATTTATAAGAAAGCAAACCATGTCACAAGGATTAGTTGCGAAGGGGATTGAATGGAATATGAGACGCAGAAGTGGGTTGTTAATTGCAAAGTGTAACATCTGCTACACACGTAAAACATTTCATGAATATATTCAAGTTTCGCGCCTCATTAACATGGAACCATCACATCTGCTGCTATACAACTTGCCTTCATTTCTTGTCAGCCTTCAGACGTACTACTTCCAGCGCTATATTCATTAACATCCTCGTACCATTTTGTCCATTTTCTTTACAACAGATATACGACACCCAGACAATAGTAGTGACATGATGAAAATTTATGAACACACATAATAGTATTTCACTTGCCACAAAAACGCGTGTCTTCAAGTAGAATATGTTTAATTTACACTAGACTGTAGAGACGATTCTTTTGGAATTTACGCTTTATATGCATTAAGGAGATCAGTAGTTCCTGTAGTCTTATTACTAGGGCTCGGAAGTTGAGAACCTTTAAAAAGGCCTAAAGATATCCTAAAAACTGAAAAAAGGACGTAAAAGGGCAGTTAGAATTAAATATATATTTTAGTTTCAACTGCATTTTAATCAATACAATTAAATACGATTAAAAATGTTTAAAAATACAAAATTCTTGCGGTACGCAACTTTTATTGCGAAAAAAAAAGGATGACTAAAAATGCATCTTATTTCATACTTTATATATATATATATATATATATATATATGTGTGTGTGTGTGTGTGTGTGTTAGGATTCCTGAGTAGCTCACATGGATAGGGCGCTAAACATACAAAGTTTAAAACCTCGGGTTCAAATTCCGACTCAGGCATTTATTTTTCTTTTCATGTCATATATATATATATATATATATATATATATATATATATATATATGTGTGTGTGTGTGTGTGTGTGGTGTGTGTGTGCGTGTGTGTGTGACACGATAAGAAAAATAAATGCCTGGACGGGATTCGAACTCGGAAATCTGGGTCGGTACCCCAGCGTGTTATCCATTATTCCACCAGGCGAACCCAAATTCATATATATATACATATTATATTCTCCATTATTGCTAGATGTCGCGATAACTCTGTATTCACTGCCACCTAGTAGCTGACTATAACAAGTAAGCAAATTAAAGATAATATTTTTACTTTATAGCAGTGACGCTTTATCGATGTTACAATTAAATTTTTGACACTGAGCAATGCAAGCTTAATATGACACGATAAGATTGTAACATATGTATAAATTCAACATAGCTAAAAAAGGAATTCTGTGTACATTAAAAAGAAAGTTATTGGAGAATATAGAATGAACTCTTTTTCCCACCTAGAATGAATTCAGCAAATCCGCTATGGATACCAGGCAGACGGTAGGCTGGTTAAAAATAACGGGATGTTATGTGACGGATCAATAGTTGCACAAAATTGTTTTCAATGTGAAAAATTCTTTGGAAACAAAAACTAGATAGTGTTTTTAAAAGAAGTTGGAATTGAGATAGACTCTGCTGATTCTTGAATTATACAAATGGTGTAAATGTGGTCAAAAAAAGGTAAAGTTGCAACAAAAAAAAACTGCTAAGATAAAAAAGCTAAAATGGACAAATAAGCCAAAAAAGTCGAAAAATGGCAAATAAAACCCACCATTTTCTAGCCTATAATGACCGAATATATACATTAGGCTATGTTGGACCTAGTCTTATAGACAAAACGAAAAATGGATTTTTCCTCAACTTCCGAGCCCTACTTATTAGCAATGATAAAACGGATTTTTTTTTATTTAATCAGACACAATGTTGAAAAATTATTAAGTATGTATTGAATGTTACTTATAACTGTAATATAATAATTTTTAAAACTATTTTTTTTTTCCAAAACATTTGTTTTCTTGTTGTGAATTTTTTTACATTTTACAATGCTTTTAAGGACCTAACTTCTTATAAAAAGAGTTAAAAAGTCAATGATAACATATGCACAAGACTTTAGTAAATATAACCTGAAAGTTTAAATCTATTCTGATAAATAAAAGATAAAAAAAATAAATTGAAAAGTACAATTTACGGCAGAGACTTAAAATTTTTCAAATCACTATTACAATGCCCCGTACGAGTTTATAACAAAACAATAATGTTCTGTGTTATGGTGCGAGGTTTGGAAGTGGTTTTTATAAAAGCGAGGCAAATTTCCGAGATTCTGTAAAACACTTCACGAACGTACATTTATATTATTTTTTGCGCGATGATGTTTTCAGAATAATAAATAATAGTAAAATAATATCTTTGTTGGAAATATTTGCGTTCATTATATACAATTGACTAACGTTAACAGTGTGGGCAATGTTTATTACTTGAAACTACAGGAGGCCGTGACACCAATTAGTGATAAAATAGCGGCAAGTACGTATTTATTGTTTTATAGTATTTCAAATAAAGTTCAGTTCATTTAAAATGCAGTGATTTGTTTCGTATGATGTATATTAACACTATCTTTTGGATATATTTTGTAGTCTATATACATTATACATAGGATGCATAAAGGGCAGTGGTTTTTCTTCCCGCACGAGGTTTGTAATATGTAATATTACAGTATAGGTATTTAGGTTGGCAACTCCGCGCCGTAGCCGAGCGGTTAAGGTACGAAGCCTTGGCGCAGAGCTACGGGACTTGCGCTGGTTCGAGTCTCCATGGGGGAAGACATTTTCTCATGGTATTTCGGTCAGTATGGGACCGGTGCCCACCCAGCATCGTGAGGCAATTGGGTAGCTACAATAAGTAGCGGCTCCAGGTTGAGGAACCAGCTATAACGGCTGGGGGACTCGACATGCTAACCACATGTCACCCCCTACACTGGCTGTTGGATCATCTACCTCTGTGATTGACACATGTGGATGTGAAGGGCCAGCAGCCGGCTGGTAAAAGGGCAACCACTGAAAAGTGGAAAGACCCTCAATCGGAACTCCTAAATGTAGGAAGTTGAACTTTCAATCATGGTCGCAATTGCTGTAAGTACGGCCAAATACATTATCGCGAAAAAAGATAATTTTGAGGACTGTAATACACATGTAATAATATAATTGAAAAGGGAATATTCTATAGAATATTAATACAGCAGAAAACACAAATTGAAAATCTACAGATTCTGGAGCTCCGTAACTACACTTAAAATATTTTGTCAGTTTGTTTAGACTGGTGTCATTCAAAGCGATACCTGCAATTGACAGTAAACTCAGCAGTGACTTATCTATAAATCAAACTCTAGTAATAACTCACAACTCTCTTAGAACTTATGAACCATAGTCTAATTTTATTAAAACATTTTACATATTTTGTTCACCTAACTTACTTAAAAACATAGACTGATACCATTACATAATATACTTTAGTGGGATTCTTTACAACATGTGATGAGAAGAATTGTTCTAAGTTTCAATCGTACACCATGCGCATGCGCCAACAAACGCAAGGTGGTTTACACTACGGAATCACGGGATGCAGCCAACATATACACGATATTTAACGAACCTAAAAGCTAACCTAACGCAATATAAGTACTTTAACCTGTGAAAAACTATCCTAAAAACTAACCTAACGTAATTTAAGTACTCTAACCTTGTGGAAAGCAAGCTACCACATCTATAATTCTCTACTAAAACTGCAAAGCATACTATGAAAATGCTATGATTGCAGTGAAAGACCTGCCTTTGGGCAGAATTACTATGGATGGATGGAACTTATGAAAAACTATCCTAAAAGCTAACATAACGTAATTTAAGTACTCTAACCTGTGAAAAACTAACCTAACGCAATTTAAGGACTCTAACCTGTGAATAACAATCCTAAAAGCTAACCTACGCAATTTAAGGACTCTAACCTGTGAAAAACTATCCTAAAAGTTAACCTAACGCAATTTAAGTACTCTAACCTGTGAAAAACTAACCTAAAGCTAACCTAACCCAATTTATGGACTCTAACCTGTGAAAAACAATCCTAAAAGCTAACCTAACGCAATTTAAACACTCTAACCTGTGAGAGAATGCAACGGCCAAAAGTAAATAGTAAGTTTTGAAATTCTGAAGTATATGTGTATTGTTAATTAGTGCATACTCTACGTTGACTGCACTAGAACGGTCTTTGTTGTTGCATAGAATATTCGTTAAAATCAATATGGTTTTATGCTAGGTATTCAGTTAAATATAAAAAAAAATATATAGAAATAATCGTTAGAAAAATATGTAAAAATCATTGTATATATTGGGAAATATTTGAAAAATGAAGCCCTAAGAATAAAATTTGACAGGAGTTTATGAAGGCATTAAAAATGTCGTGTCACAGGTTGTAAATAATGCCTACTTTAGTTTACTGAACACTGTCAATGTCTCACTTCAAACTGAAGTGTTATATTCAATAACGGTATAAAACGTTTAATATTTCTTATTCTTCTTCATGGATAGTTTACCGTCTCACTTTATATGTATTAAATTCTCCACACCGCCCGGGTCATATAGTGACATAAACGGTCGGGAGAGGGATTTTATATTTTGAATCACACACTACATTTTCGACCATATACAAAGACAGGTCTTCCCTAAATGAGTGATCAACTTAATCCAGAGCCTCTTCCGAGACAACGCAACACACCATTCACACAATCATATCAAACATTCAAATATGATAATTAATCTGTTAGCCAAATTAGGATAATGATAATAGTGTTTGTCAGATGATTTTTGGAGACCGTTTGGGCCTGAAAGTTTCCTGATATTTGTCTTACAGATGAGGAAAAATCCCGAAAAAAATCACTCAAACTTGTCCCAACGGGGATAGAACTCGAGCCCACTGTGTATCAGGCATCATTTTTCTCTCTCAATTAAACTTAATCTTCTTCTTCTTCTTCTTCTTCCTCTACGCATGAAAGCTGGCAGCTTGTTGCGTGTTCATTCACTACAGGTCCGGGGTATGGTGACGTCCTTCCATCGTAGTTGTGGTCTTCCTAAAGGCCTTTTCTGCTGAGGTGTCCAGTCACGTACTTTCTTCACTAATCTACTGTTCTCCATTCTATCTATGTGATCGTTCCAATTTAGTCTTCTATCATTTATCCAGAGGTTTATAGGTTCGATTCCACATTCTTCTCTAATAACAGAGCTGCGAATTTTCTCTCTCAGCGATTTTCCTACGAGTTTCCTTAAAACTTTAATTTAGGTTGTTTCATTGATTTGTTTTGTTTTTTGAGTTTCTGTTCGGCATTCACAACCATATGTTAGAACTGGTCTTATGACAGATTTGTAAATTCTTACTTTTGTATCTGTTCTTAAATTTTTATTTTTCCAAACAGTACTGTTTAACATCCCGATATTTTGTTTGCATTATTTGCCTGATGGAGGATTGCATATGTTATTCTGTTGCTGCTGTTAATTTCTATTCCTAAATATTTTAATTTCATCACCTGTTCTATACTTTTCCCTTCTATTTCTAATTTAACACGTCGTGGGTCCTTGGATATTCACATTGATTTGGTTTTATTTGTTGAGATCAACAAAATAAACTTAATATATTCGATTTAATCATCAAAAGCAGTTATAGTCCATAAATTCGACTTCCTGGGGAATTTGTTTAGTTGAGAGAGAGAGAGAGAGAGAGAGAGAGAGAGAGAGAGAGAGAGAGAGAGAGAGAGAGAGAGAGAGACTTTTTTTGTATAAAGAAATGTATAAGATTTCATGTTGAATACGTTGGATTTTTGTGAAAAACAAGGAGAAGAACATTATGTTTTCTTCGCTTTACTTGTAAAATTTGTGAACAAATCTGTAATAGCATATGCAAATACAGTACATATGCAGTTGATGTTAAATTATTCCTAAATGATCAGTATTCTGACCCAGATCTGCTATTCCATTCACATAAGAAACAAGGATATTTTTTGCACGATAGTGTGTTCCGTCGTACTTATAGCAATGACAACCACGATTGAGAGTTCAATTCCAACATTTCAGGGTTGCCACCTAAAAATAACTAAATAACTACAGAGTGATTCAGAAAATATGGCTATACGTTTGATCGCATTTTGTGATGAAAATATTATCATTAAAGGAAATATGATGTTACCATTGGAAAGGGAATCCTGCAAATTTCAACAATAGAACAAAACAAATCACAGCTCACGTGCAGCTTGGCGGGTTGATTTTGTGGGCTAGCGTCGAACACCTCCGCAATCCTCTTCGTTGTTTCTGCATCCGTGCTAATGCGAGGCCTTCCAGGAGGTTTGATTTTCTGCATCCTTCCCGTTTCCAGCAGTCGTTTTCTCCACTTCCCCACAGTCGACGGCTGCAATGCTACGTTGAACTCACGTCTTACCCGTCTTGCGGCCTCACGATCATTAGTATGTGTTATTGCCCATGCAGCAATTGTAATTTGCTGTTGCATATTCAACGCCATTTTGACTAATGACGTAAGTTCTACACTGTTTTGTTTTATTCCATTGTTGTAATTTGAATAATTTCCTTTCTAATGGCAATTTCATATTTCCTGTAATGGTAATATTTTCATCACACAACGCGATCAAACGTATATCCATACTTTTTTATGATTCACCCCGTATACTTTAATATTACAAATTACCTACCTAGTGCGGGAAGTAAAATCATTGCCCTTTATGTATACTACGTACAATGTATATAAAGAGTGTTCCCACTACAGGCCTCGGGAGGTCCTTCGGGTAGTAGGATGTTAAGGCTCCTACTTTTTCTAGACAATCGGCACTTGATGTCAGCGGGTTGTCAGTCCTGCGTGACGGCCGCCTTTACCCCCCAGAACAAGCATCTGGCACTCATTTCATTTAGAGGCTGAGTCGACCCCAGAGCCATGGTGCCACCAGAAGGTTTGGGTCAGTTTAAAAATTCTGAACCTACTGGGACTTGAACCCTCGACCTTCCGGTTTGTAGCGCACTGCCTTAACCACTACGCTACGGCGTACACAATATATATACAAAAATATATACCAAAGGTAGTGTTAATATGCATTGTACGAAACAAATCACTGCATTTTAAATTAACTGAACTTTATTTGAAACAATATAAAACGATAAATTCGTACTTGCCACCATTTTATGACTGGTTGGTGTCACGGTCTGCTGTAGTTTCATCTAAATTATTTTCGGCATTTACCGTACAAACATTGGCCAGGCTGTTAACGTTAGTCAGTTGTTTATAATGAACGCAAATATTTCCAAGAAAGATATTATTTTACTATTATTTATTTTGGAAACATCATCGTGCAAAAATATAACGTATAAGTGTTTTACAGAATTTCGGAAATTAAAAACCTCGCTGTCGCTTGGTTTTTAACAATTTCCCCATTTCTGTAAAAACCACTTTCCAACCTCGCATTGTAATATACTATTGCGGAATAAAATATTTTGAACAGACTCAGATAACGCGTGCTTTTGATAATAATTAATTCACTGGCATTATCGAAGCCGTAGTTCATGGCCGTTCGAAGAAAATCTCTCCATATATCCCTAACCTGAGCCAAAGTTTTTCAATCTTACGGTGTTCAATTTACATCCCTCATATCATGTTTAAATTTATTCTCCCACCTCATTCTTGGTCTACCTACTCGACGCTCTTCCTCTGGTTTTCCTACAAGTTCATATAGCTCACTGTTATGTAGTAATCTCCATTCGACAGTCTGTTCGTCTATCTTTAGCCCAAAAATTTTCCTAAGAAATTTATTCACAAATACTCGTAACTTTTCCTCCTTCCTTAAAGCAAGAGTCCATGTTTCGCATCCATATAATAATAATAACTAACTCACTGGTACTATCAAACCCGTAGGTTCATGGCCGCGCGGGCATAAGCTCTCCATACATCCCTATCCTGAGCCAATACTTTCCAATCATCCACTGTATAATCTACTTCCCTCATTTCGTAGTTCATGTTATTCTCCCACCTCATTCTTGGTCTACCAACTGAGCGTTTTTCCTCTGGTTTTCCTACAAGAAGCTTCCATGCACGTCTTTCATTCCCCATTCGTGCCACATGTCCTGCTCATTGCATGTACGAGGCTTAACTGTTATTATATCTGACTCCCTATAAAGACCATGTAGTTTACTGTTATGTAGTCTTCTCCATTTACCTGTTTTGTATATTTTAATTTTAACATGTTTTTAGAGAAATTGGGGTGAGAAAAATCCGCATAATGTGTAGTAGCAGGCATTTCTAGAACTATTATTTATTCCAGATATAATAACCGTTTAGTCTCGTAGACTGCGATGGACAGGACATGTAGCACGTATGGGAAATTAAAGAGGTGCATGGAAGCTTCTACTAGGAAAAACAGAGGGAAAGCGCCCAGTTGATAGACCAAGAATGAGTTGGGAGAATAATATTACCCAATATTTGAGGAAGTAGATTATACAGGGGATGATTGGAAAACATTAGCTCACGATAGGGATGCATGGAGAACTTATGTCCGCGCGGCAATGAACTGACGGGTTCGATAGTGCCAGTTAGAGTTAGTTAGTTGTTCGAATTCAGCGACTTCTTCAAAATGTCCCTCATTGTCACTATTTAAACACCTCGCCGTATCTCAAAATCTGTGTACACAAACATATATATTGCGACGAATCAAATATGTCGGTTTGCTACAGTCAATTTTTATAATTGGATATCAGAAAAATCCCCAATTCTAATGGTCGGATTTCGCTAAGTTTTGGATAATATCTACCTCGGATATTTTAATAGCACATACTGCGTTTCATCGTAAAACATCGAAAATTACGACCTCTAGAGCCACTTTTTTAATTTTCATTTCAAGCGAACTCCTATACCTAATGGCTTTAGAGAGTTATAACTGGCTTCCAATATAAAACCGGACCGGCCTCACGGAGTTTCACACGGCACGCAGTGCTGTCTCTTCCTCCCGCAATTCACCCTGCTTGCCACCCGTCCTTGAAGTGTTTCTTACCTTATAGATACTGAGATCCCAACTTGTGCTAATTTCGGTAATGATTTTTGTGGTGAACGTTCCAAATTTTCGCCAATTTCGTCTAATTTTTCTTCGGTAAGAACCGTACGCCTTCGCGTGTGTTTCTTATTTTGTACTGAACCAGTGGTCTCAAATTTAGTCACAAGATCGTGGATTGTCGATCTGGAAGGAGGTAATTGTCCAGGGAAGTTCCGAATAAATTCCTCGCGAACGCGACGAGCTGATTCGTATTTATAATAACATTTACACACATAAATGCGCTGCTCTGTCAGCTGACGTCTCATCTTGTCGAACGATAGTAAACTGACTAGTTCAAGGACAAGCGGCTGGTAGAGTGAAATGCGGACGAGGAGAGAGCGCTGCCTGACGGGTGAAACCCCGTGAGGCCGGTCCGGGTTTATATTGGAAGCCCGGTATATAGTTGCTAAACACTCGGCGTACTTGAAAACATGTATGCACAAATTTTCACGAATATAGATTGAGGGGTTTAAAAGTCTGTAAGTACCTGGTTTTGCCATCAGGTAAAATAAATAAAATAAATAAAAATAAATAGACATATGCAGGCTGAATTTTTATATAAACTGGTCAAAAAATTCGGGATATTTCCAGCATTCTTAGGTTACTTTAGAATATCCCTATTTTTTGCCAGTGCATAAAGATAATATTTCTAACGTAAAATCATAAAATTAATAGTCAATATATAATGTATTGTCCACCGCTGTGGTATTGAGGTAGCGTGCTGCCTTGTCACGCAGCGGGCCTGGGTTCGACCCCGGTCGGGGCAGTTTTTCTGGGTGAAGTTTTTGTCGGAGTTTTTCCTCACCTGTAAGACAAATGTCAGGAAAACTTTAAGGCCCGAACGTCCCCGAAATCATATGGTCATCATCTTTATCATCATCATCCTTCACCGGTGTGGAAAGCAACGGGAAGCTACCACACCTACAATTCCCTAGTAAAGCTGCAAAGCAAAGCATGAAAATGCTATGATTGCAGTGAAAGATCTTCTCTCGGGCAGAATTACTATGGATGGATGGGATATAATGTATCGATGACCTCAATTTGTTATTTTTTTTAAATATTGTAGGCCTTTCGGAAACCTTCTCCATCCTCAACAGCAGTTTATTACACTACTGACTTTAGCTTATGACGATTCTTCACATAAGGAAAACATCATCAATATCAAACTTCAGGGATTAGGTTTTTGCTTGTTCCAATCTCACGTCTGTTCAGCCCAGCGCTTACTTGATTTTCCTATCGATCTTCATCCTCCAGGATTATACATCAGTGCCATCTTTGGTATCTTATCCTGTATCATTCTTTGCAGATGTATCCAATTGTTCCTGTGTTCTTCTATTTGTTGAATAAGCGGTTGTACTTTTAGTTCCTCTCTAATATTCTCATTTATAATATGTTCTTTTCTTGTACAATCTTTCACTGCCCGTAGGAATCTCATTTCCGCTGCCTGAATTTTACTTTTTTATTTTTCCTTCAGGACCCAGGCCTCACTTCCATACATCGTCATTGGTAGTGCAATCGTTGGGTAAAATCTTAGCTGCGTATCCTTTCTTACTTTGTTCCTCAGCGTTCGTCTGATTGTTCCACAAATATGTTGAAATGTCTGCCTTTTCTTATTTATATCTTGTTCTTCTTCATAAGTTATATCGCAGCCCAAATACTAGAAATGTGAAATCTGTTCCAACATTTTATCTTCTATTACTTTTATAAAATGAGGAAGGCTTACAACTGAATGGTATTAATAAGCTGTTAGTTTATGCTGATGATGTAGTACTACTGGCCGATTGCGAGGAGATACTAAAGGCCAACACCACACACACACTATTGAGTAACACTAAGGAATTAGGACTGGAAGTAAATATCAGTAAAACTAAATATATGGTCACACGTAGAAATTCAGTATATAATGGAAATGGACAGCTAATGACAAATAAGGGAAACGTTTGAGGAAGTGGCTGAATTCTAATACCTAGGAACAATAATCACAAATAGGAGTGAGATGCACAAAGAAATTAAACATAGGCTCAATTCTGGAAATGCATGCTATTATGCATTGCAGAGACTTTTGATGTCCCAACTCCTTTCAAAAACCGTTAAGCTGAAAATATATAAAACTATTATTCTACCAGTTATATTATATGTGTGCGAAAACATGGACTCTTACTTTAAGGGAGGAAAGGAGATTACGAGTATTTGATAATAAAGTTCTTAGGAAAATGTTTGGACCAAAGAGAGATGAACAGACAGGTGAATGGAGAAGGACTACATAACAATGAACTACATGGTCTTTATAGGAAGCCAGATATAAAATAAGTACAGTAAGTCTCGTAGACTACGATGGGCAGGACATGTTGCGCGTATGGGGAATGAAAGACGTTTATGGAAGCTTCTTGTAGGAAAGCTAGTGGGAAAACGCCCAGTTGGTAGACCAAGAATGAGGTGGGAGAACAACATTAACTATGATTTGAGGGAAGTAGATTATACAGGGAATAATTGGAAAGCATTAGCTCTAGATAGGGATGTATGGAGAGCTTATGTCCGCGCGGCCATGAACCTACGGGTTCGATAGTGCCAGTGAGTAAGTAAGTATTACTTTATAAACATAAATTTTGCATTCTGAAAAATTCACAAATAAACATTTTAAGTCCAATATCTTACTTAATATTGAGGGAACACACAACATAATCTTTTTTTTTCACAGTTGGTTGATTACTGGAATGAAATTGTATTCTGAGAATGGTATGAATAACATTTTCAGGTAGGCCCTAATTTGTAGCACCGGAATCACACCTCTACGTTCATGGAGTTAAACATTGTTATTCAGAATATAATAATTATAATGTTCCCATAAATAATAAACTACGCTATGCTAATGTTGAATTTGTGACAGTTTCATACGATAATGAATACATTTCAATATACATTCGTAGAGCGAAAATACACGTTCCCCCTGCCTCTTCTCCGTCGTGTTTTGTTTAGTACTTGTTATAAATTTCCTCTCTGAAAATTGGCTCAGGTTCGCAACCAATAATAATTATTTTATCAACAGTTCAAGAAATATACACAATAATGCAGTGTTACGAACTTTCAAATTAAATCATCATCAATGGCAGGCATGGATTAAGCCAATTGGCCTGTTCCGCTTCAGGAAAGAAATTGATCCCTCCATCTCTTCTTAGGTCTTCCTGGGTCTCTTCGCCCTGTGGGTCTGTAGTTCAATAGCTGCAGAGGTAGTCTATGGTTTGGTATCCTCAGAAGGTGTTCATGCCAATTATTTTGATATTTTTGAATGATTTCAGTTATTGCTGGTGTGTTGAGAGCTTTGCGGATATCTTCATTACGCATGTGATCATAAAGCGTATAACCCGCTAAAGGTCTTAATAACTTCATTTCTGCAGCTACTATCCTATTTAATTTACCTGTAGTAAGAGTCCAGGTTTCAGAACCATAAAGTAGAGTTGGAAGAGCCATTGTTTTATAAAATTTAGAATTGTATTCTGGACGTACTTTTCGGAAAAGAATGCTTTTTATTGTTCCTATAAGTTTTTGAAATTGACCAATTTTATGTCTATGTCTTTACATGTGTCGTACGAAAGATTGCAGCCAAGATAAGTAAAGTTATTAACTTGTTCTATTATATTGTTGTTAATAACAATTTTAGTTCTTATCGGTATTTTCCCTTGAAACGCCATAGTTTTTGTCTTACTCACCGAAATTTGTAAATTATAATCTTGGGTTATATTTGACAATCTATGTACTGCTCTTTGTAGGTGATCTTCAGAAGTAGCCAATATTACTTGATCATCTGCATACATTAATGTGTTGAGGGGTCGACCATCAATCATAAAGTGTGATTGTGATTGGTTTTGCCATAATTTTATGATTTCATTCATATATAAATTAAATAGAAGAGGGGAAAGTGGACAGCCTTGTTTTACACCTTGGGATATTAGTCTATCTGATTTGCTGATTTGATTATTTATTTTAATTCGAATTCGTGTGTTATGATACATGCTTTGAATCGCTTGAATTAAATGCTTGGGTATTCCTGCATTATGTAAGATTCAAATTAAATAAGAGTATTATAACTGGCACAGTGAGTTCGGAATTCCTAAAAAGTTAGTTAGACTTATACGAATGTGTCTAAATGGCTCAAAGAGTAGGGTGCGTGTAGGCAAACAGTTTTCAGACACTTTTGAAATCCAGAATGGGTTGAAGCTAGGAGATGCATTATCTCCTCTACTATTTAATTTTGTACTAGAGCATGCCATTAAATCTTTAGAGAATGAGGAAGGCTTACAACTGAATGGTATTAATTAGCTGTTAGTTTATGCTGATGATGTAGTATTATTGGCCGATAGTGAGGAGATACTAAAGGCCAACACGCACACACTATTGAGTAAACTAAGAAATTAGGACTGGAAGTAAATATCAGTAAAACTAAATATATGGTCACACGTAGAAATTCAGTATATAATGGAAATGGACAGCTAATGACAAATGAGGGAAATTTTGAGGAAGTTGCTGAATTCAAATACCTAGGAATAGTAATCACAAATAGGAATGAGATGCACAAAGAAATTTTAACATAGGCTCAATTCTGGAAATGCATGCTATTATGCATTGCAGAGACTGTTGATGTCCCAACTCCTTTCAAAAAACGTTAAACTAAAAATATATAAAACTATTATTCTACCAGTTATATTATATGGATGCGAAACATGGACTCTTACTTTAAGGGAGGAAAGGAGATTACGAGTATTTGAGAATAAAGTTCTTAGGAAAATTTTTGGACCAAAGAGAGATGAGCAGACAGGTGAATGGAGAAGACTACATAACAATGAACTACATGGTCTTTATAGGAAGCCAGATATAATAAGAACAGTTAAGTCTCGTAGACTGCGATGGGCAGGACATGCTGCGCGAATGGGGAATGAAAGATGTGCATGGAAACTTCTTCTAGGAAAGCCAGAAGGAAAACGCCCAGTTGGTAGACCAAGAATGAGGTGGGGAGAACAACATTAACTATGATTTGAGGGAAGTAGATTATACAGGGAATGATTGGAAAGCATTAGCTCAGGATAGGGATGTATGGAGAGCTTATGTCCGCGCGGCCATGAACCTACGGGTTCGATAGTGCCAGTGAGTAAGTAAGTATAACTGGCACAGTGGCGGCTTGTGCTAAAAGTCGGGCGTATGTTTTAGAAATTACTTAATTCATTTTAAAGAGCAATCATTGACCATAAAAAGCATGACAAGATCCGAATTTAAACTAACTCACTGGCAGTATCGAGCTCGTTGGTTTATGGTCACGCGGATATAAGCTCTCCATACATCCCTATCCTGAGCTAATATTTTCCAATCATTCCTTGCATAATCAACTTCTCTCAAATCATGGTTAATATCAATCTTTCTCCTCATTCTTGGTCTATCAACTGGGAGTTTTCACTCTGGTTTTCCTACAAGAAGCTACCATGCACGTCTTTCATTCCCCATTCGTTCCACATGTCCTGCCCATCTCAGTCTAAGAGACTTAACTGTTCTTATTTCATCTGCCTTCCTATACATATCATGTGGCTCATTATTATGTAGTTTTCTCCATTCAACTGTCTGTTCATCTCTCTTTGGCCCAATTTTTTTTTAGTAATTTTATTCTCAATTTCACGTAATCTCCTTTCCTCCCTTAAAGTAAGAGTCCATGTTTCGCATTCATATAATACAATATAATACATGGGAGAATAACTGTTTTATATATTTTCAGTTTAATGTTTTTTGAAAGGAATTTGCATTACCAGTGGTTTTGAATTTATCTAGAGGATTTGGAAATCAAGAGTGGCATTTGTTAGGACTATTTAACGAATAAAATTAAGCTGTTTACTCACAAATAATTTTTTTAATATAGTTATTTTAAAAAATGTGGCATTTGTTAGGACTATTTAACGAATAAAATTTAGCTGTTTACTCACAAATATTTTTTTAATATAGTTATTTTAAAAAATGTGGCATTTGTTAGGAGTATTTAACGAATAAAATTAAGCTGTTTACTCGCAAATATTTTTTAAATATAGTTATTTTAAAAAATGTGGCATTTGTTAGGACTATTTAACGAATCAAATTTAGCTGTTTACTCACAAATAATTATTTAAATATAGTTATTTAAAAATATATGTATATATATATATAGATTAATATCAATGGCGGTATGAGAAAACAAATGAGAAATGATTATTTCATTTTTTCATGCTCTGCAACTAGATAATATTATTTATTACCAAATAGGATCGCAATATTGTAAGGATGCACCCTAGTGGAGAAAAAAATAATCACATTCATCATCATCATCTGCATTCATGGATTAGGTCTGTTGACCCGTTCCGACTTCAGCCCATCTCTTTCTAGGTCTGCCCACATCTCGGGTGCCTTTAGGTTTGTATTTTGTTATTTGTTTTGGATATCTATCTTCATTATTCTGTCTATGTGTTGCTTCCATTTTTGTCTATATGTATCTATTTTATCAGTTATTGCAAATATTTCAAGTTCCTGTCATATTTCTGTGTCTTGATTCTGTCTTCCTTAGTGCTCCCTTTAACAGATCTCAAAAAATTTGATTTCTGCCGCCGTTATCCTACTTAGATCTTGTTTTTTATGTATCCAGCTCTGAACCATAGAGCAGTACCGGTACTGCCAACATTTTATAAAATTTCAATTGGGTCTCTCTTGTTGTTTTGTTATTTAGTGTTTTCGTTTTATAGTACCACATATTCCCTGGAATTTTGCTATTTTATTATGAATCACATTAACGGCATATTATAACCAACATTACAGGTTATTAATATTTTTTTTAGAAAATAATTCAGTAAATTGATTATTTAAGAACACAATTATGTGAACACACAATTATCAAATGTGAAGTGGAAGGAAATCTGTTCATTATTTGTTACATCTGATGTATTGTTGGAGTGTCAGTCACTGCAAAACAATTCTCTGACCTGTTCAGAATATTAAATAGGAGGAGCTTTCTTTAATATGATAAAAATAAATCGATAATTAACTAGGTGAAACATGCTGTGATTGGTTGTAAAAGAAATTCATTGAAACGTGTTTGGTCATTGGGGCATGAGTTTAAATAATCATTAAAATGATCGTGTGTTTTTACGGAATATGCGAACGAAACAAATATGGGCATTGCTTTATTTTTAGTGAATTTATTTAACAAATGAACTCAAGTAGAACTAAACAAAACTAATCAGGACCCGCAGTTAGTATTGTCAAGAAGAATTGTGTTCTGAGAAATAAGGAAAAATAACTGTTTGTGTAAATAAGAACTAAGGGAAACTGTATGAGGACATAAAAGTTGAAAGAAGTACTAAATTTCCGAAACTTATTACCGTTCTTCTATATTACAGCGTCTAAGACTATAAAACTGTTTACTCTAATTTTATAAATCATAACTTTGCACGCCAATAGTAAAAAAAAAAAAAAAGGATTAGTGGAAATAAATATAACACCTCCTAAGAATCAGATTGTCCCAATTCCACTTTTTATAATAATAATAATAATATAATAATAATAATAATAAATAATAATAATAATATAATAATATAATAATAATAATTAATAATGGTCATAAGGCCTTCTCTTCCACTCAACCAGCACAAATACAAATAAACATTTGACAAATATAGATAGAGGCCTACACTATACTAATTATAAACAGTTAAAGATACATTAAATATAGCAATGTAAATTTCATGTACAAACATTTTATACGATAATAATAATAATAATAATAATAATAATAATAATAATAGTATGAATATGATAAATTATACGAGAAACACCAATTAATATACATACCTTTCCTTTAAGAGATCATTTAAGTTTTGAATATGGAGACGAAATTAGGGAAATTTCAACTATATGTGGTTCAATAGGAAAATATTGAAAAATAAGACCACAAGAGAAGGTCGATTGAAATTTTACAAACCAGTAACCATTCCAACATAATGAAGACATATGTTACAAAACTAAAAAAAAAAAAAATCTTACAACCATTACATGCCGAACCCTACATTTAAATGTCTTACAGAGGAGCCTTGTGATGTTCAAAGGCCGAGTCCAAAAAAGTGTTGTTTTTAACTGCAAGGCACTAAAATCTAGCGCCAAATCTCTCATTTAAACTACAGGGAAGTAATATAAGTCCTGTATGAAGGAAACTTCATAATAGTGAACTACATCGTCTTTATAGGAAGCCAGATACAATAAGAACAGATAACTCTCATAGACTGCTGCAGGCAGGACATGTGGCACAAATGGGGAATGAAAGAGGAGTTAAGCTTCTTGTAGGAAAACCTGGGAAAACGCCCAGTTAATACATCAAGATGAGTTGGGAGAAAACAATTAACTATATTTGAGGGAAGAAGATATGCAGGGGATGATTGGAAAACTTTAGCTCAGGATAGGGATGACATGGAGAAGTTATGTCTGCATGGCCATTAACCTACGGGTTCGATAGTTCCAGGGAGTTAGTTAATCACTAAAGTGAAATTTTAAGCCGTCAAGTACTACAGTAGCAAAGTTTGAATCTACAGTGTTCAGCATTTGCAGTACCACGTAATGATTATGGTATAGTTGGCTCAGTCATTTAGTTTACAGGCGGCATCAAAGGCAACTGCTTCTCTCTTGTTTATAAAAATACATGTTACTGCCAGGTAGAGCCGGGAGTTGTTTTTAGGGGCTTCTAAGTCGCCGCTCCAATCACCTAAAACTGAAAACATTATCTGCCAATCATGTCTTCGCATTTTTAAATGACGTCATAACGTCTACTCCAGCGTTGCAGCTTTTGTATTTTGCAGTATATCTAGTTGGTAAAAGTGTATGTAGTGAACTCATTCCGCCCTATGTCAGAGATGGTCAAACTAAAACATCCTTCAAAAGCACACTAAAAAATTTCTTAATAACGAACTTATTGACCTCACTGATAGTATTTTTAAACAATAAATTGAATATTTATTAAAATAATATTAAAATTAACAAATATTTCATTTGTTTAAATATTGTATAACCGTAAAATTATTTTTCCGTGATAGTGCGTTTTCTCGTACTTACCAGCAAATGGTGACCATTATTGAAAGTTCAACATCCTACATTTCGGGGATGCTAACCTAAATAACTATACAGTACTATTACATTTACACCCACGTGCGGGAAGTAAAAACTATTGCCCTCTATGTATACTACGTACAATGTATGTATAGGAAATATCCAAAAGAATAGTGTTAATATACATTATACGAAACAATCACTGCATTTAAATGAACTGAACTTTATTTGAAACAATATAAAACAATAATACGTACTAGTGGCCATGTTATCAATAATTGTTCCCAAGGCCTCCTGTTGTTTCAACTAATAAACATAGCCCCACACTGTTAACATTAGTCAATTGTTTGTAATGAACGCAAATATTTCCAACAAATATTTTATATTTTGAAAACACCATCGCTCAAAAATAATGTACAACGCACGTTGGGAAGTGTTTTACAGAGTATCTCGAAATTAAAACCTGGCTATCGCTCAGTTTTAAACATTATTCCTCGATTCTGTAAAAACCACTTCCCAATCTCGCATCATAATTATACTATTTCTATATCTCATTATTTTTCTTTGTTCTTTATATACATTAGACAGGGACGGTCTACCAAAACTTAATTAATCTTGCTTGAATACATTTTATTATTATTTTTAGTCTTAATCTTAACTATCATTAACTGATTGTATTATAGATCGTAAAATATTAGATATTATCTTATTGATCAAATCTTCATTTAGTATTTAATATTAGAGTTACTTGTGATTGTTATATTCTGATATAATATATGTTTTCCTGGTGAGTGGAAGAGGGGGTCACATGGCCTTAACTCCACCAGGATCAATAAATATTTTTTCAGGAATGATATAATTAATGCAATAATTCTAATATAAGTCGTATTAAGTCCGTAATTACCCAAAAGTCTACAAATTTTAAATTAAATGTGATTTTGCCTGGAGGTAAGGAATTAAGAGCGAAAATGTAATTAACATGGGTTTTAAACCTTTGCCTTAATATTTTAATGTACTATGTAAGTTATTTTATATAGGCTTAGAGAGTTATCGACTGCTAGTTTTGAAATGAAAACCCTGTTAATGTATTTACATTGTACTAATGCCTTACATATGATCCCAGAACGCAATTAGAGTGTTTGCTTGAAACATCATAACTACCCTCATGTTATTAATTATACTAATAATGATTTCTGCGAACTGGCTTCCCGGTAAATCTGCTCAAATTTGTATGGAGCTATCAATTGTATTTTCCCGGCTTTACATGGCAAGTTTTATTATTGAAGATTATATTCTAAAATATTGTTTTATTTTATCCCTTTATTTATCCCTTCACACTTTATATATATATATATATCTTACTTACTCACGGGCACTATCGAACCCGTAGGTTCATGCCGCACGGACATACGCCCTCCATACATCCCTATCTGAGCTAATACTTTCCAATCATTCCTGTATAATCTACTTCCCTCAAATCATAGTTAATTGTTGTTCTCCCACCCTCATTCTTGGTCTACAACTGGACGTTTTCCCTCTGACTTTCCTACAAGAAGCTTCCATGCACGTCTCCCATTCCCCATACGTGCAACATGTCCTGCCCATCGCAGTCTACGAGACTTAACTGTTCTTATTTTATATCTGCTTCCTATAAAGACCATGTAGTTCATTGGTATGTAGTCTTCTCCATTCACCTGTCTGTTCATCTCTCGTTGGGTCAAAAATGTCCCTAGTACAATAGGGGGCACGCCGTAGCGTAGTGGTTAAGGCACTGGGCTACAAGCGGAGGGTCGATGGTTCAAGTCCCGTTGGGTCAGGATTTTTAAACTGACCCAAATCCTCTGGCGGCACTATGGCCCTGGGGTCGACTCAGCCTCTAACGGAAATGAGTACCAGACGCTTGTTCTGGGGTAAAGGCGGCCGTCACGCAGGGCTGACAACCCGGCTGACATCAAGTGCCGATGTGTCGAGAAAAGTGGGAGCCTTAACCTCCTACTACCCCAAAGGCCTCCTGAGGCCTGTTGTGGGATCACTTTTTACTTTACTATATATATATATATTTGATATAGCATATTTTTTTTGGTAAGAGAGACAGGTTTTATATACATCAATCATCATAGTACATTCAACGATTTTAAGCCATTTGTTGCCTGTTTCGGCTCAAGAGAAACACCACCGAAAGTCTTTTGAGTGGACGTTCTGGTCTTCTTCTACCTGCAGTTGAATATATAAACATTCGTTTGGGTATCCTGTGATCTTCCATTCGATGGAACAGTTGCATCCATCTTCACTTATAATCAGAAATTTATATACATAAGTGCTTTTTATACAAAACCCAATTGAAGTAAATACTTCGTTAAGAATATTTTGCTTATGCATTTTTTGCCAATTTATATATATAACCAAGTCCTATTTGTTATTCTTCTTTACTTCAAGGTTAGGCTATGCAGCCTGTTCCGGCGAAGTTTAAAAGTGGAGTCCATCTTCTACGTGGTCGGCCAACATCTCTTGTTTTCTCTGGGATTATACAGGAAGGTTCATTTTGGTATTCTTTCGTTGTTCATTCTCATTAAGTGTTCTGTCCATTTCTTATTATTTTCGCTGATTTTATGTTCAATTTATATATATATTAATTCTTCTCGTATAGTTTCATTCCTTATTCTATCCGCTCTTGTGCATCCTGTCACATTACGTAAAAACAGCATTTCCGCAATCTGTATCCTGCTTTTATCCCTTGATTTCATTATCCAATTTTCACTTCATACAACAACAAAGGAACACCCATTGTTTTATATAATTTAAGTTTCGTATCTTTCCTTGTTTTCCGACCTAAGGTTCTTTTTATGGTTCCACAAATAACCTGAAATTTATTTACTTTTTTTCCTATATCTTTATTTTCTCTATAAGTTATATCACATCCTAAATATTTGTTATTATTGTTACTAATTAAAATTCTCGTATTGTTTAATTAATGGGTTTGAAGTCTGAATCGTTTATAAAAGAAAGTCCCATAAACTTCATATTTTAAGTATAAAATAAGTATACGGTTTCTAGCATGGAATGAAACCGCAAGGCATATGATAGATACATCGCATTTTGGCGTCAATCGATTATCGAAAACATGTGATCATTTTCTGTGCACTCAACACATGTGGACAAAATTGTGACATCGGGAGAGAGAGGAAAAGAAGCAGCCCATATTGATATACCCCCCGCATAGAAATTCTCATTTGTAACAAAGTGAGAGCAGCATTTTGTTATTTTGATGAATTGTTACGTTCCTGTACGTTCCGAACACATTACTTACATGAGGTTGCTGTATACACATAGAACATTATGGAACAGGCAGCCAATGTGTGTTACAGAAAAACTCATTTCATGTTAACTGAATTATATTTGTAATTATAATGTGTATTTTTGTTAACAAAGTGTGCTTTTTCCGATCAAAACATTTGAAATGTATCACACACGCAAATTCGCGAAGAAAATTTATCACCATCATGAAAAAATCCGTTTTAGGACACGTGACGGCGCATTGGAAACTATCACGATATTTAATTAAGCACTAAACACAACACTTAAATGCAATAAATAATTATAAATTATATATTAAACATATTTAGCCCCGGAATTAAATTATCTTTAACTCATTTTACTCGTAAATATAGAAAAAAAGTGGGACTATTTCTTGTCATGACCACTCGGATTACAACAGTTATTCTCAACACTTTTTAAATTTACAGTTTAAAATAACACAGTTTAGTCCATGAACCAGCGATAACCACATTAATAACATTGTGATAACCACATTTTAACCTGCGATAAACCCACCGCTCTGTCGATAACACAGCATCTCCGTCGATAATTAATTTATGTTTCGAATTTACACCGAGTTAACACAAACAAGTGTATATATTTAAGCGAAAAAAATAAAAAAGCGCATTTCATGGGATTCACCCTAGGTTAGAGTAAGTGATTTTATCGGTTGGCCGTTTTAGGTTAGGTTAGCGTTTAGTTCGTTACATTTTAAATGTGTTTAAATACGTAAAAAATTACCTCTTCTATGGAAATTCAAAATGGCTGACGCGACGGTTACAACGTAAAAAAATATTTACGATCGTAAATTTCACATTACATTACAACACTTTCACGATGTGATTTTTCAGGGGATAAATGTACAAAATATCACCTAGCAATGGGATAATTGCATAAAATTATCTTAAGTTGCGTAAAGTAAAATACCTGGTTATATTTAACCCACCCACGTGACTTGTGACGCTAAACCGAAGAAGATGGTCTTGATCTTTCCACCGATTTTTGGGTCTCATTGGCCTCTATGTCCAGTTGAAGTATATTGGAACTCCCAATTTTGGAATTTAATTTCTTTCACATTCTTCTAAGATGATTTTTTCATTCTTGTTGGCATCTTTCTTTACCTTCATCTAAACTTGGTACTCCAAGTTTTTCTCTGACGATTTAGCTCATGGGAGTCAATAACCATCACATTTCAATGAATTTTTATTAAAACCAATCATAATCGTTTTTCCACCTCGATTTTATCAATTTAATTTTATCACTTTAAAATCAAGCTCCCCTTTTAAGATTCTGATACGTCAGACCATTATTTTGCAGTGACTGACTCTCTAAGAAATACGTTGAATATAACAATATACATTAAGAATAAGAATTCTAGAATGCATGTGGCTACCAGATTGTACATATAGTGGCACAATGTAACCAGATAGTGCGTGGCGGGATATAAATAAAAACATTTATAGCAAGGAGTCATACCACAAAAGAAAGAAAACCACTGTTTGCACTTTATTTAACGTATTAATTTACCAGGTAAACATTTCAGAAAAATATAATTCAGATATTTACATTCAAAGACATCAGAAATTAATTATAGACAGTTGGAGTGTTTCATTTTTTCTCTACTAGGGTGCATTCTTACAATATTGCCATTCCTGTGGAAATAGAATAATATGATCTGGTCATGCAGTGATGAACAAGTGAAAACATAACAAACGTTTCTCATTTGTTTTCAAACATCGTATTTTACATTAAATATATAATAGTTAAATAACTATATTTAAATATGATTTGGTAAGTAAAGCAAATTTTATTCGTTAAAATAGTCCAATAAAGTCACTCTTGATTCCAAATTCTAGATAACTGGAAATAACGTGGCATACTATGACAATAATGATACTTTGGTGATACAATATATTAATATAAATCAGACACTGTATAAATAATAGGGTGGACCTATTTTTCGACTTTTCGCATTTCATTCCGCACACCTTTGTATTTTTTCCCCCTTTGTTTATAAGAAGTAGCTAATTTAAAGTCCAATTTTTATTGGAATTTGAGGTGCGGAATCCTTGCCGCGCAAACAGGCGAGAAAATATCGATTAAACTGTAATATTTTTGATATGTTAAATTAAATGTTACATAACAGCCATATTTGAATATATTTATTGATTTATTTCTTTTGGTTTAAAGACAATAGAAAAATATAAACATAGTCTTGCTGTAATTTTTTTGACTACTTATTATTTTTTTATTTCTTTATAATTTAGGTCCAGTGTGGCAA
Organism: Diploptera punctata; assembly: GCA_030220185.1. Classification (NCBI taxonomy): domain Eukaryota; kingdom Metazoa; phylum Arthropoda; class Insecta; order Blattodea; family Blaberidae; genus Diploptera; species Diploptera punctata. The sequence goes on along the minus strand of JASPKZ010006843.1, from coordinate 276,203 downwards.
GTGTTAATATTAATGTATTGTATGAAATTTTATATCACTAAACTCAATTGTGAGAAATGTGGAGAAAAAAATTGAAATCAGCAGTAAGGACGACATTTTAATTCCATCCCTCTAAATAAAGACCACTCTATACTTTCAATTTTTCCTATTCCATCCTTCACACCTATAGATTTTTCTCTCTTGGTTATAACAAGTTAATTCAAAGTTTAATTTGTTAAAATTAAAATGAGGAACCCTTGCCGCATTGACGACATTTTCATTCCACCACCATTCAAAAATAGAAGCACCCTAATATAATATATATATATATATATAATATTTGCATGTCATATTTGACCTTCATTGCTAAATGTCAGAAAATTAATTATAACATCGAAATAAAGAAGCGTCACTGCTATAAAGAAAAAAATTCTCTTTAATTTTGTTACTTGTTATAGAAGCCACTAGAGGGCAGTGAGACCGAGTTCCCGCTACCTCTCATGATAGAGAAAAAAATATATATATACATGAAAAATAGGCCTAAATGTTTGAGCTAGAATTCATGGGCAGTATAGATGGTAGCGAACTAACGTATGAAATTAGAATTCTTGGGTTCAAATCCCGGTTCAGCCATTTATTTTTCTTTTCATGTCATATATATATATATATATATATATATGGTATGATAAGAAAAATAAATGCCTGGACGGGATTCGAACCCGGATCTCTGAGTCTGTACCTCAGCGTGATATCCATTACACTACCGGGCGAATCCAATTCAAACACTTATTTTTCTTATATATATATATATATAGCCGAGATAGAGAGGGAGAGAGAGAGAGGGGGGTATGCATTTAAATTCAAATTAAATAACGTTCAAGATAGTTTAGAGATACAGTAATACCCGCATAAGTAAATTATATTAATTTTTTTAAAGATAGCGTATGCAGTCGATAATAATCACAAAGTTTTATTTGGATATTGGAGTAAACTATGAAATACAGAGGATATGAAACGGTATCAGTAATTTAATAATAACAATATAAATAATCATAATAATAAATAATAATAATAAAATAATAATAATAATAATAATTAGAGCTAGGAATTTTAGGTGCAAAATTTTGGTGAAAAAGGTGCAAAAAAGGTGCTTTAATTTAGCAGAAAATGGTGCAAAAAAGGTGCCATTTGTTAAAATAAAAATTGCAAATGCCCCATGTAAATAATCATTAAAGATTACCAAAACCAATTACAACAAGTAACTAACGACACAAAATTCACGCATGTTGTCTTATATTAAAGAGTCTGTGTAAGTACTTACACTACTTATATGCTGCGTAACACGAATGCATTGATGTTTTTCATCAATTGTTATTGAAATATCACAAAGAGTGCACCTGATAACAGATCCGTCACTCTGAATTCCAACTGCACTAAACTTTTTAACAATATTACATAGTTTATAGGAGTTCACTTTCGGTTTCGCCATACTGTATACTGGTAACTCACGAAAATAGCAGACCGCACTAGTCAAATATTATTTTGAACTGAAACATTTATTCACGCACTCAACAACCTTCCTTGCTTGAACAATAGCTTCCGCATAACTGTGGTGCAATGAGGCGCAAACTAATTTAAAAGGAATAGCCTAACGGGATTGCACTGATGTGGAAGTAATGTGATGTGGACTGATACCACATATCGTTACCAACCCTTGAAATCATATTTGAATAAATAATTGCTATATATATATATATATATATATATATATATAAGGGGCACTGAGCTACAAATCGGAGGGTCGAGGGTTCAAGTCCCGTTGGGGTCAGGATTTTCAAACTGACCCAAACCCTCTGGCGGCACTATGGCCCTGGGGTCGACTCAGCCTCTAACTGAAATGAGTACCAGACGCTTGTTCTGGGGGTAAAGGCGGCCGTCACGCAGGGCTGACATCAAGTGTCAATTGTCTAGAAAAAGTGGGAGCCCTAACCTCCTCCTAACCCAAGGGCCCCCGGGCCTGTTGTGGGATCACTTTACTTTTATATATATATATATATATATATATATATATATTATTTTGGTAATAAAATGTTCCAAAGGAGACAAAAAAGGTTTGAAAAGGTGCAAAATGTGTTTCCATTAAAGAAAAGGTGAAAAAGGGGCTAGCATTGAAAAAAGGTGCAAAAAGGTGCAACTAAAACACAGTTAGGGACATTTATTTAATGTTTTCTTTGCAATACTAGCTATTTGAACATTATAGTAACAAAAAAAAGGTGCAGCACCAAAAATTCCTAGCTCTAATAATAATAATAGTATGAGTAGTAGTAACTAGTAATATATCGTCAATTAAACATAGATAACTATACAAAAATATCGGACGGAACTTTAAATTTATGGAATTTATTGAAATTTCATACAATTTTATGTATTCCTGTCTCTAGATCTATAAATTTATTTTGTCTTGACATATTCCTACAAGATACATACCGAATAATTTGAAATAGACTACATTAGAATATACAAACTGCTAGGAATGTAGTAATTTCATTTTTTTTCGAAATAAATAGATTTGCATACACTAAGCCTAATTTTATGAATACATAGGCCTAATGTCAATGAAAAGTAGAGATTTAGTACAGTAGCAGTTAAAAGTATTAATGAGGAAATACATATACTCCCCTATTGCATATGAGGATTCAAATAAGGCCCAGATGCGCAAATGTTGGTTTTCAATTAATTCCAAATTACGTATTAGTGATTGCACGTCATCCGCAGTTACAAATAATATTCATAATTTAACTGACTCACTGTAGATTCATGGCCGAGCGGACATAAACTCTCCACAAATTCCTATCCTGAGCAATTGTTTTCCAATCATCTCTTTAACAATAATAATTAATAATTTATCTCCCTCAAATCGTGGTTAATGTTATTCCTTCACCTCATTCTTGGCCTACCTATAGGGCTTCTTCCCTCTGTTTCCATTCCCCTCTTTTATTCTACATTCGTGACACATGCCCTGTTCATCGCAGTCTAGGAACTTAACTGTTCTTATTAAATCTGGTCCCATCTTTCATTCCACATTCGTGACACATGCTTTCCCATCGCAATCTAGGGACTTAACTGTTCTTATTGAATCTATCTTATCATTAAAATCATGCAGCTCACTGTTATGAAGTCTTCTCCATTCAGCTGTCTGCTCGTTTCCTTTCGGTCCAAACATTTTCCTCAGAACTTTAGTTTCAAATACTCGTAATCTTTTCTCCATGTGTCACATCCATATAATATTACTGGGGGAATAGCAGTTTTATATATTTTCAGATAATTTTTTTTTAGAAAAACACAAAAAAAAGTGGGGATGACATGAGGGTCCTTGTAATGCATAATAGCATGTATTTCCAGAATTGAAACATATGTTTAATTTATTTTTTCACCTCATTCCTGTTTGTAATTAATGTACCTAGGTTTTGAACTCAGTCACTTTTTTTAAATTTCCCTCATTTGCCATTAACTGTCCATTTCCATAATATAATTAATTTCTATGTGTTACCATATACTTATTTTCTTTGATGTTTACTCCCAGCCCTGTTTCTTAGTGTTACTAAATATAATGTGCGTGTTGGCCCTTAGTGTCTCCTCGTTATCGCCTAATAATAGGCCAACTACATCATCAGCATATACTAAAAGCTTATTAATACCATTGAGTCGTACGCTTTCTTTACCCTCTAAAAAATGTTCTAGCACAAAATTGAGTAATAGTAAAGATGATGCAACTCTTTGCTTTAACCCATTGTAAATTTCAAAATTATCTTAAAACTATTTTCATATCCGCACCGTACTGTTTGTGTCATTGAAACAAGTCCAACTAACGTTTTAGGAATCCCAAATTCCAGTAGCACGCTATACTGTAGCCCCTACAGCTTCTCCTAATTGAATCGTTTGCCTTTCTATATATAGTTGATGTCCCATTATATTCCCATTTGCTTTTCTAAAATCTGTCATATACTAAAAATCTGATCTATTATAAACCTATTTCTTCTAAATCTACATTGATGATCTCCTAATACGTCGTCAAAATAAGGAGTAAGTCTGAATATTAATACACTTTTTTTAAATAATTGAGTTCAAAGTAATGACATGTCCCTGTAGTTGTTTCAATCAACTTTATTTCTTTTCTTATGGAATGATACGATAACCTATTCTTTCTATTCATTTGGAATAGCCTCTTTTTTCACATATTATACTAAGCAACCAATGTATCTTGACAATCAGTTTTTCTCCCCTGTTTTTATCACTTCTGCTTGCTGGACCCCATCTAAATCTGATGCTTTATACATCTTTCTTTAATTTTCTATCACCATTTCAGCCTCTAGTGCTCTCGGCTCTGCGATTTATATTTTTACTGCCTGTAGCTCATCCTCTTCAATGTTCTATTCTAAGCGTACCTTTAAGAACTAATTAAAGTTTTTTTTCTTCTTCCATTGATCTAATGTATTCTTAGAGTCTGCAATCATATCCCCAGTTTCATTCCTGAATACACTAGCCTGAAACACTTTCCTTTCAATCTTGATTCCCTGATATAATTTCCTGGTGTTCCTGTTGTTTCCATTAATTTCGAGATCATTTATATCCTCTCTCAATTAATCCCTATTTTTGTTTTTAAATGAAATGGTTTATTTTCTGATGTCACCAACTATTCTAAATTTACTTAATTTGCCTCATTAATCAATTATGTTTTGCTAGCTTCCTTTTCTTTACAATATTAGCACATTCTTCATCAACCATTTATTTATTTATTTAAACAGCCTTTAATAGTAGGGTATATCTCTTATAATTTCCCGTTCTCTATTAATATCAGTTTATTTTTCGACTGCCACATTTTCATCTGAATATTCCAGTATTTCAAATCTATTACCAATTTTGATCTGCTATTCTTGCCTCAGGCAACATTTTTCAAGTTTCTTGAACTAAAGATTTTCATAATTATTTTTATCGATTGTTCCTCTCATAAGCGAAGAATTGCAGTCTGCCTCTCTAACTGATCTAACATCGTACTACTGTGCCAGATCTATCTGGTTTCGCGTTTCACCATCTGGAGGCATCCAGGTATATTTATGAATATCTTTGTGCTAGAATGTTGCAAAATATTTTTTTTATATGGATAAAGGAGACTAATTTAACCCTATTGTCATTAGTATCTTCATCAAGACTGAATTTGCCTATTGTTGACCTTAATGTATATTCCGTCCCACTTTTACGTTGAAATCTCGTAAAACAATTTTCGTATGATATCGTAAACAACTATCAAATACATAACCTAATTCTTCATAGAACTCATCCTTGATCTTGTTATTCTTATCTTCTTTGAGACCATGTGCATTTACGAATACAAAACCATGCCATGTACTACAGTAAAAGCTTATTCGCGGTTCCCTTTATTCGAATTTTCATTATTCGCGGGTTAAAAAATTTGCGATACAGTTTCTGTATTCGCGGCTAAAAATGTATTTATTCGCGGATCCATTCGATATATTAGAATGATTACACACAACAACAAATTTGAACTTTTTGTCGCTCGCAGAAATGAAAATAAGCGATTTTAGTTAGGTGGCATGCGCTGATTTTGAATTTGAAGTCCGATTTTCTCTATCGCCTAACAGTTTTTTGCGAGGACGTGTTGAACTTTTTTCGTTATATTTCGCATATTATTGGTTATCTGCACTTAGTTTCAATTGTTTTGCAATAATATTGCTAGAAGCAGTTGATCTATGTAAAACCAAATCATATAAGATCCAAAAAGTTATTTTTTTTTCTAAGAAGGATAAATAAGTAGTTACGTTACAACACATGCTTAAATTGTAGCAAAAATCTCACCTTTCAAAACGTCTTCCTGGATGACTTACACCGGTAAGATGGCTCCGAAACGTCTGTGATAAGTTGCCAGCAGTAATCAGCAAGCATCTTGGTCACTGATTTCCCTTTATAACGCCTTTCCATTTCTAAAATCTCTTCGTGGAATCTTTCGCCATGTTCATCACTGACGTCATCCAAGTTCGGTGAAGAATCACTATGTTTAACAGGTCGCATCGCTGACTGCAAATTTGGATACTGAAGAGAATGCTTATTGTTTTAAGTGAAACCAGATATATTGACCATACAAAAACAAATCAGTGATGTGGTCCGTAGGTTCCCGCCACAACATTGGAATGGCAAATGGCATGCACGAATGCAAACTTTTTTACCACCCTAATTAAATCCTTTGGCAGTTTGTACAGCAAAAATTGGGGGCCCAAAATTTATCAGTATCTCCAAATTTACTATAGTTCCCGAAATATAAATTGTACACCTTTATAACTAGTTCTGCGCTGAGATTTTGTACAATACTTTCCACATACGTAACAATAAATTAGGGGAATTCTTACAGCGGCGAGACATTGCAAAATTATAAAAAACACTAAATCTGACGTATTAAACTATATTATAGTGGGTGTTTTAATTTAATTTCTTTATAATGATACACAATAATGCATATATCAACACTTCACAATCACAATGATGTAATGTAAGACGAACTCACAGAACGAGGTACTACAAGCCATTACTTCACGTATTTGACAGTGGCAATCAGGAAATTTTGTATACCTGTGTATTCCTGAGGATTTAACAATCCCTAAGAGCAATAAAACCGCGCAAAAGAAAAAGAAGGATGACCAGTTTGAGAGACAATAGCGCCTGCGACTCTCACGTAAACGATCACTTCTGCTAAAGGTTGTCGTCGAAATATCTGACTCCGGTCAGGTGATTGGAAAAAAACTAATATAATTTTCGTCTTCTGCGAGTCCGAAAACATAAGTATTAATACATTTCGAGTCTACGAGTAATTCTTTGTTGTTGTGTGTTATTATAGAGCAATTCCATATGTGACTGACTGACATTCACAATACACTTTTGCAGCAAAATGGTTGCATAAATATTATAATTGATTGAAATTAGGGGTGTTATTTACGTGATATGATAGAGGAAAAGTGCATGATTAAGACTGTACATACATATACAACTTCTGAAGAAAAACAATGTTATTTATTATCTATTAAAGTATGTGTGATTGACTGACATAAATGTCAACTCATCATGCAGCTTAACATGTTCATCTGCATCATTCTCTGAAGTGTGATTCCTAATTCAATTTTCAAAAATATTGTTTGGAGGGCACATTTCAAGTTAATACTCTCAATAAAAAACGAAACAAAAATCACAATTATGACCGGAGTTATAACCTAATATGTGATGTGTGACTGACTAACTACATTCTGTGACCGACTGACATATCTGAATTGTATTAAGAATTTAATATTGCCGAGCTGCAAATATACAAATAGGCCTATTACAAAATAATATGAAATTATAATAGATAAAAAGCGATAATACGGAGATAAATGGAATACTACACATATTTTATCATGTATAGAAAATGTACAATTTGATATGCTGTAAAAAGATTAAATAAATACTTACTTACTTACTCACTGGCACTATCGAACCCATAGGTTCATGACCGCGCGGACATAAGCCTCCATATATCCCTATCCTGAGCCAATGCTTTCCAATCATTCCCTGTATAATCTACTTCCCTCAAATCATAGTTAATGTTATTCTCCCACCTCATTCTTGGTCTACCAACTGGGCGTTTTCCCTCTGGCTTCCCTACAAAAAGCTTCTTAGAAAGTCTCTCATTCCCCATACGTGCAACATGTCCTGCCCATTGCAGTCTACGAGACTTAACTATTCTTATTATATCTGGCTTCCTATAAAGACCATATAGTTAATTGTTATGTAGTCTTCTCCATTCACCGTCTGTTCATCTCTCTTTGGTCCAAACATTTTCCTAAGTACTTTATTCTTAAGTACTTGTAATCTCCTTTCCTCCCTTAAAGTAGGAGTCCATGTTTCGCACCCATATAATATAACTGGTAGAATAATAGTTTTATATATTTTCAGTTTAACGTTTTTTGAAAGGAGTTGGGACATCAAAAGTCTCTGCAATGCATAATAGCATGCATTTCCAGAATTGAGTCTATGTTTAATTTCTTTGTGCATCTCATTCCTATGTGTGATTATTGTTCCTAGGTATTTGAATTCAGTCACTTCATCAAAATTTCCCTCATTCGTCATTAGCTGTCCATTTCCATTGTATAATGTATTTCTATGTGTGACCGTATTTAGTTTTATTGTTAATTATATCCAGTCCTAATTTCTTAGTGTTACTCAATAGTGTGTGCGTGTTGTCCTTTAGTATCTCCCTCGCTATCGGCCAATAATACTACATCATCAGCATAAACTAACAGCTTATTAATACCATTGAGTTGTAAGCCTTCCTCATTCTCTAAAGATTTAATGCCATGCTCTAGTACAAAATTAAATAGTAGAGGAGATAGTGAATCTCCTTGCTTCAACCCATTCTGGATTTCAAAAGTGTCCGAAAATTGTTTGCCTACACACACCCTACTCTTTGAGCCATTTAGACACATTCGTATAAGTCTAACTAACTTTTTAGGAATTCCGAACTCCAGCAGGATACTATATAACTTCTCCCTCTTAATTGAATCATATGCTTTTTTGAAGTCTAAGTATAGTTGATGTACAGTACCATTAGATTCCCATTTATTTTCTAAAATCTGTCTTATACTAAAAATCTGATCTGCTGTAGACCTGTTTCTTCTAAATCCAGATTAAATAAATAGTGTAATTTATTTAACTTGTTTACCACGTATCATTTTAAATTTTACAAAATAAAGAAAATATTAACTTCTTAACAACAAAGTGCCTTCTCTTGTTAAATATGCCTAATATGCCATTTTATTACATCCATATTAACTGATTACAATTTATCTGATGCTATATTTAATATTTCTGATGCTGTTATTAGATTGAACCATTGAAATAAATAAAAATACCGATATGGAATTTGCAGTGTCCGTTCCAGAACGCTAAAATTAACTTTCGCACGTCTCAACTTTAAAGACAAAAAAATTAACGAAAAAGTACAGTATACAAATTATTAAAATATTTATTTAAATGTGTAAAATGCTGTTATAATTCTTTCAAAACAACTGTTTACAAATTATATTGCTGATATGAGTTTTATTTTTAAACTAAACAAATCTCTTATAATGCCCGAAATCTTACTTTATGCCTGACGTGTCTGTTCTCAGCTGGCGCATATATTACAGCGTTGTCATGCGCATTTTCACTCTGTTGGTTTCTAATAGTGCTATATAATAGCAATAATAATTTTCTTTTACACTACCGCTTATACATACTTAATCACATAAATACGCACGCCAATTATATTTTTTTATACAAGTAACTTCATCATCATCATCATCCAGTATCATGGCAGCTGCCGCCGTCTTCCGGAAACCTAACGCCATTCCTCTCTATCCATCCATTGATCTTCCTCCATTCCTCTGATATTCATAGCTGCTTGTACCCCTTCTATCCAAGTTTTCTTCGGTCTTCCTCTCTTCCTCCTTTCCATTGGGATCCATTCCATAACAATTTTTGGCAATCTTTGCTCTGGCATTCGTTTGACATGACCATACCACTGCAATCTTTTCTTTTCTATGATGTCTATGATGTCCGGCTCCTCTTGTACACCCATAATTTCCCTTATTTCTTTATTTCGTATTCTATCCATTCTAGATTTTCCAGCTGATCTTCTTAAAACATCCATTTCTGTACTTAAAATTCTTTTCATTTCCCTGGTAGGAATTTGCCAGACTTCAGCACCATATGTTAAAATGCTCTGAATTATGGTTTGATATATTTGTAATTTTCTATTTTTTGTAATATTTTTGCTCCGTCAAACAGAGTTTAAAGCATTTATTGCTTGTTTTGTTTGTGCGATTATATTTTTAATTTCCACTCTGTTATCGCCTGAATTGTCTAATTTTGTTCCTAAATAAGTGCATTCAATACTAGGTTTTAGTTCTTCTCCATTGTTGAAATTTATATTTTCCATTTCTTCTCCTATACACAGATATTTAGTTTTCTCAATGTTTATATAAAGTCCCAATTTTTCATATTCTTCTTTTAGTTTTTTAGCCATATATTCTATGTCATCGTGGTCCTGTGCTATTAATACCTGGTCATCTGCAAAATTTAACGAATATACATGTGTATCTTGGATAGGTATGCCCATTTTTTTATATTTTTTCCTCCAGTCTCTTAGTACTCTTTCGAGATAAATTTTAAATAGAGTTGGAGATAAACTGCAACCTTGCCTTAAACCTTTCGTAATAGTAAATCGCTTTGTTATATGATTTCCAACTTTTATTTTCGAAATAGATCCTTTGTATAATGCTTTTATAGCTTCTACTAATTTTTGGTAATGTTGGAATCGTCTAAAGTTTCCCATAACATTTTCTGGGGAACACTATCATATGCTTTGGTTAAATCGACCAAAAGCAAATGTAAATCTCTGTTAGTTGCTCTTTTTTTTTCTATCATTTGTGTTATGCAAAATATATTATCTGTGCATGACCTACCACTTCTAAAACCAGATTGTTCTTCCATTTCTTTATCCTGGTATTACAAGTAACTTCATATGATTTAAAACTGTTGTTGCAATCAACATGCATGACTCTGTTACACAAAGTGCAATGCTAGCACAATAATGGAACTGTGGTAACATAGCATGTGGATCTCCGAAATAATACGACACACATGGCATGTGAAAGGTCAAACTAATGCGAGAACCTTTTAAGTTCAAGAACGCCCACACACACATTTTCTAAAACGTAAGATCCGCGTACTTGTTTTTAATTGCGATACACACAGTGCTCTAGTGACTCACTTAATAACTTATATAATGAATAATCGCATAATGAAGAATTATTTAAATGCCACTAATAAAAATATAACGTTCTTTCACACACGAAACTTGTGAAATTTTTCGCACTTATTGCTCATTTGAAAGTTGTGCATATTCAATAACATACGGCTTCAACATTTTCACATGGTGAACTCCATATGAGTTGTCGGAATAGCTGCAAGATGTTGAAATCGCTTTTCTAAAAATCTCTTCCCTTCTTCTACCTCATTCAGTGTCACCTCCTGAACTATTATTTTAGTTTTACTACTTACGATTTTACAGAATTCTGCAGCACTTTGAATCTTCTTTCCTCACTTTAAATATTTCCATGCCATCCTTTATACCCGGCCGCCAATCGCATCTATAGCGTATTAGCAATATAAAAAAAAGGCAGTCACGGGATTCTAGCGGGAAACGTAATTACTTTACAAGACAATGTCGTTAATGCTTTTTTGTTAGTTATACACCGATAACGCAGAATCCCAGAGGAAATTTGAATCCAACAATTATCGTATTGTGTACAATAATGTTTGTGTTTTATGTGACTGACTGTAGCTTTACCTTAATAATTATAGGGCGCATTTAAAGGACCGAAATATGGTATAACAAAAGAGTCAGTGAAACAAAACAAATGTATACAGTGAAATCGTAAAACAAAATTTCGTTTAATTTTACGTGTGTTTTCAGGTTCGGAATATGTCATGTTCTACTATTAATTTTAGATCAAAATAATCCGTATTTCAAACATTAACTTCTAGAATCAGAAAATTGCATCTGTAAAAAAGTATATCCCATCGAAAAAACTACTCCTGCGCCAATTTCAAAATTTTAACTTCGGTATGACATTTTCATGGAATCACTCTACATTTAAATCCTTCCGCTAACTGCCTTTCCTTTTAGCTCAAATTGTCAAATAAGAAGGGTCAGTAATTATTTTATGAAACAGCTGAGCCGAACAGTCTACCAGATTTCTAAACCATGTTTATGATAACACACAGCGGAGTCCAGCAAGCAACTGACTGCGTCATGCGTATTAGCAATATAAGTGAGAGGACAAAAAGTCAGTCAGTCACGGGACTCCAGCGGGAAAAGTAATGACTTTACAAGAAAATGTCATCAATACTTTTTTGTTAGTTGTGTACCGATAACGTAGAATACAAGAGGAAATCTTAATCCCTCAATTGTTATGTTGTGTACAGTAATTTTATACGTTTTCAGTGACTGACTGACTGACTGATCATAACTTAGAAGTTAACAACTATAAGACACATTTAAGGTACATAGAATGCAAATAATGTTGTTTCATTTATGGCCAAGAAGGATCGAAGTATAGTTTAACAAAAGAGTTTGTGAAATAAAACGAATTCATACGACCAAATCATTAAACAAGAAATTTGTAAAATTTTGCGTATTTTTTTCAGGTTTGGAATAGGACAAGTTCTACCACTTTATTAGATTAAAATAATACACGTTTGAAACATTATCTTATAGAATTATAAAATTTGATATTTACATACCAACAAAATTATTCCTGCGTCAGTTTCAAAAATTTCACCTCGGTATAACATTTTCATGTAATCGCTCTATATTTTATTAACCATCGGCAACTTTTTTTACTGCAGGCTCGTGCCAAGCAGCTTTTATACAAGGAGCGATTCAAACCTAATGGACAAATTAATATCAAAGTAAAAAAGCCTTATTGTCACTAAGTCTAAAGTTCGTCGTTAAAAGCTACCGCCGCCGTAATTCACGTGCTGCTATGTCCGTTATAAATGCCGCCCTCGCCACAATCGGTGTCTTATTGTTTCAACTTGTCATTCATTGCAATAATTATGATTGAGTAACACGTGTCTCTTCTGCTTTGTTGGCAATTTATAATGTAGAGTAAAAGGAAAGAAAATTAGTTCCGAAACGGAAAAAAAGTAGTGTTGCCGCTTAAAGTAAAAATATATATGTTTGACTGTTTGCATGTTGGCGAGTCGTTTGCATCCTTATCACGCTGTTTCAGTGTTAATGATTCATCAAGAAATCCGAGGACAAAATGAGGAATTCTATGGCTGAAATCACAGCTAAATATCAATCTGAATTGAAAAACCTTATAAAAGCGGCAAAACAGGAAAAAAGAAAAACTAAGTTATTTAAGCCTTTGCCTAAGCCTGACAGTAATAATTAATATAAATTGTTCAAAATCTCTCGTTAATCCATTTTATCTTGATATTGTTTTTAATTTTGTAACCTTGGAACGTACCTCCTATATACCCATACAAATTACCATTCTACATTCGCGGTTTCTGTATTCGCGGCATATTTGCGGAACTAACCCCCGCTTTGACTGTATTTATAATTTTGTATATCTTATTGTTGGCAAACGTAACATCTCGTACAGTTGAAAATATCCTCCTTCGAACTAAAAAAAAAAATCGAAATCTGGTCTCGCTGCATCAAGCTTCCTGATTCCTGACTACCTCTTCCTGGACCATCATCTACCTTCCTTTAAATCAACTATATCCAAGGATTAACTTATTCCCGTGTTAACATTTCTAATTTCCCACTACTATATAATATCCTAACATTCCATGTTCCTATCTTTGAGTATTTTCCATGGATTCTCTGAAGTAATCCCTATCCGGAGATCACAATGGCAGATTATTATTTTTAGCTTCGGAAAATTGTACCACAGTCGAATCCATGTCCGAGTTTCTTAACGATTGTATTTTTATGGTTAAAGGTCGTCACTCTTTTGGTGAAAGTACTTTTTTTCGTCTGGCTTATCGCTTCCGACCTGTCCGGCATGGGTAAACCCTTTCGACAGCAATACTACCGCAGGCATAGTCTCTCAAGGTCATATAAGCACGCAATACACTCCATCAAAACCTTTAATTCGTCCTGGTTAGTAGGATTTCTACCTTCCACTCTGACAATCCAGGTTCGATTCCTAGCGAGATTTATTTTAATTTGTACCCTAAGTGTGGATTTATTTACCTTGTCTTGTGTTCCCCTGTGGTCCTGCTACCCACAGATCCAGAGAGACCTGTCACTGTCTGTCTAATAAATAGTTCAGAGTTCCCACCTATAGCTGATACACTTGTCCATTGGCTTGATATTCCCTTGGGGGGTGATTCAAACACCGTCGGTTTCGACAGATGTTATGGGCTTAAAATTCTTTGGTTTCTTTCGAAAGGGAAGTAAAGTCTGGGTCCCGTGTCGCATTTTTACGGTACGTAAGAGATCCTTAAGACTGAAATAAGATATCTCTGGGCAAAATCTGTCAACATATCATTAACCAGATTTGAAATGTGACACTAATTATATCATGAGCTGTTATAAACAGTTGGTCAATACAATACTTAGGTGCTAACCTATGGGAGGTATAACTCCTATAAATTGAGATGTGGTAAAGATATTGAAAATGAAATATATAAAAAAGTTTACATTTTGGAAATATTATGATAATTTTATGTTCCTAAAACAAGAGCACTGAAACCCTAATATGAGTAATATTTTGTATAGATCGGAAGAGCTCGTGGTTGCCCGAATGGGCACAGAGCTTCAATTTGAGCACTGAGTACTTAACACATGTACCGTGTGAAGGCAGGCATCACTTTATAAGGGCAGATTCCGACTCCTTCTCTATACTGGATGATGGTAGCCTATTACTGTACCAAGAAAGTGTTGCAAACTTGACATTATCACCGTCATCGTACTGTTTTGATAATGTGGTGTTAAACAGAAGAGTTGAAGTACAAGTGGTGGTGCTATGTCCATGTACTAATGTGACATGTATCAAGAAGTGTTGTAATTCTTACAGTCACCTGGATAGAAATCACAGGTCAGTAGGATATCATTTAAAACTGTTTAATTTCTGGCACTCAATGTTTTACAATGATATTTTTGTAGATTCCATTATTTATTAGGAGGCACCGTGGCACAAGTAGTTAGACACTCGCCCTCCACATCTGGATACCAAGTTCGCGTCTCGGTATCTCCATTTCACTCATTACCCCAGTCTTTTCCTTCAGATTTTGACAGTAGGGACATTTTAAAAGACGTGGCCTATAAATCTACAAAAGTTTGAGTCCCTATGTACGTTTTAAAAACAATAGTATAACGGATTTTACATATTTAACAAACATTGATAGTAGATGTAACGCGAACAGAAAATACTTTATACGGAGTAGAAGCCCTAGCCGCTCCTTTGGGGTTTATTTAGATACAATAAAAAGATTTCCCCAGATATCACGTGGTTAGCATGTGGTCTGAAGGAGACTTCTAGAACGCAATTAAGGTATTAGGCCTACTTATATAGAGGAAAGTCAGGATGCCTCTTTTCTCAGACTTGAGATCCTATAACGAGCTCGAAAATCTTGAGAATCGAAACTCACGGCTTAAAGTCTCTCCCGAAGGAATTATCCCTTGGATTTTTTCATCCTAAAAATACATCGACCTCGGCCGGATTTGAATTCGCGACCCTTAGGACTAGAGGCAAGGAACATGACCGCAGCCGACACTCACCCCAAATATATCATGTTAACACTCTGTACGAGCGAGATTTTGTACTTCTTTGGAAATCCGTAAAGAACCAGGGGTGTTCAAAATAATGCGATTTCCTCAGATCCAGAACAGAAGGATGTCTTACAATGAACAGTCATATTGAGTACTTGCTGTAGTGAAGATTAGACTACGAAATTTGTTGTAGGACCTCTTCACGTACTGAACTCTTAGTAGGCCTACTTGCAACATATTAATTTTAGGATGTCCCGCAATATCCAAGCAGTTAAGCATCATGACGTGGTTCAGAACTATTGGATCTGCGCTGATTCGATTACCAATGGGGGAAAGAAATTTTCGCATGGAATTTCGGCCAATATGGGACAGGTGCCCCCCCCCCCCAGATTATTGAGGAATATGGGTAGCTACAATAATTTTATTCTTAATTTTTTTGGGGGTATACTTGTTCTATTTATTTATGTAACAAGATTAGCCTCAAATGAAATATTTAATCGTAGCGGCTGCACATTGGAAAACCTGATATTATGGCTGATACATGTCACCCCTATACTGGTCGGATTATCGTCCACTTGATTTACACATGTGAATATCAGATCAGCAACCAGCTCGTAAGAACCTGGGCCTTCTAGATCTGTCACATCACGGAGAACTAACTAAATAAATAAAACAAATAGGGTATATGTTCACGTCAGTTATACCATACTAACTTCCTCTCTAAATACTGAAACTTTTTAAAGAAAGCCGAAGGGTGGGCTATATAGGCCTACAGGTTGTTTCGAAATTCTCATTTACAAATTCGTTGGAGCTGGTGAGATGACTGAGGAAATAATATTTCGAATAAAAACCCATGACTGAAAAGTAACCGTTTCATACTCCAAATAAAACAAAACAAGTAGGCTATACCACAAACTTCTGCTTTATCAAAGAAGCCTCTGAAAGTAGAGATTGCAATTCAGGTTTATATAAGCACATATCTTAAATTTACGAAATAAATTAATTTCAAAATCGTTCTCAAGAAATTATTTGATCTTCTAATAATATTTTAGTAATTTAGTTAAATCGTCACATTTCAAGACTTTTTTTATATTTTATATGTAGATAAAAGTTAATAAAATACGTGCCAGATATTAAACAATTTAAAATGCATTTTTACCTGAAAACAGGGCTTTATTTTTTTTAATACTTCATATCCTCAGCTGTGTTATAAGTGAAACTGACATCAACTGGCGACCATCATTCATCGGTGACACCCCAGAACACTTCCAGTTATTCGGTCGTCCCAAGTGTAGTGGCGAGGGCGTCTACATACTCAATCCCACCCCCGAGTCACCTCTCCACTTTTGGTTCCTGGAAGATGGTAGAATCGCGAGCCATGCGTTCAAAGAACCTGTCCCTCTCGAAGAATACTGTTGGGACACTACAAGATATGAAGATGGCGGTCACATTCCTAATGTGGTTTATTGCAAGAAGTGGCAAGGGAAAACAACCCTACAGACAGGAGAGCTGTATATGGAGTCATGTTACTAGTGGATGCCGTGTTCCTCACAGCCACTCTACTTCTCTACATGTTTTTGCCCGAACTGAGAGCGGGGTTGCACGCCAAGTATCTGATGGGACATACCTCAAGTCTCCTAGTGGCCTATCTCTTCCTGGGAGTTGTGCCGATTATGCCGATCCTTGGATCAACTTTGTGTGTCACTATAGGTATGTTGCTGAATATTTAATATGTTTGTATAAATAGTATTCCCTGAGAGTAGTTAATAAAAACAACAATAATTAATCGTTATCTCAGTTAAACAAGTCGACGTTTCAATCTCCTTGTGTGAAATAATTTTCAAGACATTTGACGTGGTTGTTTATAATACGCTCAAATGTAGAGAAAGACAAGGAAAAACGTTCCATGGGTTCGGAAATTAATCAGTTACGAGATCTCATATTTGGCATGTTGGAGCTTACTGAACATCAAGTATTAATTCCAACAAAAACAGCTTTAATTTTATCTAATTTATCAAAACATTCAAGTGCAAACTCAAAGAATCACAAGGTCTCTGATAAACCAGGAGTTGATTTCAAAACTTTACACTTGAGCTAGACCTAACGCAACTCTACACTCGACTCACGTCATAGGTGTCGGGTAATACTACTATCCATTGTAACGATACTGACCTCTGGATTACAATATAAAAATTAAAGTAGGCCTAAATTATATTCTGATTAAACTTTTACATCAATATATATTTTTAATTTAAAAAATGTGATTGCAGAAATTCACCTTTTACTTTCTTAAAACTTAATTCACCGCGCATAAAGCAGAAAAGACTGAACTAATGTTTTCTTAGATATACCTCCTACAGATATGTTTCTGCACAAGCACAGAATAAGTTTCTCTCTCTCTCTCTCTCTCTCTCTTTCTCTCTCTCCCTATACATATATATTTCTCCCATAATAACCGTCCCAAATGCAATTATCAGACCCCAATATAATTATATACTAGGAGCGTGTAAATAACGAATTTATTAATAGTTAATTTGCGGACAAATGTGTATTGGATATCTTGTGGTTGTTTTTGTTCCTGCGTGAACTCTGTGCCTATCTCTTATAATTGATAAAATTGTCACTTTTGTTAGAATTCGTACTTATTTATTTGTGAGCTCAGCCATAAAAAAATGACAACTCCTAACCGGTCGATTTCTAGACCCATGCATTTTCATTTTTACTTCTCATTTCTATATTTTGGACCATCACTTTTTAAATGCACTGTATTTTACTGTCGTGGTTTTTATGGTAGAACGTATTTATACAAAATTTTAATGGCATTTACACGACAATTATGAAATGCAGAAATATTTAATACAACAGTTATACATTAGGCTAAGTCTAATAGATTTTGATGAGACATAATTTATATTCCCCTCAATTAACGATAATTTCTGAGTATAATATTTTCAAAAATAAACTTAATATCTGTTTTTACAAGAGAAAACAGATGTATTTTAAAATATAACATGGAATATACAAAGATTTTATACAGATTATTTTCTATGCGGAATATATTTGATCAATATTAAATACGGATTATTATTCCCCCTTAGTGGCTCATGTCCAATCTGCTGGACATTTTTCAAGGCCTTATCCCAGTACATGCAAACATTTGTCCAGTTTATATATATATATATATATATATATATATATATGCCCCTATATTATATTGTAATTGTCTATGGTATATAAGACCTACACCAGTAACTCGAACCTATTATTAATTGATAATGACATGTGGGATCGTTCAGCGCAGTGGTCTCGAGGTAGCGTGTTGCCTTGTCACGCAGCGGGCCCGGGTTCGATCCCCGGTCGGGACAGTTTTTGTGGGTGAGGTTTTTATCGGGGTTTTTTCCTCACCTGTAAGACAAATGTCAGGAAAACTTTAAGGCCCAAACGGTCCCCGAAATCATATGGCCATCATTATAATCATCATCCTTCACTGGTGTGGAAAGGAACGGGAAGCTACCACACCTAGGATTCCCTAGTAAAGCTGCAAGCATAGCATGAAAATGCTATGATTGCAGTGAATGACCTGCCCTCGGGCAGATGGATGTGGGATCATATCGAAACGTCGGAATCAGTGGCCAGAGGCCAACTTCGAATCCATGACGCAGAATACCCAAGAAAACTTTCTTAATTATATATATATAGGCCTATATGGTATGATAAGAAAAATAAATGCCTGGACGGGATTCGAACCCGGATCTCTGAGTCTGTACCTCAGTGTGATATCCATTACACCACCAGGCGAATCCGATTCAAACATTTATATATATATATATATATATATATATATATATAGGCCTATATTGATTTTCGTATTGAATAGAAATTTATGTATCAGGACTTCAGGAGGATTAAAAAATGATTTAGGAAATTATATTTTAGATAAATATATCGTTAGATTATCATTAAATAAATCCGGGAATGAAGATTTAATGTAAAATGATGGAGACTTTCATTAGATAACTTACGAATTTAACTGGCTAGAACTTTTATACTAATTTCTAACTGAAACGTCCTTAAATAATTATAGTTTATTTTTTCTAAGGAAGGGAGGATACCGCTAACTCGTTTCAACACGAAGAGAGAAGAAAAGTCAACGATGTTTAAGGAGGGTTGTGAAATGTCTTATCACAAACTCTGCCTTAGAAAGGGGGAAAGTTGTATAGTGCCGGATCCTTCCTTCTTTGGAGAAAACAGACTATAATTAATAGTTTGTTAAAATACCAGCCACAAGAGAGAGAGAGGGAGAGGAAATTCAGTAATCTGGTTTTAGGGTAAGACTATATAAGATAAGTTATATATTCAATATAACTGGAATATAGTACTTAGGCACTGTATAAGATGACGGAGCGGGGGTATAGACTTGGAATCTACTAGCATTGTTGCACGAGAGACCAGTCTGAAAGAACATAATAATGATATATCACATTGATATACGTCTATCACACAAATCCCATGCTTGGTTGAATAATTACAATATACTCGTATATTAACACGTGTTCTTATAAGCATGGAATTATGTAAAAAAACATAATACTGACTTCACGTTACACTGAATAGGACATCCTGCTGTAATATGATTCTACTTAGGTATTTATATCTCTCAATAACCTTTACAATTACAGTTCTGGATAGAATTATAATAAACCAGCAAATACCCGGTTTCCACTGGTACATATAAATAAATTAAAAGTGTTTTATGTTTAGTTGAATAAGCAAAAAGAAAAATAATTATAAATTTATATCGTAATTATTTAAAATGCCACGTACAAGTATTCGAGAATAAAGTACTTAGGACTTTTTTCGACCAAAGAGAGATGAACAGACAGGTGAATGGAGAAGACTGCATAACAATGAACTACGTGGTCTTTAGAGGAAGCCAGATATATTATAAGAACAGTTAAGTCTCGTAGACGATGGGCAGGACATGTTGCACGTATGGGGAATGGGAGACTTGCATGGAAGCTTCTTGTAGGAAAGCCAGAGGGAAAACGGCCAGTTGGTAGACCAAGAATGAGGTGGGAGAATAGCATTAACTATGATTTGAGGGAAGTAGATTATTCAGGGAATGATTGGAAAGCATTAGCTCAGGATAGGGATGTATGGAGAGCTTATGTCCGCGCGGCCATGAACTTACGGGTTCGATAGTGCCAGTGAGTAAGTAAGTACGTGCTGATTACCCGACGTTGCCCGGAAATCTACTTATCGCAATCTTGGCATAGACCTACATGAACCGAAAGACAAAAAGGTTGTTGTGAGTTATCCGTAAAATATAGTAATATGCTATCGCGGACTTTTTTTTTTGTAGATTTTTTTTTAGATATTCAATTCTGTGTACATTAATTTATTGTATTTGTTGTGGTTTAGGCAGCATAAGCCATTTAAGCGTCCAAAAAGCTACATTTTAGTGCACTGATGTCCCTTTTTTTCAGCTCCGGCTTATTGTACGTACGGAATATGTTCCGTATAAGTTAGTTTTTCTATCGCCATATCAGCCCTTAGTGCTCTCGGCATTATTTAAATGCTGGAGAAAAAAAAACAATTAAATCGATCAAATAGGTTTTGAGTTCACGTTCATAACACTTTTATAATTAAAAAATGAGCAGAGTCTCGTCTCAATTCCAAACTTATTTTAAAAACACTTTCTAGCTTGACTTTCAAAAGAATTTTCACATTGCAAGTATTTTTGTTCCGCGGGAAATTATTGAACCTTCACGAAACATCCCTTTATTTTTAACCAGCCTACTGACCGCCTGAATATTCATTGCGGGTTCGCTGAATTCATTCTAGGTGGGAAAAATCCTACATTCTACGTAAATTCTCCAAGAATTTTCTTTTTAATGAACACATAATTTCTTTCTCAAATCGTGTTGAATTAAAAAAAGTACGAAAGAAGATGCATTTTCAGTAACCAATTTTTTTCGCAACTTATAATGCATTTCACTAGAAAATTGTACTTTTTAAAAATATTTTATTATATTCATTATAAATGTAGTTGTAACTAAAATTATCATTTTATTTTAATTGCGTTTTATGTCTTTTTTTTCAGTTTTTAGGACATCTTTAGATCTTTTTAAAGGTCTTTTATAGGTCCTCAACTTCTGAGCCCTACTTATTACAGAGTAAGGTGTTGTTGGTGTATTAGTCATGTAGCTTGTCCTTTCGACTGTCGTAACATGGGTTCAGAGAAGCATTAAATAATAATGTACTAATAATCACCTGAAGTATGTATTGTAAATATCATAATAATATCAGAATCCATCTTACCACTTGTGTTGAACAAATGCCATCCTATATGATTAACACATCAAAATATTACTTTTATAATTAGTCACGTGAGAATTTACTATTCGCACTGCTAATTTGCTTGCAGTAATTCATTTTATAAATATTAGCTCTTCATCGGCCGCGGTGGACCAATGGTTATGCTCCATGCCTCTGTCCCGAGGATCGCGAGTTCAGACCCGGCCGAGGTCGATGGATTTTTTAGGATGGAAAAATCCAAGGAGCAAGTATTCCGAGAGGATTTTAAGGCTCGTAAAAGATCCTTAAGCCTGAATAAAACGGCATCTAAGCAAAATTTACCGATCTCAACATCCTAGTAATTCTAGATGTCTCATCGCTATATAATCGTTAAATCAAGCAAGGCTAAGTGCAGCAGTAACATTTACAAATAAGACCTACACTTTTTACACGCTTTATATTACCTTGACCTGTATCTATCTATCTATCTATCTATCTACCTATCTATGTAACCGAATCTTTCAACGCGTTTTTCACCCACTTAAAATAATTGGATCGACTTGAAATTTTGTATACTTGTAAAGGACCCGTGACAATACAATAATTTCATATTTATTTTCTAAAATCCTGGCCAGAATCATTAGAAAAAAAAAAGTATTTGTATTTATGTAACGGAATCTTTGAACACGATTTTCACCCACTTAGAGACATTGGATCGACTTGAAACTTTGTATACTTATAGAGAACCCGTGGACAATACAATAATTTCATATTTCATTTCTAAATTCCTGGCCAGAATCATCAGAAAATCAAAAAAATTAAAAGTGGTATAATAGGTTACGGACTTGTCGACTTTTTAGTCAATCGTTGTAAGAGCTCAGTTGGTAGACCGGTGAACTAGTGGTATATAATTTCAGTAATCCTTAGGTCGCTGGTTCGAATCCGGCTGGGGAGGATTTTTTTTTAGAAGAGTAATACTTTTAGCTCATACTACAATGGTATGGAATTTAAAGATATTTACATTCTTATCTTATTCTGTAAAATATTAAAACTAAAAAATAAAAAATAAATAATAGTTTTAAAAAACTAAAACAACACGCTTTATTAGAAAACCGAACTCAAAAATGAAAAATAATTTTAATTTCCAAAACGCTTGGGATAAATTTAAAGTGGCCAACAAAAAAAAATCATCTCCGACACATATAGAATAACACTAGAATTATCAACAAAAAGAAAATAATTTTACCATCAAAAGTGTGGGGTGATTTTTACATGTTCTTCTTAGAGACTTTACTTTTACCTGTTTATTATCAAATATATTAATTGATATAGAGCACCCCACGCTTTTGATGGTAAAATTATTTTCTTTTTGTTGATAATTCTAGTTTTATTCTATATGTGTTGGAGATGATTTTTTTGTTGAACACTTTAAATTTATCCCAAGCGTGTTGGAAATTAAAATTATTTTTCATTTTTGAGTTCGGTTTTCTAATAAAGCGTGTTGTTTTAGTTTTTTAAAACTATTATTTATTTTTACAAAATATGTTGTTATTTATTTTTACTGTTGCAAGACTGTAAACTGTTATGTACGAGGAAATGGTTGATCCTTATCTATTAAATGTGGGTTCAATTTCTGGTCCGTGTCCTAGATGAAATTCCTCATATGGTTTCCTTCAACTAACACGTATGTCATGAACAAATGCTACAGGTGTTAATTTCCATAATTTTATCCAGTTGCTGTTGACGATAGATATAGGCATGTGACCAATAATGACAACATTGCGATATTTTGAGAATTTTTCTTCTTCAGCTGCAAATCTGATGGAACCTGTGCAATAATCACAGATTACACACTCGTTATTGAAGTTATAAGAAAGTTATTTAAAAAAAAATAAACATATTTTACAGTCTTCAACACAATTCCCAATCTTTAATATCTCGCCTTTTGTTGATTGACTTCATTTTTTTAGCCATTAATTACATATGTTATTCGTGAAATTGTATTTTGTTTCTTTTAGCGAATTCCGAAGGATTAACCAGTGAGGTTGTACCCTTGAAAAAAAAAATGTTTACAGTTTTCATTGATCCTATTAACTAGACACCGAAACTGATAATGACAAAATATATGTAGTTTGTAGGCCTACATATGTTAACGCTCAATCAACAGAGATTTTTTAAAACCAAACTCGGCATATAGTTAACAATGAGGAAAAATAAGGCCGAGTTCGTTAACCAGCAAAATCGAACCATTAGGAAGTAGGGGTTTACCTAAAAGCTTAAATTGAAAAACGTGCTCTAGAGCCACAATGTTTGTGTTTCGCGAAAAAAAACGGCAACGCAAAAACATAAAAATCCTTACCGGTAAGTAAATTGTATGAAAAACTAAAACATTTTAATTTTTATTGAATAATATGTCCTCATCCTTTAAAAGTTTTCTTAACATATGTTAAAATTCATGCTGTTAGGTTTTATAATCAGGTGCTTTGGCTCAGAGCCACCGCGATGAAATGCTGTGCGTGTAGTGTATGGAAATGAGTACCAGATGCTTGTTCTGGGGTAAAGACGGCCGTCACGCAGGGCTGACAGCCCGGCTGACATCAAGTGCCGATAGTCCAGAAAAGTTGGAGCCCTAACCTCCTACTATCCCAAGGGCCTCCTGAGGCCTGTAGTGAGATACCTTTACCTTTATATATATATTTGGACCACTTTTTTTGTTTACTTTGCTAATGAGGAAGTAAAGTAAGTTTCAAAATAGGCCTAATATGTCTTCTTTGTCAACGTTCAGGAATAAATAATTTCACTGTTATTAATTATTGTTAATATTAATTTTTAATAGACGCCCATGTAAGTAACAAAAATATATAGCCTAGAGAGAAAGGAAAAATTCCACTTGGAATCGAATATGAAATCGTCCCTTTTGCTGTTTATTTAATCGGAAAGGATATCATGAGATATGGAAAGAATATGGACAATCCACAATACTAGACTCTATGATACACATAATGATAGTGGGCAATGAAAACCTCGTAACTCCATTTTGATAAATTTTAGAGGAGAAACAAATAACTGTTTTAAATAATTATAAAAATTGATAAACAAGAGTTCCCACATATTTTACTACAGAATACAAGTCAAGTTATTAATAAATTTGAAGTCCGTGTTCTCAACAGGTTAGCCTATATTTCTGTGCTGGCTACTGGAGTTATGTGTGGTTTTCAATGGCTGATGGAGTTACGAGGTTTCCATTGCCTGCCGTCGATAGATTAGATATACCCGATCCCATCAGCACATTGTCCTTTGTATCCCTCCTCATCACACTACCCATTACTACAAATCTTTTGCTGTTTCTCTTGCTAGAACATAGAATTCTCTTCCACCTATGTCAATGATTGCCAGAATGTACCATCTTTCAGAAACAAATTGAAAATAAAAGTATTACTTACTTAATTACTTACTTACTTACTTACTTACTTACTCACTGGCACTATCGAACCCGTAGGTTCACGGCCGCGCGGACATAAGCTCTCCATACATCCCTATCCTGAGCTAATGCTTTCCAATCATTCCCTGTATAATCTACTTCCCTCAAATCATAGTTAATGTTGTTCTCCCACCTCATTCTTGGTCTATTAACTGGGCGTTTTCCCTCTGGCTTTCCTACAAGAAGTTTCCATGCACGTCTTTCATTCCCCATACGCGCAACATGTCCTGCCCATCGCAGTCTACGAGACTTAACTGTTCTTATTATATCTGGCTTCCTATAAAGACCATGTAGTTCATTGTTATGTAGTCTTCTCCATTCACCTGTCTGTTCATCTCTCTTTGGTCCAAAAATTTTCCTAAGAACTTTATTCTCAAATACTCGTAATCTCCTTTCCTCCCTTAAAGTAAGAGTCCATGTTTCGCACCCATATAATATAACTGGTAGAATAATAGTTTTATATATTTTCAGCTTAACGTTTTTTGAAAGGAGTTGGGACATCAAAAGTCTCTGCAATGCATAATAGCATGCATTCCAGAATTGAGCCTATGTTTAATTTCTTTGTGCATCTCATTCCTATTTGTGATTATTGTTCCTAGGTATTTGAATTCAGCCACTTCCTCAAAATTTCCCTCATTTGTCATTAGCTGTCCATTTCCATTATATACTGAATTTCTACGTGTGACCATATATTTAGTTTTACTGATATTTACTTCCAGTCCTAATTTCTTAGTGTTACTCAATAGTGTGTGCGTGTTGGCCTTTAGTATCTCCTCGCTATCGGCCAGTAGTACTACATCATCATCATAAACTAACAGCTTATTAATACCATTCAGTTGTAAGCCTTCCTCATTCTCTAAAGATTTAATGGCATGCTCTAGTACAAAATTAAATAGTAGAGGAGATAGTGCATCTCCTTGCTTCAACCCATTCTGGATTTCAAAAGTGTCTGAAAACTGTTTGCCTACACGCACCCTACTCTTTGAGCCATTTAGACACATTCGTATAAGTCTAACTAACTTTTTAGGAATTCCGAATTCCAGCAGGATACTATATAACTTCTCCCTCTTAATTGAATCATATGCTTTTTTGAAGTCTACATATAGTTGATGTACAGTACCATTATATTCCCATTTCTTTTCTAAAATCTGTCTTATACTAAAAATCTGATCTGTTGTAGACCTGTTTCTTCTAAATGCACATTGATGATCTCCTAGAATGTCATCAATATAGGGAGTAAGTCTGCTGACTAATATATTTGTTAGAATTTTGTACGAAGTTGAAAGTAATGAGATGCCCCTGTAGTTGTTGCAATCAGTTTTATCTCCTTTCTTATAAATTGGTACGATAATTGATTCCTTCCATTCATCTGGAAGAGCTTCTTTTTCCCAAATCATACTAAGCAACCAGCGTATCTTGTCCATCAATTTTTCTCCCCCTGATTTTATCAGTTTCTGCTGGGATCTCATCTGAACCTGATGCTTTATACATCTTCAATTTTTCAATCGCCATTTCAACCTCTAATGCACTTGGCTCTGTGACTAGCATTTCTGCTGTCTGTAACTTATCCTCCTCAATGTCCTGTTCTGTATGTACATTTAATAGCTGATTAAAGTAACTTTTCCATCTATTTAATATACTCCTGGAATCTGCAATCATATCCCCATTTTCATTCCGAATTATGTTTGTTCTAGCCTGAAACCCTTTCTTCTCTATACTAATTCCCTGATATAATTCTCTAATGTTCCTATTTTTTGCATTCATTTCAAGATCATTAATCTTCTCTCTCAAATATTCCCTCTTTTTACTCTTTAGTAACTTGGTGGTTTCCCGTCTAACACTACCCAATTGCTCTAAATTTACCTCATTTGGCTCGTGTAACCATTTCATTTTTGCTAGCTTTCTTTTCTTTACAATGTCGGCACATTCCTCATCAAACCATTTCTTGTTTTGCCTCTTTTTTAAACAACCAATGCTTTCTGATGCTGACAATTTAATAGTATCTCTTATAGCCTCCCATTCTTTATTTATATCAGTTTCTTCTTCGTTGCCACATTGTCATCTGAAGATTCCAGTACTTCAAATCTATTAGCAATTTTGATTTGGTATTCTTGCCGCATTTCATCATTTTTCAAGTTTTTTAATTCAAATTTTACAGAATCATCTTTAGCGTTTGTTCCTCTCATAAGCGATAGCCGTTGTCTGATTTTCACTCTGACCAGATGATGATCCGAATTGCAGTCTGTCCCTCTAACTGATCTAACATCAATGATGCTACTGTGCCAGCGTTTATCCACTAATACATGATCTATCTGGTTCCGAGTTTCTCCATCTGGGGACGTCCAGGTATATTTATGAATATCCTTATGCTGAAATGTTGTGCTCTTAACAATGAGATTCTTTGATGTGGCAAATGTGACTAATCTAACCCCGTTGTCGTTACTATCTTCATGAAGACTGAATTTGCCTATTGTTGGTTTGAATATATCTTCCCGCCCCACTTTTGCATTAAAATCTCCTAAGACAATTTTCATATGATATCGTGAAAGGCTATCAAATAAGCATTCTAATTCTTCATAGAACTCATCCTTGATCTTGTCATCTTTATCTTCTGTGGGGGCATGTACATTTACAATTATAAAATCATGTCGTTTACCCTTTAGAATTATGTATGATATCCTATCACTAACAAACTTAATATCTCGGATAGCGGATAGGATCCTCCTTCTGACTAAAAAAACCCGTTCCAAATGCAGGTCTTTCTGCACCCCCATAGTATAATGCAAAGCTTCCTGATTCCTGACTACCTTCTCCTGGCCACCTAACTTCCTGTAAAGCGACTATATCCAAGGGCGATTTATCTAATTCCCGCGTTAATATCTCTAGTGCCCCGCTATTGTATAAAGTCCTAACATTCCATGTTCCTAGGAACATGTCCCTGTGTTTGAGCCTTTGGCATGGGTTCCCTGAAGTAGTCCCCGCCCGGAGAACCGAATGGGGGACTATTTGACCTCCGGAAAATTTTACCCCAGATGAACCCATGTCCGCATTTCTTGACGGTTGTATTTTTACGGTGAAAGATCGTCACTCTTTCGCCCAAGGTACTTTTTTCGTCTGGCTTATCACCTTCGACCAGTCCGGCATGGGTAACCCTATCGGCAGCAATGCTACCGCCGGCATAGCTCTCAGGATCATTTAAGCACGCAAGCCACTCCACCACGACAAGGTAAAATAAAAGTATTAACAGAAAGATCTCACTAATATTACTTTTTTAAATTAATAATTTGATTTTTCATTATTTAATAAAAATAGAATTAAGATTTGTCAATAGATTTACCTAATGCCTTATACGTATGTAAGCGATAGATTAATTCATTACAGTTTATTACTTTCTTTGTATTTTTGTCTTTTTTTATGTATAGTAGATTCGAGGTGTTCTTCCTTTGTATAGGGCCTATACATTCTTTCATTAGTTTAATTTTGTTGTATTATTAGACATTATTCTGGTTCAGTTTGACCAGATAATTAATTGTTAATATGTACTATTATTATATATTTTTTGTATTTAAATGTAACATATGTTTGTCCTGGTGAGTGGAAGAGAAGGCCATATGGCCTTAACTCCACCAGGCTAAATATATAAATCTATTCTATTCTAATACTAATTGATTGTTGCTGCTGTGTTCGCATCTTTAGGTTAGTAATCAGTCACATGCAAGTTGACCCGAGGGATGGATTGTTGTTACCTTGTTATTAGTGTCAACAGTACTTGGCTTTTATTTATTTATTTTCTTTTGTTAGGAAAATCAAGAGCTCCTTAATTAGAAGTGGGGGTTAGTCTAAAACGAGTTTGCAAAATTAACATTTGAGACTAGTATGCGGGAGGTCCCGAGTTCAAATCCTGATTAGAGCAACTTGAGTTTTTGTTGTTTTTGTCAGTTATCAAGGCAAATGCTGAATTGGAATTTCATTACCACGATCCTTTCATCCTTAATCATAATTTAGCTATTGAGGTTGTACTCATCAAAATATTTTTTTAACTTGGTATGTACAGTAGATATAATGACTTAGGCTTTCACGGCCGAAGTTTGTATTATGATCTGTAGACATTTTCCGGACTTGTTGGCTGTGGTTTTGATGCTTAAAACTCGTCGACGTTTGGCCAGAGACTGCGTCCGGCATCCTCAAACCAATCCTTGAGGATGCAGTCTCTGGCGAAACATCAGAGTGTTTTAAGCCCCATGGGTACGGTCAACAAGCCCGGGAAAGTCTTCGGATCATAATTTGTATATATGGTTTAATTGCCAAAATAAAGCCATTCCGTAATCCAGCAAAATCGGATCCTTAGCAGTTGAGATTTACCTGGAACTCAAAATTTGAAAATTGTTCTAGCAAGTGTTTTCCTCGCAATGAAACTGGATAAATACGATTTAATTAACAAAAGTAATATACTCCGTTAACCAACAAAAT
Organism: Diploptera punctata; assembly: GCA_030220185.1. Taxonomy (NCBI): domain Eukaryota; kingdom Metazoa; phylum Arthropoda; class Insecta; order Blattodea; family Blaberidae; genus Diploptera; species Diploptera punctata. Next base: position 246,600 of record JASPKZ010006843.1, on the reverse strand, counting down.
CGGACCACACATTTGACTTAAGGAACTCGCTTAGTGTACACAGTTTCTGCGTGACGGACTTTAATTCTACTTACAGTTTCCATAATTTGTTTAAATGTGTACATTTCCTCTTTATATTCTAATCCAAGTTTCCGATCTTCCGCGGATACGTGGACATTAAGCAGAGAGCAAGCACATAAACTACGAGCATTGGTGACAGAGATGGATTTTGGAGGAGAGTTTCCAGAAATTCAAGAAGAGACAAAATTATAAATAATAAAATCAGAGAAATAACGGATGTTCAAAAATATGTTCTCCAAGTTATTGCAGAAAGAAGACTGAAATGATTTGGCCACGTAAACAGGATGTCAAATGACAGGATATCTAAGGTGATATTAAATTTTGAAGCGGAAAGCAACAGAAAAAAGGGGAGGCCGAAAGAACAGTGGATTCAAGGAGAGCATAGGAATATGGTGTCAAGAAGATTAACAGAGAGTGATGCAGAGAATAGGGATTTATGGAGGATTAAAATTGGACGATGTTATGCATCAACCGGATAAGCGCCATTTAAAATAATATTTTGACGTAATCTGTTTCACTGGCTCATGAAGTAAGTTGGCCAATATGCACTATTTTAGCGCCAAATCTTTAAATATAGCCTTGTTTTGTAAGGAAAATGTAAGCGCCATCAGTTCTACCAGAAATTCTATGTTTTGCAACAAACGGTTTTAAAACCATATCTTCATAAATGCTAGTCTAAATTTTGACATCATTCAGCTAAGCGCTAAATGTTCCTGCTCTTAGATTGTTGATGCATAACTGCCAAACAAGGAAAATAACTTGAATATTCAGTATTGTTAGTTTGGCGCTACAATAAATTGTGAAGATTAACTTAAACTTTAAATGTTTTTTCTCGAAACTTGCATAATGGCGCATAGCCGGTTGATTCATAACGCCGTCCATTTTACAATTGATTGTAAGAAAACTACAGTATTGTAGAAAAATGCATAATAAAGAAGATGATATTATAATCGATTTATTTTTTAATACCCGGAGTATTATAGAATGCTTACATCTATATGTTAACACGTGGAAATCAAACAGAGTTTATTATGAACATGTGTAATCGAACGTGCAGTCTTATGCTCACATTATCTTAGTGCCAACAGCGTTGTAAAGTAAACAAAGCTTAGTCAACACTTCACGGAAACTCTCAGACATTTGTAACGCTATTACATTCTCATATAATATTTCATATTCCCATTTTCATAAAAATGTTATCTTGATGGTTTCAAGATCTCAATACAAACGGTATTCTATATAGTATATAGAACATAATGATGTACCGGTACTGAACAAATACTACAAAGAAAATAAAAATAAATAAGTCAACGGCAACTGGTATAATTACCTGGAAAAACCAAACATTACACTGGAGAACGTGTGAACGATGATGAAAAACTGGCGCGAGACAATGCAAAGTAAAGAAAGAAAGGGAGAGAATTAGGATTTTCCACATTTGAAAATTTCTTAGCCTTCAAAAGAAACGATACTTGAACCACTGTATTGTAAAATGAAGTAACAGAATTTTACAGAATGTTTCAATATTAATAATAATTTTTCATTAGTAGCCTATTTTTTAACCAATTATGTTTTAGACTTAATCAGGGTATGATTTTTATTACTATTTTTGGGTTAATCTAACTAAGGTCCATCAACAACTCTAAAATAAAATGTTGATATTTTCGTGATATTATCACGAGGAAATTAATCAGAATGTTGAAGGAATGTTCTTACTTACTCACTTACTCACTGGCACTATCGAACCCGAAGGTTATGGCCGCGCGGACATAAGCTCTCCATACATCCCTATCCTGAGCCAATGCTTTCAATCATTCCCTGTATAATCTGCTTCCCTCAAATCATAGTTAATGTTGTTCTCCCACCTCATTCTTGGCCTACCAACTGGGCGTTTTCCCTCTGGCTTCCTACGAGAAGCTTCCATGCACGTCTTTCATTCCCCATACGCGCAACATGTTCTGCCCATCGCAGTCTACGAGACTTAACTGTTCTTATTATATCTGGCTTCCTATAAAGACCATGTAGTTCATTGTTATGTAGTCTTCTCCATTCACCTGTCTGTTCATCTCTCTTTGGTCCAAAAATTTTCCTAAGAACTTTCAGTTTAATGATAGATTATAATTACACACTTGTTGAAGAGTCAAAAACTGAGAATAAATTTACGATTTTCAGGTTATTAGTTTAGAACTTGACATTTTTTTCAGAAAATAATTGTGGGGAGAATATTTATTAATTTTTGTAAACATGATAATTTAATTTGTTTAATAATGGCGTCTATAGGTAAACTAGATTTTTTAAGAATAATTCTGTAAGTTGTTGGACCTATTCACAAATCTTTCGCCAATAAATTGTTAAATAAATATATTTAGCCTTTTTAGGACGATATGTGGTTTTCACTAGATATAAATTTAACCCTTCCACCAGAAATAACAGCATTTAAATAAAAATTAACGAATTACTCTTGCTTCCATTTTAGGATAAATAAAACAGTTATATATTTATTAAACTTTTTAATTCTTGACTTTTTAATAACTCCGAAGTCTCGATTGGCATTATAGTTTATTATATTCTGTAGTGATCTGCCCAGAATAGGTCTTTCACTGCAATCATAGCATTTTCGTGTTATTTTTTGTGCAGCTTTACTTGGGAATTATTATAGATGTGGTAGCTTCCCGTTGCTTTCCACACCGGGGAAAGATGATAACGATGAGGACGATGGCCAGATGATGTTCGGGGACCTTTTGGGCCTTAAAGCTACCTAACGTTTATCTTATAGGTGAGGAAAGACCCAGAAATTACCTCACTCAGGAAGCTTGTCCCGACCGAGAATCGAACCTTGTCACACAGCGCGCTACCTCGAGACCTCAGCGGTGGACAATTGAATTAATTACACATTAGTCACACCATACTACTTGCTGGATAAATTTGAAATTTTGCACCCTCTATCTTCATGTTCTGGGCTTTAATTTGATATCAATAACATTCATATAAAATGTATAAGTAATTTATTTACAAATAAAAATAGTTTTAACGAAATTAAATTGCTTGCAATTAAAAAACGCACGAAAAATCTTAAATGTAAGTGTAATTGCATATATTTTTGTCATGAATACATTATTATAAGACAATACTAAGTCAGAACAGAGTGATAACATTCATATTAATTTTACAAATTTTAAAATTTTCTTTAAAAATGTTCTCAAAAATTTCTAATAGCTTATTATCTCCATAAAAATATAAATTATTGCATGAAACTTTACATATATATACAGAGAGACAATACCTTGCAATACAATAGAAAGTTGATTTTTTTCATTTTCTTGTATATGATATCCCTTAAGAGAAAAAAAAATGTATTATATAAAATATATAAATTAACACCATCAGGCTAAAAACTAAATAATAAATAAATATAAAAAACGCAACCCTTCAATATAGCCCTACTGTGCTACGAGATTTTATTTATATCTTCCATATCAAGATTATTGCATGCGGTATTTTTCTCTTTCTTATCCTTTCTAGTGTTATTAAAAAACTAGTCTGATTGTAGACCTTGTATTCACTGCAATGTATGTATTCTATTTAATAGCATAAGTTTAAAATCCTTCATAGCAAAATATAGTAGACCATACTTTAATAGTCCACCGCTGTGGTCTCGAGGTAGCGTGCTGCCTTGTCACGCAGCGGACCCGGGTTCGATCCCCGGTCGGGGCAGTTTTTCTGGGTCAGGTTTTTGTCGGGGTTTTTCCTCACCTGTAAGACAAATGTCAGGAAAACTTTAAGGCCCAAACGGTCCCCGAAATCATATGGCCATCATCATCATCCTTATCATTATCATCATCATCATCCTTCACCGGTGTGGAAAGCAACGGGAAGCTACCACACCTACAATTCCCTAGTAAAGCTGCAAGCATAGCATGTAAATGCTATGATTGCATTGAAGGACCTGCCTTCGGGCAGAATTACTATGGATGGATACTTTAATAATATTATTAACAAAAATAATAACAATAATAATAAATAATATGTTTGATAGCGTATTTCTGAAAAATGACTATATCGAAATATATTTCATTCGTTCGTCTTCTTCATCCTCGTTTAACTTCTCACCTTACAGGTCCCACGACTCCCTGTCATGACCTGTCGGGAGAGGAATTTTAAACTTTGGATCAGATACATACTATTTCTTTGACAACAGAAGGATATGGAAGGTCTCCGCGAATGGGTGATCAGCTCAATCCAGGGTCTCCTCCGAGACACCCAACATTAAGTCGGAACACAGTATTCACTCACACATTCATTAAACACTGGCGATTATACTTATAAGATGATGTTCGGGGACAGTTTGGGCCTTAAAATTTCGTGAGATTCGTCTTACAGGCGAAAAAAAAAGAAAAAAAAGAACACCCAGGAAACTTATACCCACCTAAATGATGAAAATAATTATGAAGTGATTTGGGGTTTTTCATTCTTGTGCAAATTTAGTTGAAGGCAGAAGTTTATAACTGTAAACAAAGGCGAAGCCTTGACAGTTTTTGTATAGTTAAATGAAGGACAAACTTTCAGCGCATTATATATACTTCCCACATTGTAGGCTACACGTCGCCTGCGGTGGTCTAGTGTTTGTATTCCTTGCCTCTAGTCTCGAGGGTCACGTTTCAAACCCGGCCGGGGTCGATGAATTTTTAGGATGGAAAAAAACTAAGGAAAAGTCCTCTTGGAGGGACTCTAAGCCGTGGGTCCCGAGTCTAAAGATATTCAGGCTCGTAAAAGTACCGCAAACCTGAACAAAACGCCTTTGTACAAAATTTAACCGACTTTTATCCATCCGAATAATACCTTATTTGCTTACTAGATGTCTCATTGAGGCGATGTTCTAATCATATGTAACTTGTTGGCATCTGTAGGCGAATAAGCGTAATTAAATTAGCTTGATTAAGAATATGTAGCACACGTGTCTCCAAGTGGGGCGTATGGGGTTGGCTATATACACAGTATACAAGGATACAGAAATACATTATACTATGTAAGTGAGAGCAGAATTTATTTGGAATTCTGCTCGAAATTAGAAGTAGGCAAAATTAAAATGCATGATCTTCGTTTGTAAGTAAAATAGTAGAAAGGAAGAAAGATAGATAGTTACATAGATAGAGAGGTACAATGGAGCAAAATACCTCACAGGGATAGAAGAAGATAAAAACAAATTGAAAAATACTTTGCATTAAATATTTTCTCTCTTTATGGTAACGTATTCGCCAATAAACCACATGTGGCAGGTTATTTGGTTTTAAATTTATAAATCCAGATTGTGTCGAAGACATTGTTCAACATCATAATACAAAAATAATTAAAAACAGTATTAGATTATCAGTTAAAAAGATCATAATACAAGTAATATAGAAAATACTACAGAGGTAGAAATGTAAGCAGAGTGACGTGCCTTATATCCCGAATTTCATAACTTTTAATGCCAACCTCTGTATCATGATGTGGTCAAAATGCAGTTTGTATAAAATTACCAACGAAGCAGGAAATTAGTTTGGAGTAATAAAAAAATCAAGGCACAGAACTGTAAGCTGATTGTGCATTACAATTAAGGCAACTATAAATTGAATTGATAAAATACAATGCTAGGAGAAATACATTTATAAATAAATAATAAATTCGCAGTACAACTGCTATAAACAGCCAAGGTCACTGAATCGATTGCTGACATTGGTAAGCAGAAGACAATACAGGAAGTCATGTAGTAAGAGTGGCGTAAACCATCAATCTTTTTTCTTCTTCTTCTTCTTCTTCTTCTTTGTCACGGTTTAGGCTTTTTGATAGCCTGTTCCGGCTCCAAATTGCTGCTCTTTCCATCTTTTCTTTGGTATTCAAAAAAACTTCTTCTTTATCTTAGTGAATAGTTGTATGCTGCTTTTTTTATTCTGTTTTCGGTCATCCTTGCTAAGTGTTCTTTCCAGTTTGTTCTGTATATCACTATTGTTGTGTTTATTCCTCTACTTTAGTTGCTGTCTTATTTCTGTGTTATGTTCTTTGTCTGTTCTTTGGTCTGAGGAATTTCATTTCAGCAGCTTGGATTCTGGCAGATTGTTGTGTTGTCGCTGTTCATGTTTCGGATCCGTAACGGCCGCGGTGGACTAGTGGTCATGCTCCTTGCCTCTGGTCCCGAGGGTCGCGGGTTCAAACCCGGCCGGGGTCGATGGATTTTTTTAGGATGGAAAAATCCAAGGAGCAAGTCCTCCGGGAGGGACTTTAAGAAGCCGTGGGTCCCGAGTCTGAAGATTTTTCAGGCTTGTAAAAGATCCTTAAGCCTGAATGAAAAGGCCTCTAAGCAAAATTTACCGAATTTTCCCGTCCTAGTACTACTTTGGTTCCTAGATGTCAGTATAAGGCGGAACGCTGACCATGGACCACTCAATTGACATCTATACGAAAATAAGTGTAACTAAATTAGTATGGTTTAAATTCTTCCCTGTAGGGGGAGAGCGCCTAAATTTCTGTTAAGGGAAACATGGGCTTACAAGAAGATGAAGTAATAATAGGAACTGCCATTTTATTGTATAATTTCAATGTGGAGTCTTTCCTGGCTTTATTTTTTAAAGTTCTTTTTAGTGTTCCTGTTATATAATTAGAATTATTTTGTTTGTTATGTATAGATTGTCTAGATCTGTTCCCGTTGTGTATATTTCGCAACCTCCGATTGAGGGTCTTTCCACTTTTCAGCGGTTGCCCTTTTACCAGCCGGCTGCTGGCCCTGCCTTCACATCCACATGTGTCAATCACAGAGGTAGATGATCAACAGCCAGTGTAGGGGTGACATGTGGTTAGCATGTCGAGTCCCCCAGCCGTTATAGCTGGTTCCTCAACCTGGAGCCGCTACTTATTCTAGCTACCCAATTGCCTCACGATGCTGGGTGGGCACCGGTCCCATACTGGCCGAAATACCATGAGAAAATTTCTTCCCCCATGGAGACTCGAACCAGCGCAAGTCCCGTAGCTCTGCGCCAAGGCTTCCTACCTTAACCGCTCGGCTACGGCGCGGGACTATATTTCGCAACCTAGGAAGTTATATTTTGTCACTTGTTCTATTGGTTTATTATAATCCCTGGGTTTATTTTCTAATATGATCTTTGTCCGAACTGGTTGACCGCCCTTGAAAACATTGTGTTTTTTTTATCTGATGATATTTCCATATTATATTTTTTGATATTTCGTTTAGTTTATGTAGCATTTTTTGTAATATGTCTTCTGATTTTGCTATTAAAATCAGGTCATCTGCAAATGCTAATATTTTTATTATTATATTTCTAAATCAATCTTTTGTAGTTTCAATATCATCTTAAAGAATTCACTACCTCTCATATCAAATATCTACTCAGCTGCCCTCCACGAGGATGAGTGTACCCTGTTCCGAAACGTATACTAAAGTTAATGGATTATTTAATGGTAGATGTTTTACTGCCAATTGGAAACAATCACTCTATCGACAGTCCTTCCGCTCCCCAACTTTCCTTTTACGTGTCACACGCCACAGTGACACGATCTGTCGAGAGAGGGATTTTAACTAAGAATCACATACATACTTTTTGACCACACAAGGGCATGAATTAGCTCCATGTCAGGGCTTCCTTCCAGACAACACAACATTAAGACGAATCACATATTTCACACACACATTAACACTAAACATGGCGAATATGATAATGATGATTATGACCAGATGATAGCCTATTTGGGGACCGTTTGGAACTTAACATTTCCTGACATTTGTCTTACAGGTGAGCAAAACTCCCGAAAAAAACCATCGCCCAGGAAACTTGTCCCCAACGGGGATCGAATCCTGGCCTGCTGCGTACGAGGCAACGACCCTACCCTGAGACTCCTGCGGTGGACTTGGCCATCATCATAACATTTCAAAATAGTCTTGCTTAATACATGTTGCTCAAAGTCATCACATGCAGTTTTTTTCGGCGATCTAAATAAAGGCACGGTTGCTATTCTTGATTAGTTTTCTTCCTCTCCTTCTTCTTTATTCATCGCAATTCTCGAAACTGAACGTAGGCCTATGCTGCTGCTTTCCAAACCTATATATATATATATATATATATATATATATATGCCTATATCATTATTTTACTTTGTCCCAGAATAACTTCGCTTTCTTTAATTTCAAAACTACTCTTCAACTAAAAAACACGATTTGATTAAAATAGGCTAGCTTACCTTTTATTATACATACTTTAAGAAAAGACGGTTATGGAGAGAAGTAAAAAGTAGCTCAAAATCGGAGCAGTATATATATATATATATATATATATATATATATATATTAGCAATTTTGATTTGGTATTCTTGCTGCATTTAATCATTTTTCAAGTTTTTTAATTTAAATTTTACAGAATCATCTTTAGCGTTTGTTCCTCTCATAAGCGATAGCCGTTGTCTGACCAGGTGTTGATCCGAATAAATAAAATAAGAATAAAATAAGAAAACATAAGAAATGAGAAACTTTAAGGCCCAAAGAGTCTCCGAACACTATCTGACCATTATAATCTTTAATATCATATTAACCATCTTTCGAATGAATGTAAGAGTGAATGGCGTGTCTTGTCTTAAATTTTCGTGTTTGGGAGGACCTGCATGTCCTTGACTAGTCAAAAAAGTCCTCAGATTTTAAAATTTTGTCCCAACATGTCGTCGTATTACCAAGGTGTGAAATGAAAAATGAATACTTGAGTCGGGATTTGAACTCGAGTCTCTAAACACTGTATGTTTAGCGCTCTAACGACTCGAGCTACCCAAGTATTCCAACACAAACATACATTTCTCTTATATATGTAGTACAAAATATAGCTATAATATATATATATATATATATATATATATATATATATATAGTGAAATTTAGCTACACGGTAGTCAATAAGTATACAATCCTACTCAGAGCAGGGCATGATTGAATTTTAATTTTAAAAATTATATATATTATTTCATATGAGTTATTTATTTAAATGTGGTTTTTGAAGAATTATGTTACTGAATCTGCTACAGGAACTTCATCGCACAGTGAGTAAAGTATCCTGAAAATTTCATAGCTCTACTGTAGCTCTAGTTATTCCTGAGAAATTATTAAGAATTGGTACATACTTAACGCTTTAACATATCTACAAACACATATTTTTAAAGCTGAATATATCCTTCATTAACATGAAAGTAATAATCACACTTATTTTAAAATTACACACTGAGTAACACTAAGAAATTAGGACTGGAAGTAAATATCAGTAAAACTAAATATGTGGTCACACGTAGAAATTCAGTATATAATGGAAATAGACAGCTAATGACAAATGAGGGAAATTTTGAGGAAGTGGCTGAATTCAAATACCTAGGAACAATAATCACAAATAGGAATGAGATGCACAAAGAAATTAAACATAGGCTCAATTCTGGAAATGCATGCTATTATGCATTGCAGATACTTTTGATGTCGCAACTCCTTTCAAAAAACATTAAGCTGAAAATATATAAAACTATTATTCTACCAGTTATATTATATGGGTGCGAAACATGGACTCTTACTTTAAGGGAGGAAAGGAGATTACGAGTATTTGAGAATAAAGTTCTTAGGAAAATTTTTGGACCAAAGAGAGATGAACAGACAGGTGAATGGAGAAGACTACATAACAATGAACTACATGGCCTTTATAGGAAGCCAGATATAATAAGAACAGTTAAGTCTTGTAGACTGCGATGGGCAGGACATGTTGCACGTATGGGGAATGAAAGACGTGCATGGAAACTTCTTGTAGGAAAGCCAGAAGGAAAACGCCCAGTTGGTAGACCAGGAATGAGGGGGAGAACAACATTAACTAGTGATTTGAGAAGTACATTATATATTGAGGGAAGTAGATATACAGGGAATGATTGGAAAGCATTAGCTCAGGATAGGGATGTATGGAGAGCTTATGTCCGCGCGGCCATGAACCTACGGATTCGATAGTGCCAGTGAGTGAGTAAGTAAGTATTTTAAAATTACACACACATACTAACATACATACATACATATATATGTATGTGTGTGTGTGAGTGTTATTATTTCGAGTTACTTTTACCCCTCTTCACAGTCTTCTCCTCTTAAATATTCAATCCATCCATCCATAGTAATTCTGCCCGAAGGCAGGTCCTTCACTGCAATCATAGCAGTTTCATGCTATGCTTGCAGCTTTACTAGGGAATTGTGTAGGTGTGGTAGCTTCCCGTTGCTTTCCACACCGGTGAAGGATGATGATGATAATGATAATGATAATGGTAAGGATGATAATGATAAGGATGATGGCCATATGATTTCGGGGACCGTTTGGGCCTTAAAGTTTTCCTGACATTTGTCTTACAGGTGAGGAAAAACCCCGATAAAAACCTCACCCAGAAAAACTGCCCCGACCGGGGATCGAACCCGGGCCCGCTGGGTGACAAGGCAGCCGCTACCTCGAGACCACAGCGGTGGACAAATATTCAATATATATTTATATTGTTTACTATATATTTCTTATATTGTTCGCTGTATAGATCGTATTCAGTTTCACAGTTTTGTTATATAAAACAATATATGTCAAATCGTCTTCTTCTTCCTTCCTAGTATTAGGCCAAGGCCTGTTACGATCCTATAGAAAATTTTCCCTCCAGCGTTTCATAGGACGGCCCAGTGATCTTCGTCCTCTTGGTATATAATTATAAACAGCTTTGGGGATCCGATTTGAACTCATTCTTTCAAGATGGTGTTTCCAATTTAGTTGGTACTGTTTAATATATTCCAAAATTGGCGTAGTCTTCAATTCTTTTAAGATATTGGTGTTCCTTTTCCGATCCCATCTGGTGTAACCCGCTGTTCTGCGCATGAATCTCATTTCACAAGCCGTTATTCTGCTTTCATGTTGTTTTTTTAGTGTCCATGCTTCACTACCATAGGTCAACACTGGTCTAGCCAAAGTGTTATATAAACGTAATCTGGTGTTTTTTTTTGTACAAGGGATGGTTTCATAACTTGATTAATAATTCCTACTTTTATTATAACTAGTAACTTTATGATAGTAAAACATATTCACTAAGACTCGAGTGACAAATATTGTATGTTATTATAAAATTTAACTTTTATTAGCTACAATAAAATCACATAATGTGATGAATGCCTTAATGTTATGTGATTTTTCTTTTCTTCTATTCATTTATGGTGTTAGATGACATAGCTTTCATTTGTCGGTCCCGGTGAACTAGGGTTACCATAAATCCTATAGACATTAAAGGCATTCAATCGAAAAAAACAAAGTAAATAAAAATATCTTCAACTCGTATCAGGAATGAGATGAAATGAAGCCCCTATATTTATAGAGGTCTGTGAACGACAAGGGTGCCGGCCGACCAATCCTGACGCACCTTCAGAAGGGCGGATGAATGAACTGAAACGAAATGGGTGAGATGAGTGTGGAGAAATGGTGGAATGAAACATATGGCAGGGGAAAACCTGCCCAAGCTCCGTTTCGTCACCACGAAACCCACATGGAGTGATCGAGAATCGATCTCGGGGCCCCAGCGGAGAGAGGCGAGCGTCTAACCGCTTACGCCATGGAACCGCAAAAAAAGTAATACATTTAAATAAAACATGAGTTAAAAGTTAACATACCGGTAACGGTATGGATATTCCCATACTATTTATTATGAGATCGTAACGTTTATTATAACACACAAACTCATAAAGTTTTAAGCTCGTCTTTAGTTTCCGAAGTACGCGAGTTCAAAAACCATCCAGATTCCATGGATTTTAAGTTTGTAAAAATTGTGAGCAATTGGTTATTTTGGAAGGGATATACAATTGTGGGTCCCATGTCGTAGATTTACGATAGGTAAAGCCTGAAGTAAGAGGCCTCTGGTCAAAATTTGTCGGCACTTTCACTCCCAGATTTAAATTGCGATTTTGATGACTTAAGTTGCAAGAGAGCGACATGCTGACATATCGTTTTTTATTTGTGGTACAGTTACAGATCTACACCGCTTGTTATTCATTGCGTTTTTTATCTTGGTATGTGAAAGGTTAATGCAAACATCCATAATTTAAATATCCGTCTAAATGTCACATAATTCAATGAAATTATTAAATTATATCATGTTTTTACTCTTATCAACGCGTGTATTGTTCGATTATTTAAAACATCACAAATAACCGCGCCCATGGACATCTTGTTTTAACTGAAAGTAGACTGGATGGAAAAATCCAAGTCATCAAGTCCTTTAACTTCAGGTTACAGTAAAACTGGTTTTTGTTACATATTGCCTATGTTTTCCTTTTTGTGTTCACAAACATTAGCACTTAAATTCGATCTATAATTGAATGAGTCATTTCGAAAAGGGATCATCTACAGCTGATTAATTTTACAGTAGAAGGGAAAAAAATGTATTCAACTTGTTAAGGATAAAGCATTGAACCTGAATTGCTACTGAAATAAAGTCAGAAAGCGGTAAAGGAATGTTGTAGTTTATCCATTCTTGCGCAGAAAACGATGGAAGTAGGTATATAAACATGGAATAACGAAACAAGTGAATTTAAGAAAAATAGTAGATGATCCCTTTTCGAAATGACTCATCAAATGTTCTCGTAAATAACTCTGAGAAAAATACCGTAAAAAATGCTTACACGTTATCCCCTTTTAGAGTGATCCTAACATAAACAAAAGCCAGTTGTATCCTTCCGCCATTCGCGCCACAATTACTGTCACATTGACAGGGAGCACGTGTGAAGTATATGAAACATGTGATGATTGAATGCGATAGATTACAAGAAAGCTGGTGAGATTTTTCCCTGAACTTGTGAAATAGATTTAAAATAACTGTTTTTTGATTACTAGTTTACCAGACTCGTGTTTTTTTTAAATTTAGATGGCGACACAGCAACAAAAGACTCAACACCTTCAGCCATTTTTTTTTGCATCAGAATCGATTGAAGTATGACTCAAATGCATCATCCATATGTAATAAACTATTTTAAGATGTAATTATTGATTAGATATATTTCAGAATATTTTCTATGTTTTGAATATTACTATTTTCATTCACGAAGAATAACAAGTATATTCAGAGGACATATTTTTAATTTAATGGAGGGTGCTACTTTTTTCTCGTACTTATTCCTTCTACATCGTACGTCGGTGTCCATAACCAATGAAAAGCGAGCAGGTCACATGGTTTTGTTATGATGGGGATCACTTTTTGAATGGATAGCCTTTAGGGACATGGATTAACTGAAGACTAAGTTAGCAAAATAATTTGTCTGGATATTGCTATATCATGAACGCACAATGAGAAGTCTAACAGATTGAAGTGAAATACGGCGTGGATAGTGTCCTGTACATAAAATTTCTCATGGGACCTACAAGGGTCTTGCCCTAACAACCGGCTCTACTCTCATATGCACATATGTCAATCATTCAGATGGAATCCCCAGTCTGTGTACGAGTGACCCGAGATCAGCATGCCAGATATTCAGTCGTTGTAGTAGGTTTTCTCAACGTAGGGCTTCTACTTACAGTATAATTGTATAAGGTGTAGTGCAAAATGATACAAGCACCACTTTTTTGAGACTATACTGAAAAAAATGGCAAAATGATCAGGTAAAACTTATCCTAAGTTGTCTGATAATACACCATCAGTTCAATTGCTTGTTGCAAATTCATATACCGGTTATTGCATAATGATACAACCGCTAGTTTCAGGTAAAGAAGCACAAGTCATACTTCTCTTACTCCCTGTTACTTTCGGTGTTTACTGTAGAGGGCGTGTGTAAGTACGCAGCAGAATAGAAATACTTGCATGCTATGCTGGACTTTACAGTTCCGTGTTTCAGACGAAAACCAAAATTGTCAGATGTGGAGAAAGGACAAATACTCGCTTATAAGGACGAAGGGTTATCGTCTAAAGAAATATGTTGGACGATTGACACATACCCATCGGTAGTAAATAGTTTTTGAAGCATGGATCAGAATATGGTACAAAAAGTATTCTGGAAGATCACATAAGCTTACACTGCGTCAGGATATGTTGGTTATCAGAGGACTAAGTGCAGATGGTATCTCCCTGGGAAAATTAGCTCAAGATCTGAACATTAGTGTACGCAAATCTACATTACCTAGAACGGTGGTTCGAAGCAAATTGTTCATATGAGAAAGAAAGAAAAAAGCCAGCCTCCATAAGATGCAACGAGTAACCTGAGCAAAGCAACACCTGTCTTGGAAGTCCGAATGGGAACAAGTATTGTTCAGTGATGAGAAAAAATAAATTTAGATGGCCGGATGGGGCAGTCTATTATTGGCATGATTTGCCGAAAGAAGAGCAGATATTTTCAAAAGTCAACAAGGAGCTAAGTCACTAATGGTATGGACTGGGTATGGTTATGGGAACCAAACAAATATAGCCATTCCTAAGGACCGAATGAAATGCAACTGGCTTACAAGATCTACTACAGATTCACCTTTACTTTTAGGGAGATGATTGCAGTTCCATATTGAATATTACCTTAGGATAATACTTCTATTCATGTTGCAAACTTCACATGGGAATGGTTTCAGCAGAATGCGGTAGGTACATGTAATGGAGTGACCCGAAAATTCTCCTGATCTAAATCCTATGGAGAACCTCAGGGCTATTTGTTGTCGTACTGTGTATGCTTATGGAAATCACTACGCTAATATCAATGCATATTGTAGGCAGCAATCATCTCTAAATGGGAAAATATGGCAGTGCCCGTGCTACAGAAACTTGTAAATAACATGTGAAATCATGAATGTATTTTTTTATTTAGGTGTGTATGGTGTATGTGTATCATTTTGCAACGCACCTTATTACCTATATACAAGGGATAGAAAAAATAATGGAAACTTCTCTCTTCATTGATATGTTATAGGACCATAATTGGTCTTTAATACAGTTGCAATTATTTTTGTAATTGATTCATACCACTTATAAACTTTATACATGTATTCTATTGGCATTTTGTTTCTTGTACACTTCTTCGTGAATAATTTCTTATAGCTCTTTAAGAGATGAATAAAGTGGAAATCTTGTTCTTACTCTAATTTTAAATTCTCACTACATTGCTTCAATAATAATCAGATCTAGATATTAATCTGATCATGGTCTGACTTCTTCATTCTCCTTGAACAAGTCTTTAACGCAACCAGCAGTTCGAGTAGGGGCAATGCCATCTTGAAATGTAGCATTACCTGATATGAATATTATGTTTACCACTGAGTGTCAGTAGACCCTAGAATGCCCTCTTAGACCTTAACAATCTCTTTGACATTCACTGCGACAATATGACCTACAGAATACCAGGACATTGCCGCCCAAACAATTATTAAACCCATCACAATGTTTGACTGTATCCATAAGCAGTCTGAGTTGTAAGCTTATTTTGGTGTCCTCCAATTATATATCCTAGTAGTAGTATAGTAAATGGTAAATGTTGATTCATCATACCATATTACATTTTTTCAATCAACAGTCCAGAACTAGTGTTCATAATATCACTGTTTTCGCTTAATTGCAGCATTCCTGCCTGTAATTGTCGCTCTGCCATAAATATATAATTGCGCAGCTCTTTCCTCAATCTTCTGGTAGAAACTGTTTTCCTTAAATGTTTATTTAATTCTTCAGTCACTTTATCTGCAGTAGTTTATGACTTCGTAACATAGTCCTCTTCAGAACTCTCTTGTCTCTTTAATTTGGTTTCAGTTCGCAACCACTGTTCATTTTTGCAAAAGATGTTTCGTCTTTATACAAGTATGCAGAGATAACCTTAGAAACTGTGGTACTTGAAACCCCTAACAATTTGGGAGTTTCAGTCACTGTTAACCATAAATTAGTATAGTCATCTTTAAAAGTCACTAAGGTCAGATATCAGAAGCCGTTTTAAATAGCTACAACTTCAGGAGAAAAAATGCATGTGCAGTTAACTACAGTACTAGGTTCACGGTAAACATCTGTAGGATGTTGTGTCGTGGGATGCAAGAATAACACACTATTCACTACATAAATTTGCTCTTATTGAGTAACAACTGAATACAAAGGCCGCTCGCCAGGGGATCCGTTGAGCTACTGATGCACGGGCTCTCGTAGCGCGCGAAGATCTAGGAGCAAGTGCTGTCTGGTTGGGGCGGATGAAGAGTGCTGCCATCTGACGACGGCCGGTTGTGGTGGGAGAATGTCTCATGATGTCGCCACACCAGCCCCCTTGGGAAAATAAATGCTCATAGCTCGAAGAAATCTGGAATTCACCTTGAGCCCTGAACTCGAAGTCAGAGGAGTTGTCCGGTTGTTGACCTGTGTCGTCCGTAGTTCGCCGTTCTTTGCTCTGGGGCGAGAGTCCGTCGGCTGTTCAGCTCTTCCATCTCCGAATATGAACGCTGGCTTTACTCGGTCAATACTTACGTGGACGGGGCCGCGTCTGGTCTGCAAGGTGAAGGTTTCTCGTCTCGCTGAATAACCTGGTGAGGACCAGAGTATGGCGGTTGAAGTGGACCGTGCATTGTGTCATCTCGTAAGAAGGCATGAGTGCAGGTGGTTAGATATTTGAAGATGAAGGAGCTTCGCTGCCCATGTCGAGCTGGAGTTGTTGGTGTAATTGTTCCATTTGTCGCCGAAGTTTGGCGACGAAGTCAGAGGCATCATCGCAGCGCTCCGTGTGCCCGGGAGTCGGAGGCGTTCTCCGTATATGAGTTCGGAAATATGGTAAGGTTATGTAGGGTCTTGGTCGGGGCGTGGATGTGTCGTACCAGAGAGTTGTCTCGCTTCCTGGAACCGGGATGCGGTGGAGCTGAAGACTAGAGTCGCCGTCTAGGAACTGCCGAAGTTCGTGGTCGTCCTCTTGAGAGCGGGACAAGCTGAAGAGGTCTAGGTGACTGTTGGTGATGGTGTTCACTCTGGAGAAATTATCAGCGATCACGTTGGATGGGCCGTCTATATGCTGTATGTATGTGGTGAATTGAGCAATGAATGATAGTTGGTTCAATTGTACCGGCGGAAGCTTGTCTCTTCGTTGTTGAAAGGCGTAGGTCAGAGGTTAGTGGTCTGTATAAATTGTGCACTGATGTGCTTCCAGTATATACATGAAATGCTGCACAGCCTCGTATATTGCCCACAGTTCTCTGCAATATGCAGGCCAGGTGACCTGCCGCGGGGTCAGCTTCTTGGAAAAGAAGGCGAGCAGTGTCCATTACTCTCCTTGTCGTTGCTGGAGAGTGGCGCCTAAAGCTGTGGTGGAAGCGTCTGTGAAGAGACCTAATGGTGTTATCGGGTCTGGGTGTGCTGGAAGTGTTGCTTCTGCCAGAGCGGCTTTGCAAGACGCGAAGCTGTTGGTCAAGTTTTCCGTCCATTGGATCGGGCTCGATCCTCGGAGGCTGGAAATGGCTGCGTGCAGCGGCGCTTGATGAGTCGCAGTTCATGGAATGAAGCGGCGATAGAAGTTCATCATCCCGAGGAATCGTCTCATGTCTCGAGCTGTCTTCAGTGGTGTTAACTCTTGCAGGGCTGTGATACGGTCTGACAAAGGTCGTGTGCCTGTTGCTGAGACTGTATATCTGAGGAAGGTAACATGTGGAGCGCCTAGTACGCACTTTCTGGTATTAAAGAGAATATCGTGCTGGGAGAGTCGTTCGAAGAGTTTGCGGAGGTGCTTCTCGTGCTCGGCTTCCGATTTGGAGAAGATCAGGATGTCGTCGATGTATGGAAATGTGAAGTCTAAGTCGGACAGAGCTTCGTCAATGAATCTCTAGAATGTTTGTCCAGCGTTTCGCAATCCGAAGGTCATGAAAGGAATTCAAAGAGGCCAAAAGGCGGTTTTTGGTATGTCCTGACGATTAACGGGAATTTGGATGTACATGACGGAGAAGACTGTACAACCGTGTAGTTGTTGAGAGAGATCGTGGATATGACGAAGGGGATTTCTGTCGGGGATGGTTCGAGAGTTCAGCACACGATAGTCCTATGCCCGGGCGCCAACCTCCGTCCTACTTTGGCACTAAATCAAAGCTGATACCCATGGTCCTTCCGAACGTCGAGCTATGCCCTCCCGAAGCATGGCGTCGAATTCTTGCTTTGCGATGCTGAGGCGGTTTGGGGCAAGTCGGCGTGGTCTGCAGGAGACGGGTGGTTCTGAAGTGGTTCTGATGTGATGTACTGTGTGATGGCGGACTTCTCTAGGAGCTCCGGCGGATCGAGTTAGATCGGGGAACTCTGCAATGATGTTGTGGTATGGAGTAAGGATAGTTAGGGATTTGATACTAGGTTGAGTTGTGGCTGTGGGGTGGGCGAGTATGGACAAATAGGTAAGACCATCCACTAAACGCCTGTTATTACAGTCTGGGAGTAGATGTAAGTGGGAAAGGGAATCTGACCCAATGATTGGAATATCGCCGTCGGTGATGACAAATTTCCACGTAAAGTCTCGTCGTAGCCCAAGGTTAAGTCTCTACAAAATGAGTTCGCGACAGCATTGTTTATCTCTTACGGATAACTCACAATAACCATATTTATCTTTCATTAATTCCAAGAGTCCCGCGCCGTAGCCGAGGGGTTAAGGCAAAAAATCTTGGCGCAGAACTACGGTACTTACGCTGTTTCGAGTCTCCATGGGGGAAGAGATTTTTCTTATGGAATTTCGGCCAGTCTGGGACCGGTGCACAGTGGGCCAGAAATGAAATCTAGCTGTAAAAATACTATTTTCACTCACCCCCATCAATTTATCTTTTTTTTTTTCACTCTAATGTAATTGTTATATGATGGTTCTTAACTTATCTGCAAAGGAGGGTATAATTCTGATGTGAGAAAAGTAGCTCTTCGGACGCTTAAATGGCTTACGCTGCCTAAACCATAAGAAATACATAAAATTAATGTACACAGAATTGAACATCTCAAAAAGCTCTACAAAAAAGTCCGCGACAGCATATGTTTATCTCTTACGGATAACTCACAATAACCATCTTTATCTTTCGTTTATTCCAAGAGTCCCTCGCCGTAGCCGAGTGGTTAAGACAAGAAGTCTTGGCGCAGAACTACGGGACTTACGCTGATTCGAGTCTCCATGGGGGGAGAAATATTTCTCATGGAATTTCGGCCAGTATGGGACCGGTGCACAGTGGGCCAGAAATGAAATCTAGCTGGAAAAAACTCTTCTCACTCACCCTCATAAATTTATCTTTTATTTTTACTTTAATATAATTGTTATATGACGGTTCTTAACTTATCTGCAAAGGAGGGTAAAATTCTAATGTTTGTGAAGACAATATAAACATCGGAAGTTACCGATGGTTAAGAACTCATCTGGTCTATATCCCAGTTGTGTTATTAGTGTTGTGTGTTCAACTTCAATGAGATATTCTTCTTATTCTATATGGATACTTCAATTCAAGGTTTGTAATTTTATTGACATATTTAATGTTTTTCTACATAACCAAATATTATGTTAAATACATGTGGAATCATACCCTCCATGCGCTATAAAAAATTACACAATCATCTTATATTAAATTCAGCTACAAAGAAAACGGTTCTGAACAGTAGTACAAATTTAGTTATAATATAGAGTGATTTATGGACTTTAATTACCGCACAATATCAAGTGTGCAAATTAATGCGTTTTTTAATTAGCTTTCTCATTACAGGAGGTAGCCAGCAACTGAGACCTACCGTTGCGTGCAGAGAATAATTGTTTGATTTAATATGGAAGAAAATGTTAGATTGAGGCAATAAGTTATCATTTAGTATATAAATTAGGGTAAGGGGGATGTTAGCAGAATGTTTTTAATGTTATTAAAAAATCCATATTTTTTGAAAAGCGATTTTCTCAAACGTACGAAGTTGTGCGCGGCAAAAAAAAATTCGAATGAAATTTTCTGATTGGCTAGAAGTTATGAAGAATTAATTTAGGACAATGAGGCGTTGGAAAATTCTGTTCCATCTGCTTATGGAATTGGAATACCCAAAATAACTTTCGAAGAGGCTAGAATAAAAGAAATGTTCACTTAAGCAGGAATTCTCTCGCGATAAACTTGCTCTTGCAACAGAAATATCACTTTGGTCATGTGGTAAACGGGATACTACTAATGTTTTAAAGACATTAAAAAAACACAAAAAATAGCTTCAAAATAATAAACATTACAAATTACCCCACTCAACTCCCCTATTTTCTATGCCGGACGAAGCATTGTCTTTTTGACAATAAAATATCAATATGTCTATATATTAACATGAGACTAAGTGTCAAAAAGAGAGGTGATATTTAATCCACCCTATAATGCTTCTAGAGAAGCAATTTTTTATGCTACCTTTCCCAAGACACACATTTCAGCAGAAAAAAGACTTTTTTTCTTTGTTTTTATTCCAGCCTCTTCGAACGGTATTTTGAGTCTTACAATTCCATAAGCAGATGGAACAGGATTTTCCAACAACTATCAGTGTTCTAAATTCTTAATAATTTTACATTTACGTTTACCCAATCAGAATACCATAACAAATACACAAATTGATGTACACAGAATTGAACATCTAAAAAAACTCTACAAAAAAGTAGAGTATAACAGAACACGGCTGGTGGTAAAAACACATTAACATTTATTTAGTAGTAGCAACGCACGCCGGGTATTAGCTAGTAGTATATAATACTGTATATGTTTATGTGTTACTAGGAAATACCATTATATATGTCATAACAGCATGTGTAAATACACCTGACTGTTAGGACCCTCGTCATGCACTCATTATAATTAAGCAAAATCTTCAATTGACAAAATGAATCATTCTTCATGACGTCAGGAATTCATGTTTTTTTTTTTTTCATTTCAAACGCGATCCTTATAAAGCCTTCAACTTCATGATTGACATCGAGTGGATTCGCGTTACAAGACAGAAACTTTGAACTTTCTCTGACTAGCATAAAATAAACTTTTAGCAGCATTGACCTTCAATGCAAAAAAAAAAAGTCTCTTCAATAGCAAATTACATAAAATACTATTTAAGAAATGACTATTACAACATCGTGAAATGTACATTAAGCACTCTATGTTGGCGCCTGGAGAGAGTCCATCCCTCTACATTTTAAGTACAGTACAAATTTCATGAGGAAATATAATCAAATGTCTTGTAGACCTCGAGTCACAAAGAGTGTCTTGGAAAAAATATACAGAAGCTTTATCGTATTGTATTTCATAATGATGGTTAATATTTCTGCCTGGCCTAGTGAATCTAGAGTTTTTTTCGATCCTTTTGTCAGTTTTGGCGCAAATCGAATCAAAAGAGACAACATTCCTATTAATGTTACGCAAGAAAAATTTGAAGTAGTGCATTTACTTTTTATCGAAAATCTCTTCCACTACACTTCATACCAGTAATTAAAGATATATATATATATATATATAATATATATATATATATATATATATATATATATATTATAAATATTTTTGACATTTGGCAATGAAGGCAAATATGATATGAAAAGAAAAATGAATGCTTGAGTCGGGATTCGAACTCGAGTCTCTGAGGTACAGACTTTTAGAGACTCGAGTTCGAATCCCGACTCAAGCATTCATTTTTCTTTTCATATCATATATATATATATATATATGAAAAAATAAGAATAAAAATAAATCAAAGGGAACCAATATATGTATATATATATATATATATATATAAAACAGGAGGAGTTAGACAAGGTTGTCCACTATCAACCACTCTTTTTTAACATTTATTTTGACGACATGATAAGATCATGGAAACAAATAACAACTGGGGTGTTAACTTAGGAAATCTAATAATAAAAACATAAGCTTTTGCATATGACCAAATTTTAGTAGCAAAATCAGAAAACGAATTACAAAAAATGCTATATAAACTAAATGAAATATCATAAAAAAAATTGTATGGAAATATCATCAGAAAAATCAAAAGCAATGGCTTTCAAGATCGCTCAACCAGTTCGGACAAAGATCATATTAGAAAATAAACCAATAGAACAAGTGACAAAATATAACTTCCTAGGTTGCGAAATATACACAACGGAAAAGATATAAATAACAAACTAAATAAGTTTAATTATATAACAGGAACACTAAAAAGAACTTTGAAAAATAAAGCCAGAAAAGACGCTATAATGAAATTATACAAGACAATGGCAGTTCTTATTATTCTTACGGATCCGAAACATGGACAGTGACAACACAAGAATCTGCTAGAATCCAAGCTGCTAAAATGAAATTTCTCCGACCAATAGAAGGATATCAAAGAACAGACAAAAACACAACACAGAAATAAGACAGCAACTAAAAATAGAGGAATTAAACACAACAATAGTGAAACATAGAACAAACTGGAAAGAGCACTCAGCAAGGATGATTGAGAACAGAATACCAAAATCAGCATATTACTGTTCACCAAGAGGAAGAAGTTTGGGAAGACCAAAGAAAAGATGGAAAGAGCAGCAATTTGGAGCCGGAACAGGCTAGCAAAAGCCTAAACCTTGACGAAGAAGAAGGTCGAAAATCACCTATGGAGAGAGTTGTTCTATTACACATTTCCTACGTAGGGCCTATGTGTAAAAATGAGGCCAATAACTATGTGTTAAGCTTATAAATTAATTTACGAATAAAGTTCTGCGTGTTTTTTTTTTAACTGTAAGTTTAGTACTGAATTCAGTAAAATATTTTGATTATATTTATCACAAGGAATTCATACTTGAATCTGGACATTTACATTTAGATTTTTGTTACTTTTATAGATTAAGACCATCTCTTTTAGTTCTGAAAGATTCGCATACTTTTCGATTTACTGGGAATTCAAATCCAATCGGAGTCGATGGATTTTTCAGAGCATTAAAATTCTGAATATTTCGAAAAGCAGTATAGATGCAATTTTTTATGGGCAAAAACCTCTGAGGGTCGCTTCCTTGGGAAGGAGAGGAATATTGATGTAAATATCTTGAACATGGATTTATTAAACAAATGGTAGCAAAATCGTGAATACCGTGTCACAAGTTGAAAGTCAAGCCTAATATAAATATGTCGGTCATTTAACACCCAACTTTGAATCGTGAAGCTAATGACTTGAGACGTTAAAGAACATTTTTAAATAAAGTATCTGTCAAAAACGAAGTATCAACCTTCATAAAGATCATTAAGAGGTTAGATTGTACATGGGCATATGAGGCAGTATCCACAGAATATGAAGCGCTGAAAAAATATATTATTATAAAACTCCATTATAAGGAGTTCTTCACTAAATATGTGTATCTATATGAACTTTTAACGTTGTTATGGGCGATACTGGGGCTGGGAATTTTAAATTCTCCGTAAGTGAGCTACAGGTTCCCAAGCCCTTTAGTATTCGTAAAGTGATAAATAGCAAACATGTAAAAGTCTGGGCCAAGTACAGTGCCTTCGAAGTCTTCTGAAAGTCTGTGTTTATATATTTTTTTTGTACAAAGGCTAGTTAATTTATATTTTTACGATAGGCATATAGCTTATTTTTAAACTGAAAATTATGATCCTCAATTCGCTAATTTGGGGTAAGAATTACTGTACCGAGAAAATAAGCCTCGATGTAATGTGTAAAATTCGTATGGGCTGGGTAGTTCCGCTTTTACCGGAAGACTCTCTCTCTCCCTCCCTCCCTCCTCTCTTTTTTTTTTCTCTCTCTCTCTATATGTGTGCGTGAGCACGCACACACAAGCACACAGTAGAATAATTCTACCAAAAAACTTTCGCAGGTTGTTCAGAGATGTCTGAGTGTTTTGATACAGGGAACTACGGTCTTTGGTAACTTATTACCAGAATGCGGCGAAATGGTACGGCAATGATATATTTACATGTTTACAAGTACTGTGCGATTAACTGCAGACTTAAACAGAGGGAGTACGGCAATTACATCACAGTGAGCCAAAAACGAAATTTAGCTGAAAAAAAGGATTGTGCAGTTCAAAATTATTATAACTATCCCAACTATTGTGAATTGATAAGTGTAGGTTATTTTCAACTTAAAATACGATTGAAGGTTTATTTAGAACTACCTTTAAAACTATGTTCTGAATTGAAACATTACGGTCTTACTTAAAATAAATCAATATATTTTATAACGTAGAAAAGTACCTCAATAATCCCTGTCATCCTCTCCCTCCGCAGCATCTTCCTCGTCTCCTTCTTCTTCTTCCACAGTTACTGTTCTGATTTCTATCATGCCACACGATATTTTCAGCTGTTCTAAAAGATCTCGCACCTCTTGTGGCAAGCACTCACATTTTTGTAGAAATGGAGACTGACATGTTATCTCTAGATCTGACGTTATGAGAAGTAGATTTAGGACGTCTTACATATTACCTTTGCGAGAAAATTTGCACGTGTGTCCTCGAAAACACCTCACATGCTTGTAACTTGCATATTTCTGTCACTTGAATATGGTCTTGGCAAGGGTAGCACAACAATTCCCCCCTAATAGCATTATAGGGTGGATAAATATCACAACCTATCTTTTTGACACCTAGTCTCCTGTTAATATACTAACGTTTTGTAAATTTATTATCAACAAAAAGACAATGTTTCGTCCGGCGTATAAGAAACGGGGGTTGAACAGGGTGATTTGTAATATTTCTTATATTTTGATTTTGAGTTCTTTTTGGGGTCGTTTGAGTAATTTCTTTCAAAATACCAGCAGCTTCCCGTTTATCAGATGACCGAAGTGAGATTTCTATTGCAAAAGCAAGTGCATCGCGAGAGAATACTTGCGTAAGTGAACGAACTATATATATAGTTTTTATTCCAGCCTTTTCGAAAGTTTTTTGGATCTTCCAATCCCTGGATTTTCCAACGACTGGTATTTAACATTCACTTCTAGCCAATTAGAATATTTCAGTACAAATATTTTTTTTTCTCATGCAAAACTTTATACGTTTGAAAAAATCGCTTCTCAAAAAAAATGTTTTTTTTAATATATTTTTTAAATATTTTCTAAACATTCCCCTAACTCTAATTTATTTACTATATAACCACTTATTGCATCTATTGAACATTTGACCTCATAAACTATATTAAACAATTCTCCGTATATGTGTAAATAAAATTTGAACTGCCGTCCAGAGCTTTTTTATTTGTAGCTCAATTTAAAATAAGGTGATTGTCTAATTTTTTAGTGCTTCTAATATATGATTCCATCTCCTCCGTTATCCAGCTTTTGTAGAAGAGACCAGCCTTTCTGCTAAATATTGGAGTGCAAGAGAGCGAATGATTTCATTATCAAGTGCTCGACATTAGATACCAACCAACCAACCATATATGATTCCACGTGTATTTAACACAATATCCGGTTGTGTAGAAACACGTTAAATATATCAATGAAAAGTACAAACATTGAAGTGAAGTATCCGTATAGAATGAGAAGAATAGGTCACTGAACTTTGCATCTTTTAACTTTATGACTACTTAAATATGTTCACTAAATAATAAGGGAAATAAAAAAACTTAAAACCCATAAAAAACAATAAATAATTTAAAGATAAAGGTAAAAAGCTTTTTCACGCCAAATATATTAACTTATCAAAAAGTCTTTAATTTCCGCAGCTCAGAACACAACTTATTTCCTGATCAGATGAGTTCTTAATATCCGATGTTTATATTGTCTTCATAAATTTTAGAATTCTACCCTTCTTTGCAGATAAGTGAAAAGCAGTCATCTGGCAATTATATTAGAGTGAAAAAGATGAATTGGTGAGGACGAATAAAATAATTTTTTTTTTCAGCTAGATATCTGGCCCACTGTATATAGTACCTACAGTTAACATAGCCAACGTAACTATTCATTTCAGTGCTGAACAACAGGTGAATTAATACAATTGAAGTGTTTCAGTGATCTCAATGTCGAAAAAAAAATACTAAAAGTCTAGAATGGATTCAGTTATACAGGAGTTTGGGACTCAATATTTTAGAAGTTTAGATGATAAAATTACGTGCACTTTATGTAGGTCAAAACTAAAGGAAACGAACAAAACAGTATCCGGAGGAACTTTGCAAAACCAACATGCATATTAAAAACGTAAAATGCTTAACAGAAACAAACACCAGTTCAAATGAGAATCCTGAGATACATATACAATCACAATTTAATAAAGATTTATGTAAAATGATGATCAGGGTTAATATTTCATTCAGAACTTTAGACAATCCGAAATTCACAAATTTCTTACAGAAATATAGAAATAAACATAAATCATAGTAAAACTGTGATTCGAAGAGAATTATTTCCAGCTTGTTACAATGCCGTTCTGTAAGTGGTAAGAGACAAGATGAGAGATGATAAGATATCCGAATCCCCCAATTAGAATTGGCAAAACCATAAAGAAAACTATAATAAAAGCATCACTAGATGAAACGATATAGGCCTACATAAAAGGTCAGACGTTGTGGATATTATTGGGGGCGTCCTGGCATCACCTAATAATCCGGGAGACAAAATTATATCAACTTCTGAAAATGTAGGGACAGTAGACCATGTACCAATTGAGAATTTATATTACAATTCGATGTCACTTTTATGGCCCGAAGGAATTAGGCTTGAAAATGTTTTGCTTCTGGTCAAAGGTACTGCTCCATACATGGTAAGGGCTGACAGGCAAATAAAATTAAGTTTTTCAAACATTCTGCATTTAACCTGCCTAGCTCATGGCCTTCATAGAGTGGCTGAAGTTATTCGGTTCTCCTTTGAAGTGTCCATAGCTAATATGAGAAAGATATTTCTCAAAGACCCTAAAAGAGTTAAAAATGTAAAGAACTACTACCAAACCTTTTACTACCGCCACAACCTACAATAATTTGATGGGATAGCTGGTTATAAGCAGCTATATATGTTGCGAATCGCTGTGGTAGAAAAAAATTACAATTGTCAGTAGTTTTAATGATGGGGACGTGACTTCAATAAAAATTGCAAAATCTAAGCCTTATGTTATCGACAGATTTAAAGTTCATCAAAACTAATTTTGAAAATATGCCTAAGTCCATTAAAAGTCTGCAAATGTGTGATTTAGAAACGCCGAAAACCCTAGAAAATGTGGAATAATTGTTTCACTGATTTCATCTCGCAGAAACTGAACAGCTTATTGAACAAAAATGAAAGATAAGTTAAATAGTGTTCTTAAAAACTGTGGTTATTCTGAAATTTGTTCCGTGAGAAATGTTATCAGTCCAAACAACAAAGTGGAGATGATACAATTAATAATGGGTTGTATTTTAAATATGCTCCTACTATTTTATGCGACTTGGAAATAAGTTTTTCGCAGTAGGCTTATAAACATTGTCTTGGTAATCTGAATAACTTCACTTTCAACAACTTCCGAATGTATATCGTTGTCCACTGCAATAACTGACATAGGAAAATTAATTACTTCTCGTTTCTTCCTTTTTTGCGGCAATTAAACCTTTAATCGTATAACTGTAAATAAATTACATTTGAAATTGTGTGTTTTGAATTTCTTTTAAATAAGTCCCGTAGACTGCGATGGGCAGGACATGTTGCACGTATGGGGAATGAAAGACGTGCATGGAAACTTCTTGTAGGAAAGCCAGAGGGAAAACGCCCAGTTGGTAGACCAAGAATGAGGTGGGAGAACAACATTAACTATGATTTGAGGGAAGTAGATTATACAGGAAATGATTGGAAAGGATTAGCTCAGGATAGGGATGTATGGAGAGCTTATGTCCGCGCGGCCATGAACCTACGGGTTCGATAGTGCCAGTGAGTAAGTAAGTAAGTAAGTATGTGTAAGAAAAAAAGGTTACATTAAAATACACCGTGTTCTTAAAGCTCGGTAACAACTCTTCTTATTTAATTACTAAAAAACGAAACATCATACATGTTTCGTTTATATGTCATATGGCAGAGTATCTCAAATAGTTTTTGTTTTGGTGAGTTTTTACAGGCAATTATCATAGTTCTCACATTCACCGCAGTTGGCGTGTTTTCAATATGTCTTCTGTGTGTTGGAGTTTGATAAAAACAAGAGTGCTACAGATGTCCAATGGAATTTATGCCTGACACAAAATGTACGAGACCTCAAGCGCAGGATTGAAGAAGTTGCTACCACTGTATCTGAGGATATACTCCAAAGATTAGACATATGCCGAGTTACATGTAGTTCCCATATTGAGGGATTGTGAACCCAGGCATTGCACAAAAAGCCATTTGAGATACTCTTTCATATGACCTGTATGATGTTTCGTTTTTGAGTAATGAAATAAGAAAAGTGTTACCGGACTTTAAGGACCCGGTGTATTAGTATGTACCAGTTGTCAGAGTAAGCAGCCTACCAACAGCCACCACTAGCTTGCCGTCTGTCTTAACAAAACCTGAGCCAGTCGCTCGCACTTTTTGAACAAAGTTCGTTTGTTCGTATCTTCACATCACGGCACTATTTCCCCGCGGTCTGCTTCTTACAGAGCAATGCGTTGATGTTTCAGAAATATAGCATGTCCTTAGGACAATGGTAAGATGGGTTCTGATAGTTTACAAATAAAAATAAAAAATAGCAACTATGTAAAAATCATAAACTGCATACAAATAACATAAAAATTATAAGTGCAATGAAAAAACAACCTTACTGTATGTTGAGCACCCTTCAGTACTGTGCGTAGGCCTACTATTTCTTGGTTTAAAGCAGCCGTTCGAAATGCCATCTCTACGATCACGAAAAACTAAACAGTGTCGCACCTTGGGTAGTCGGATACGCTCTAGCATTGACTCACCGCTTTTCAGGTGATTATTAGTTTTTTATCTACCAAAATCGAGTAAATCACGGTTCAAAGGATATGCTACATGTACAAACCCGTCAATAACGCCTTAGAGTGTAATACATCACCACATACAATGGGTTCTTTATATCAAAACACACTGCCAACATCTCTGAAAGTTTTTTATTGGTAAAGTTCTGTTCCACTCTGCATTGTATATCGAAATTAATTGAAAATACATATACAGAGTAGAAAGGAACTCTAACAAAACTTTCATCGGTCGTTCTGGAAGTTTTAACAAATAAATCCACGATCTTCGGTATCCTATTAAATATTAGTTTGATTTTTTGCGCAAGACATGCGTTACATTCCTTGGACCGCGCGCGATGGTGTGGTATTCGTATAATATCGTTTTCAACCCTAAGGAGTTCTATTGTAAATGATATGTAATTTTTTTACAATATATCCCTAGATACATGCCTCTTACAGAGAAAAAAATTAAAATGCTCTACATTTTAAAGAATTTTACAAAATTTGTTAGACAATTCAAATGCCCACTGACATTCCATTGCATCACTAACAAACATACGTAATATTTGATATATTAAAAATAAATTAATCTCTTATAAGGTGCACAATTCATATAAGAACGCTAGGTTAACATTCCTTTTAAAAAAACTGAAACTTTGTCGGTAGTATTCATTTTTACTCTATTTATGTGCAATACACGTGAATGAAGAGCATGCAGAAACTGAGTGATGTAGTGGAAAAAAACGGAGAAACCCGAAGAAAATACCAAGAAATTCCGATAAGTACCACTAAGCTGCATTACATTGAAATAAACATATTAGTCTAACACGTGAAATTAACGGATCTTTGAACTTCGGACATTTGAGAATTTGGGATCTGTGATGTTTTAGTAACGGGTCAACCTTGATGACAGTTAATCATTGTGTGATCACTCCTTTTTCTCCTGCCCACAAACTCAAATATTCCCGAAAAATGTTTTGAAATGTTGCAAATTCTTCAAAACACAATCATGTGGTTTTAGCTCAGATTTTGTTTATTGTGATTGGTTTTCATTTTTAATGCAAATTTTAGTACCGTATTCAATTAATTAGTGAATGTCTCCGTGGGTAATTGAATTTGTAATAACTAAAAGACCCTTTTTCTAATAGGCCTACAGCTAATTGACAAGGTCATTGCTACAAGGCTCTCTATCCTGGAGTAAGGGCGTTTTAGCAAGAAAGTAAAAATCAAATGCTCAACTGTGGCTTTGTATGAATCCTTTAAGCATAGAATGTGTTGGCGTATATATATATATATATATATATATATATATATATATATATGTGTGTGTGTAAGGATGTTGACTCTTTATTTTAATTGAAGAAAATATCCTTTAGCAATAACCAAAATTTAATTTTAGTGATGATGTCTATTTTATTATTAATGAGGAAATGTCACTACGTCTCAATTACAAATTGTGGTGAGCTGGCGCTCTCTGCCATCACTCCATGTACGGTATGAACGATAACATTGTACCCTCCAGTTATAGCTGTCAGAAGTCTACAAATGCATTAATTCCATTGCAAGTGAAATTGAATTTATTTTTTGAATTTATTTAGTTCTACTACCACAATGGTCTAAAGTGGCCTAATTGTCCTGGTATTTAAACAATTGCATACATTTTATGTTGGTCATTATATTAAATGTTTATTTTTTTTCAGCTTTTATAATCCAGTTCGCATTTCTGGCGGCTTTCTTCTGGCTCAACGTCATGTGTATCGATATCGCTTGGGCTTTCAGGTAATAATCAATTTATTCAATCACTTCTTTATCAGTGAAATAAGTTTAGATGGAAGAAGCAAAACGTAATTTCATCTTCTTCATCATAGGTTAACCTCTCATATTTAGGTAAGTTACTTTTGCGGGCCGCACGCCACGTGGGCCTTACAGTGGCACGACCTGTCGGGAGACGGTTTTTTTAAATTTTGGATCACACACGTACTCTTTTGACCACATAAGGGCATGGAAGGCTCCAGAACCTCATCAGAGACAACAAGATGAAACATACCATTCACACGCACATTCATGGTGAATGTGATAATGATGACTATAATGGCCACATCATTTTCGGGGATAGTTTCGAACTTGAGGTTTCCTCACATATTTGTCTTACAGGTGAGACAAAAAAATCACCACCCAAGAAATTTGTCCCGATCCGTTGCGTACGAGGCAGCGACGCTACCAAGAGACCACATCGGCGGAGAAGGAAAACCTACTTTAAGTTGTACTTTAAATTGTGATATTGAAATCACTGTCACATAATTATAAATATATATATATATATATATATATATATATATATATATATTAAATTTTAGACATCTGCATTGATTTATACTTAATTAAGATCATGAATAATGGTTCATATATGGCAAAACAAGTTTCTTAAGATTATTTAATTTATTTACTGCACGCTGAGACTATATACATATTGATTATATATTTAAATAAAACGCTCAACTTAATTAAATTATAATTCTTGAATACAGAGTTATTTTTCTAGGTAAAGACACAGTAGGCTTAATTATGATACAAATAGTTTATGTGGGCAAATATAAAACAGAAAAACATGCTGTAAAAGTTCATAAAAATCTTTAAAATAGTATTCAGGAGTTCTCAAGTTCAAGTCTGATGCACACTAAAATAACTACAAACTCACAATTTGTAATATTCATATCTCCACTTTCACTTATAGATACTCTTTGTTCACAAACAGCTTATCTTGCCAATTCACAAATTTCTTCTGAAATATTTACTTCATCATCATCATCAATGGCAGGCATGGATTAAGCCAATTGGCCTGTTCCGCTTCAGGAAAGAAATTGATCCCTCCATCTCTTCTTAGGTCTTCCTGGGTTTCTTCGCCCTGTGGGTCTGTAGTTCAATAGCTGCAGAGGTAGTCTATTGTTTGGCATCCTCAGAAGGTGTTCATGCCAATTATTTTGATATTTTTGAATGATTTCAGTTATTGCTGGTGTGTTGAGAGCTTTGCGGATATCTTCATTACGCATGTGATCATAAAGCGTATAACCTGCTAAAGGTCTTAATAACTTCATTTCTGCAGCTACTATCCTATTTAATTTACCTGTAGTAAGAGTCCAGGTTTCAGAACCATAAAGTAGAGTTGGAAGAGCCATTGTTTTATAAAATTTTAGAATTGTATCTGGACGTACTTTTACTTATTCTTCCATTTTTAATGCATTGTTGAATAAACAAACACCCTAGATACAAGTCCCTTAGCAACCAAGTTAATTGTTGGATATAATAAATAATAGTTTAAAAAACTAAAACAACACGCTTTATTAGAAAACCGATCTAAAAATCAGAAATAATTTTAATATTCAACACGCTTGGGATAAAATTAAAATGGTCAACAAAAAAATCATCTCCAACACATTTAGAATAAAACTAGAGTTATCTACAAAAAAAATAATTTTACCATCAAAAGCGTGGGGTGCTCTATATTAATTAATATATTTGATAATAGACAGATATTGGTAAAAGTAAAGTCTCTAAGAAGAAAACGTAAAAACCATAAAAAGCACCGCACTCTTTTGATGGTAAAATTATTATTTTTTTGTAGATAACTCTAGTTTTATTCTAGATGTGTTGGAGGTGATTTTTTTTGTTGGCCACTTTAATTTTATCCCAAGCGTGTTGAAAATTAAAATTATTTTTAATTTTTTATTTCGGTTTTTCTAATAAAGCGTGTTGTTTTAGTTTTTTAAAACTATTATTTATTTTTTAATTTTTAGTTTGGTTTTCTAATAAAGCGTGTTGTTTTAGTTTTTTAAGTATTCTTTTTTTTATTTTATTTTTAGTTTAATTGATTGTCATAAACCGGAATCCCATGATAATTTAATTGCTTACGATATTTTAGTGTCTAGGCACGAATATAATTATATTTTTAAAAGTATTATTACTTACTTACTTACTTACTTACTCACTGGCACTATCGAACCCGTAGGTTCATGGCCGCACGGACATAAGCTCTCCATACATCCCTATCCTGAGCTAATGCTTTCCAATCATTCCCTGTATAATCTACTTCCCTCAAATCATAGTTAATGTTGTTCTCCCACCTCATTCTTGGTCTACCAACTGGGCGTTTTCCTTCTGGCTTTCCTACAAGAAGTTTCCATGCACGTCTTTCATTCCCCATACGCGCAACATGTCCTGCCCATCGCAGTCTACGGGACTTAACTGTTCTTATTATATCTGGCTTCCTATAAAGACCATGTAGTTCATTGTTATGTAGTCTTCTCCATTCACCTGTCTGTTCATCTCTCTTTGGTCCAAAAATTTTCCTAAGAACTTTATTCTCAAATACTCGTAATCTCCTTTCCTCCCTTAAAGTAAGAATCCATGTTTCGCACCCATAAATATAACTGGTAGAATAATAGTTTTATATATTTTCAGCTTAACGTTTTTTGAAAGGAGTTGGGACATCAAAAGTCTCTGCAATGCATAATAGCATGCATTTCCAGATTGAGCCTATGTTTAATTTCTTTGTGCATCTCATTCCTATTTGTGATTATTGTTCCTAGGTATTTGAATTCAGCCAATTCCTCAAATTTCCCTCATTTGTCCTTAGCTGTCCATTTCCATTATATAATGTATTTCTACGTGTGACCATATATTTAGTTTTACTGATATTTACTTCCAGTCCTAATTTCTTAGTGTTACTCAATAGTGTGTGCGTGTTGGCCTTTAGTATCTCCTCGCTATCGGCCAGTAGTACTACATCATCAGCATAAACTAACAGCTTATTAATACCATTCAGTTGTAAGCCTTCCTCATTCTCTAAAGATTAATGACATGCTCTAGTACAAAATTAAATAGTAGAGGAGATAGTGCATCTCCTTGCTTCAACCCATTCTGGATTTCAAAAGTGTCTGAAAACTGTTTGCCTACACGCACCCTACTCGTTGAGCCATTTAGACACATTCGTATAAGTCTAACTAACTTTTTAGGAATTCCGAACTCCTGCAGGATACTATATAACTTCTCCCTCTTAATTGAATCATATGCTTTTTGGAAGTCTACGTATAGTTGATGTACAGTACCATTATATTCCCATTTCTTTTCTAAAATCTGTCTTATACTAAAAATCTGATCTGTTGTAGACCTGTTTCTTCTAAATGCACATTGATGATCTCCTAGAATGTCATCAATATAGGGAGTAAGTCTGCTTACTAATATATTTGTTAGAATTTTGTACGAAGTTGAAAGTAATGAGATGCCCCTATAGTTGTTGCAATCAGTTTTATCTCCTTTCTTATAAATTGGTACGATAATTGATTCCTTCCATTCATCTGGAAGAGCTTCTTTTTCCCAAATCATACTAAGCAAACAGCGTATCTTGTCCATCAATTTTTCTCCCCCTGATTTTATCAGTTCTGCTGGGATCTCATCTGAACCTGATGCTTTATACATCTAACATTATTATAATATTTTTGAATATTTTAATATAGATAGATAGTTACAGTTAATCGTATCCTTCTCATATTTTTTGATAAATTACAATGTGATAAGTTTACAAAATTGTCATTAATATTTTACAGAATAAGATAAAAATGTAAATATCTTTAAATTCGATACTATTGTAGTATGAGCTAAAAGTAATACTCTTCTAAAAAATCCTTCGGCACGGATTTGAACCAGCGACCTATGGATTACTGAAATTATATACCACTACAGTCCACCGCTCTAGCAACTGAGCTACCAGAGAGTATAATATTAATTTCTTACAATGATGGACTAAAAAGTCGATAAGTCCACAACCTTTTATACCGGTCTTTATTTTTTGATGTCCTGATGATCCTGGCCAGGATATTAGAAAAAAATATGAAATTATTGTATTGTCATTGGTCCTTTACAAGTATACAAAGTTTCAAGTCGAGGCAATGTTTCTAAGTGGGTGAAAATCGTGTTGAAAGATTCCATTACTTAGACAGATACAGGTCAAGCTAATATAAAGCATGTAAAAAAGCGATGATCTGATCTAGTAGGCCTGATTTGCTTATGTACATTTCATGTTTTAATAACTGTTCCTTTCCATTTCATTATAGGATTATGTATCCACCAGGGCTCTCGACCTGGTAACCTGTCGCCCTCACGGCATAATAATACCCTTGTATAATAAATAAATAATAGTTTTAAAAAAGTAAAAGAACACGCTTTATTAGAAAACTAAAAAATGAAAAATAATTTTAATTTCAAATACGCTTGGGATAAAATAAAGCGGTCAACAAAAAAATCATCTCCAACACATGTAGAATAAAATTAGATTTGTCAACAAAAAGAAAATAATTTTACCATCAAAAGCGTGGGGTGCTCTATATCAATTAATATATTTGATAATAAACAGATATTGGTAAAAGTAAGCTCTCTAAGAAGAAAATGTAAAAATCATAAAAAGCACCCCACGCTTTTGATGGTAAAATTATTTTCTTTTTGTTGATAACTCTAATTTTATTCTACATGTGTTGGAGATGATTTTTTTGTTGACCACTTTATTTTATCCCAAGCGTATTGGAAATTAAAATTATTTTTCATTTTTTAGTTTTCTTGTGCGGGTTATAACCTCACTACTCGCTACCCTACGTGCCGCTCTGGATCGTCTTTTTGTTTCTGTTGCTTCTACTAGCATAGATCTGATTATCTCCAAGGTTATTAATCACAAAGCTACTTGCCCCGGGCCATAGGAGGCAAGGATTGATTCATCTTTCTTACCTAAGCGTTTTAGCATAGGCCTAACTCAATAATAGTTCTCAAAACAACAGAGTGACTTAAAATGAGTGTTTTCACTATAATTATCAATCAGGAAAGCTAGACAGAAAATAAAGGGAGCTGGAATGATCTCTTAACTGAGTGAGTTTCCGTATAGGAATATAAACAGCTACATGCACATAAATCACTTTGAACATTAAGTATAAAAATGATATTTAATGTAAACAAGAAGTCTGAAGTAAAAAACATAACCAAGATAAACATTTGATCATTCAAAAAGAAAAAGAAAGTGAATAAATAAATAATACTCTTACATGACAAAGAAGCACATCGTACCACATACCACATTCATGCTAGAGTCCAAGCCAGGACGGCTTCTTCCCCGG
The DNA here is from genome assembly GCA_030220185.1 of Diploptera punctata. NCBI lineage: Eukaryota > Metazoa > Arthropoda > Insecta > Blattodea > Blaberidae > Diploptera > Diploptera punctata. The sequence continues at coordinate 210,542 of JASPKZ010006843.1, read as the reverse complement.
TCTTCAGGACCAACATAAACTCCGCCACTCGCGGCTCCAGACGACCTTGTCCACTTAAAAGTCCGATCCCATCCCGGAATGGATAGATGAATGAATAATAACCTAGAGTAAATATTGAAGTTTGAGAATTGGTACCGACCTTGGAGGTCTTGACCCAATATTTGAGGTGCTTGTAGTGAAGGTGGTGGCGTAGTTGTGTGCTTGCTGTGAAGAGTGGTCCTCTAAACAGTTTTTCTTCTTCAGGTGGATGTCTTCTTTGAAGTGTTGCAGAAGTGTTGCATAAGCTAGTCGGTCTTAAAGATTTTTCTTGTAGTATTCAGATATTGCAGTCTATATTCTTGAAGAAACTTGGGAATTCACAAAGGATAGTGTGGATTGAAGGACTTGGGGGTTTTGAAGGATGGTGGTGAGGAGAATAAGGAGGGATTGGAGTATATTCTCCGGTTTTGGGTTTAGAGAAGGCAAGAGAGGGAAGTTTTCTTCTGTCTTTCGAGGTGTTCTTGGAGTAGTTTCTGGCTTCCTCGTAGTTGATGGTTGATTTGTTACTTGTGCTTGTCTCATTTTCAGATATTTCTGAAATATGGGACATTTTCTGTGACTTGCTGCATGATCTGCGTTGCAGTTGGAGCATTTGGCTTCTGTCTGGGTACAGTCGGAGACTTTGTGGTTTCCGGAACACCTGACGCATTTTGTATCTCGAAAGCAGAATTCTGCAATGTGTCCGAAGCCTTGGCACTTGAAGCACTGGGTGCCTCCTGTGGGTTTCCTGTAGGGTTCCAATCGTATACGTATGTTGAATAGCTCTTTTAGATCTTTTTCGATTTTTTCCTTAAGGTCTTCTGTTTTGTTGAATGTTAGGATGTAAATTGGAAGCTCTATCTTCTTTTTTACTCCATTTGTGTAGACTTGTTTTTCAATACTTCTTACTTCTTTGAGCGGCAGGTTCCTATTTGCAATTTCATCACATACTTCTTGTGTTGTGATGGACTTAGGAAGTCCCTTCATAACTAATTTGAAGATAGGAGGCCTGCCATAGCCATGGGTGTAGAACTGAGTCTCGGATTTCTTGAGCTCCTTGTAAGCTCGCCTATAGGCCGCCTTTGTTGAGGTCCTAATGGTCAGTACGCCCTGGTTGTACTTCATGAGTACATCTTCCTTATTTCCTGCAGTGATGCTTTCCAGTTTTAGTGGCGTGATGTCTTTGGAGTATACCACTATGGGAGGTGGAGTTTCTGCCTCGTCTTCATTTAGATGTTCGAACAGATTTCTTGTTTCTATTGATGTCCTTTGTTTATTGAAGTTTTGATTTTTCCTGGCAGTGCGACGTGCCGGCGGGTGGACGAATCCATCCCTGTCTTGCATTTCTGCGTTGTATTCTTCTTTCAGCGAGGTTCTAGTAGTTGCCAGCTTCTCGAAGAAAAAGATGAGAATGAGAATGAATAATAACGTTCTCGCTGTGCATAACGTATTTGAAGGTTCCGAGGTAGAGGGGAGATGCGCCGTAGGAACAGCGCACCAGGAGAGGTAAAGAGAGAGAGTGGGGGTAGATGCATAGAGAAAGGAATATTGGCATAGTTCATGAATCTCACAGTCTAGGGAGGATAACGACGCTGCAGTAATGAGCCGAAAAACGCACTTTCGGTTCATTCTAATAAAGCGTGTTCTTTTAGTTTTTTAAAACTATTATTTATTTTTTATTTTTTAGTTTTAATATTTTACAGAATAAGATAAAAATGTAAATATTTTTAAATTCGATGCTATTGTAGTATGAGCTAAAAGTAATACTCTTCTATAAAAAAACCCTCCCAGCCGGATTTGAACCAGCGACGTATGGATTACTGAAATTATATATCATTAAGAGTTCACTGCTCTACCAACTGAGATCTTACAACGATTGACTAAAAACTCGACAAGTCCGCAACCTATTATACCAGTTTTCAGTTTTTTTGATTTTCGGATGATTCTGGCCAGGATTTTAGAAACAAAATATGAAATTATTGTATTGTCACGGGTCCTCTACACGTATACAAAGTTTCAAGTCGATCCAATGTTTCTAAGTGGGTGAAAATCGCGTTGAAAGATTCCGTTACATTGATACAAAAACACTCTTTTTGATTTTCTGATGATTATGGCCAGGATTTTAGAAAATAAATATGAAATTATTGTATTGTCACGGGTCCTCTACAAGTATACAAAGTTTCAAGTCGATCCAATGTTTCTAAGTGGGTGAAAATCGCGTTGAAAGATTCCGTTACATTGATACAAAAACACATTTTTTGATTTTCTGATATATATGGCCAGGATTTTAGAAAATAAATATGAAATTATTATATTGTCACGGATCCTCTACAAGTATACAAAGTTTCAAGTCGATCCGATGATTTTAAGTGAGTGAAAATCGCGTTGAAAGATTCCGTTACATATATAGAAAGATAGATAGATAGATAGATAGATAGATAGATAGATAGATAGATAGATAGATAGATAGATAGATAGATAGATAGATAGATAGATAGATAGATAGATAGATAGATAGATAGATAGATAGATAGATAGATAGATAGATACAGGTCAAGCTAATATAAAGCGTGTAAAAATACCCTTGTTTAATAAAAAAAAAACCATCTCTAAAACTAACGCGTTTGTTAACAAGTGAAACAGGCGTTACTAACTCGAATAAACTCTAATTAAACGTCATAATTACGCCTATGAAAATATTTACACATTCACTGCATGATCGCATGCTAGAGATGTAAACACAGTAGGCGTTGTAACGTCTAAATAATTTACCCCTGTAATTATATTTAATGGTCATAATATGTTATTTCGATACATTCTATGTGAATCATATCACAATAAATACAGCCTCACGAAAAATAAAATTATTAAATTTAGTTTAACACAAAAAATCTCTATTTTATTTGTGTTCAATAGAATAATAATAATAATATTATTATTATTATTATTATTATTATTATTATTATTATTATTATTATTATTATTATTATTATTATTTTGTAATATAAATCATCGGTGAGTTCTGAATTTTTTTGAAAGTTAAAAAATCAGCTACTTTGATCGGATTTGAGGTATTCGAGTTGGCGAGCACCGAGCACGTTGGCGCAATCTGGAGGCCCCGGGTTCAAATCCGGTGCTGAAAATCTGACCGAGGTTTTTCGAGGCAAATGCTGAGTTGGAATTTCTTTACCAAGACCCATTCCATCATATTTACCATTTCATAATGTCATAAAAATATAATACTAAATAGATCGCATAAATAATCTAATAAATGATTTATAATATTGATACTGCAATGACACAGTTGCTAGAAATGTCGTAAAAATGGCGAGCATATGCATATTCGACCTACCCAGCTATTATCAATATATAGGCCTAGTGTCGTTCAATAATATACTACCTACATACTTATTTCGTCTATATGACACAAGAATCGAGTAGTAAAAATCTTTCATCCTGAATAGTTTTGGCGTAGGCCTATATGTTGGGAACTTTGAACAGGTCTTGTATGAAATGAGATTGACTGGCTGATCGCGAAATATTTATCTTCTGATGTATTTCTTTAAAATATGTTCTAAAGTAGTATTTTTGTGATACATGTGACTTCGTGGTTAGTATTTTAAAAATCAACAACCTATCTAATCGTGTTTTTATTTTCAAAAACAAGTTGGATAATAATCTATCTGATAGTGAAAAATTGAAACTATCGAAACATTAGTTATATTTACGAAATTTAAAATAATTATTACTAAATACATATTGTCAAGAACATATTTAACTTTCTCTAATCTTTATTATTCGTTTCTGAGTATCTGAGATGGGGAAGTTCTGAAAGTTCTTGAGCAAAATGTTTCAAATGTTCTTTCACATTCTCTGCCTCTGTTTGGAGGATGGGAGTGAGGTGATTTCTCATCTCTCTTGGTCCCGGTGGACTAGTAGTTACAATGCTCAGGTTTGCACGGTCGGGATCGATGGAATTTTTACAGGTTTGAAATGTATTCACATCTTCCTGGGCCACATATTAAGTTTTGATTCTCTTCCTCCATTCATCTCTATCCTTCCAGTCAGCACCCTGAAGCCCCGTCCTTTATTAAATTCATAATTCCCTTTATCCATATCTTCTCAGGTCTCCCTCTTCCCTTCTTCCGATTTGGAATCCGCTCCAAACTCCTAATTAGCAATATATCTTCATTCATTCTCTTCACGTGTCCAAACAATTGTAATTGTAAATCGATGGATTTTTCAGAGCGTAAAAATCTTGAATATGGGTTCCTTCATTAGGGAACTACGAGGTGCGTTCAACTTCTAAAGTCTCCGACTTTTTGTCTCACTATTTTTCACCAAAATTTTGAAACTTATCTCACTTCTCAACGCAATCTGTACAGCTCGCAAAAATGAAAGTGGCCGCACTCTTGAACAGTGAATATAGTCGTAACTATAAGTTCCACTTCGGTTCGCGGTACTACTGTTACACAACGCAAGCGCTTGTAGATGTACAGAGTTGAAGTAGTTTCTGAACAATGTTTTTAAGAACGAATCAACTAGTACCGCGTATTATCATGGAACAGCAGTGACGCACTTGCTTTTTCGAAGGTTGCGAATTCTCATTTTACTTTGTACACTTTAAGTGTACTTACTTACTTACTCACTGGCACTATCGAACCCGTAGGTTCATGGCCGCACGGACATAAGCTCTCCATACATCCCTATCCTGAGCTAATGCTTTCCAATCATTCCCTGTATAATCTACTTCCCTCAAATCATAGTTAATGTTGTTCTCCCACCTCATTCTTGGTCTACCAACTGGGCGTTTTCCCTCTGGCTTTCCTACAAGAAGTTTCCATGCACGTCTTTCATTCCCCATACGCGCAACATGTCCTGCCCATCGCAGTCTACGGGACTTAACTTTTCTTATTATATCTGGCTTCCTATAAAGACCATGTAGTTCATTGTTATGTAGTCTTCTCCATTCACCTGTCTGTTCATCTCTCTTTGGTCCAAAAATTTTCCTAAGAACTTTATTCTCAAATACTTGTAATCGCCTTTCTTCCCTTAAAGTAAGAGTCCATGTTTCGCACCAGTGTAAACTAATTAATTGTCTTCGATACCAACTTTAATTATAAATCAAATTATCGGACCAAATTTAATAACATGTCGAATTATCTCTGGTTAATTTCAATTATATGACGAATTATCTCTGAACAATTTTAATTATATAACGAATATTTTTATCAGTTTTAATTATAACCAATTATCTCTGTGGCCAATTTTAATGATATATCGAATTTTCTCTGACTAATTTTAATTATATGACGAATTATTTCTGTGACCAATTTTAATATATTTAATATATTTTCAAAAAAAAAGTCTGTACATGTTCCATGCCACCTACTGCAATTTTCGCTTTCGAATTTATTTTAAAAAATAAATTAAAATGTGATATATCAATTTGAGACAATTAATGTTTCATGCCTTAGTTACATTGACACACATCTTAATTTTTGATAATACACATAGAATCTTGAATAAATAATATTGACTTGATGTGTTCCTACTTTTCTATTAATTTATCTATATTTAGTTCCATCAAAATAAAGACTAGTCAGTTACTTGAACATCTCCGATTTATGACATGTTTGAAATAGAACTACTTGACATTCGTTTAAAATAGGTTCTGCATTGAGTGTGGCCCTGGGATACGGCTCCTTTATAACAGAGTTCCTGGGATGTAATCTTTTCTCATTTTGCCACGTGACAACACTTAATAATATTAGAAGGCAATATTTATTTCAAGCAGGGATGCAATAAACATATAAATAGGTGGACAATTGTCAAAACAAAACAAAAAAATCATAATTTGGTATGGTACATGTTTATCTAGTGTGACCAAAATGAACAATAATGTACCTCGGAAGTAAAGTCGGCTGCGCAAATTCAATGTCAAAGTATTAAAATACGTCAACATAAAGAGTTTTCATCTTAATATGTGTGTAAATTATAACTTACGGTGGATGCACTCACTTAGAATTAATAAAAAATAAATAACTTGGAAACCATTTATATTTTTGATTTCGTGCATTAGGCCAGGAATGAGGTGAAGTATACAGGATATGATTGAAAAAATATTATCTCAGGATAGGGAAGTGTGTCCCCGCGGCTATGAACCTCCGGGTTCGATAGTAGCAGTGAATTAGTTAGCACTTAATCAAATGTATTGGTTCAGACGGTATCGTAGCCTTTTGAGACGCGTAATACACAATCCGACCAACCTCACTAGGGTTTCTTCAAGAGTCAAGGCAAAAGCTCTGAATTTCATTACGTATATAAAAAATTGTGATTCCTACAGAAAATGCAGACAACTACAGTAGTCTAATTAAAGTAAACCAAAGGTTCTAGATACGATATAACCTTAAATATGAAATTGAAGTAAGAATAATATAATCTTCAGGGATAGAAACTTATCACATACCCTAAGTGTATTTTAATCTTGACTCTAATATTCATTAGCTACAAATAATTATACGCTCATTGCACGTTTTCTATGTCCGTGATAAAATATTCTCGCCATGATGTACCTGCGTAACCTTCGGATTTGCAAAGCAGTTGATTTGAAATCAGCAATATTCTACAATTTACTTTGTAGACTTTAAATTGTGAAAAAAGTCAACGAGAGATTGTTTTTTTTTTAATATATAGCCTATTGACTGGATGAAGTAAGGGAGACCAAATTTACGTCAGCTACAATTTGGCAATTATTTGCAGATGATTTTTCAAGGACTGGAATTTTGTGGTTTCTCGCAGGCCTACTGTTACATCAGTTTTATGAATATATAATTTATTACACTCTTTATTTTAAAATATCTTCTCTCCTACATTATATTATTATTATTATTATTATTATTATTTATTATTATTATTATTATTATGTCCACCGGTGTGGTATCGCAGTAGCATCACTGCCTCGTGCGCACCGGACCCGGGTTCGATCCCCGGTCGGCACAAGTTTCCTGGGTGATATATTTTTTTTCAGAATCTTCCCTCATCTGTAAGAAAAATTTCAGGAAACTTTAAGGCCCAAACGGTACCCGAATATCATTCATAACCAACATTATCCCATTCGCCATGTTTAGTATGAATGTATGTGTGTAAATGGTGTGTTTCGTCTTAATGTTTTATTGACTCGGAGGAGACCCTGACATTGAGCTGATCACTTATTCTAGAAGGCCTTATGTGGTCAAAAAAGCATGTATGTGTTCCATAGTTTAAAATCCCTTTCCGACAGGTCGTGCCGCTGTAAAGCCCGGGTGACATGTGGCATGTAAAAATACAAGGTGAGAGGTTGAACTTAATGGAATTATTATTATTATTATTATTATTATTATTATTATTATTATTATTATTATTATTATTATTACTATATGGTGCGAAACATGGACTCTTACTTTAAGGAAGGAAATGAAATTACGAGTATTTGAGAATAAAGTTCTTAGGATTTTTTTACCAAAGAGAGATGAACAGACAGGTGAATGGAGAAGACTTCATAACAGTGAACTACATGGTCTTTATAAGAAGCCAGATATAATAAGAACAGTTAAGTCTCGTAGATTGCGATGGACAGGGCATGTGGCACGAATGGGGAATGAGTGGCCAGCATGGAAGCATTTTGTAGGAAAACCAGAGGGAAAACGCCCAGTTGGTAGACCAACAATGAGGTTGGAGAATAACATTAACTGTGATTTGAAGGAAGTAGATTATACAGGGAATGATTGGAAAACATGAGCTCAGGATATGGATGTATGGAGAGCTTATGACCGCATGGTCGTGAACCTACGGGTTCGTAGTGCCAGTGAGTTAGTTAATAACACTGGTCAACATGATTTTTGTCTCATGAGTACCAATAATTGTACTTAATGCAGTTTTTTATCGTGTTTTCAAATATGTATTCGGAATTTCTCCATCACCCACAGTTTTTTTATTTCAATTTCAGTTAATGGATTTAAATAAATATATATTTATAATAAATGGTTTTTCGTCCATTGTAAAATAAAACCAAATGAGCTATCTCAAATGATTTCAGCTATGGAAAAGAGATATCAAGGCAAATGGAATCCTAATATGCTGGCCGATTATTGTTGGGCCATCAAGAGGGATGCTCCACAGGCGAGATATAGCAGAAAATCGTAATATCTTACTTTCTAGGCGAGTCCGAATGTTGTGCAGTTACGAATGTAGAAAATATTAAAGTGTTTGAAATTATAAATGCCCATCTCTCGGAAACTTGCGTGATGGAGAAAAACCGATATCATATTTGAATTAGGAGAAAAATACTATTAGAATCACATTTTTTTCTGAGACAAAAAAAAATAGTTTATATTTTGTTGCTCAGTGTTATTATTACTGAGTTGACTGAGATCTACAGTGGTATGGACATGTACCAAACGGTAAGACCCTTTGCCTATAACATGTGTCGGTAACCAGGGATAAGAAGAAGAGGGGAAGAGCATGTCATGATGAAGAGGGGGGTGGAAGATGGACAATGGGAAGAGATAGGAATATCTGGAAAGCAGGAATCAAATGCAAATACTAAAGTAAAGTTTGTGAAAGCCTGTAGGTTAAAGTAATAAGTAAAGTAAGGTGTAACTGCGAAGGCCCATGTCAGGTGGTCGCCGATAAACTTGGTAATTAGCTCGTTCCTCGAAATAATTAAGTTTGATCCCGTTGAATTTTTATAAAATAAAAGAGTTTTTACAATAGCTAATTTAAAAATGGGATAAAAATTAATGTAAAAACACAATTTTAACATGTTTTACAGTTTTATTACATTTGGCTAATAAAAATGTATGAATACCTTACTTCCATCCTCTTAAACGCTGTTTTTACGAGACACTTGAAAATCTTAGATTATTGCTATAGAATTCTAGACGAATACCAGTAGGCTGTGTCCTAAATTCCTGGCAAATAATGTAAATTATTCCAAAACTTGGAACAATTAAAATACAATATACACTTCTGATGACCGTTATGTTGGTTGTTATCTAATGTGGAGCACTTGACAATGAAATCATTCGTTCTCTTGCACTCTAATATTTAGCTTCTACAAAAGCTAGACAACAAAAGCTTCGTTTAATTTGCATAAAGAACGTTTAGGTGAGTTTGCTACGCCAAATCTTTGTAGGTATTTATTTGGACAGTCGCGTCCTGTTAGTATTCTGAATTGTTGCCACTGCGGATTTTCTTTGTAATGTAGTTGTGTTGTAAGTATGTAAATTTCCCCATTCCTTTCCAGATGTTTTGGCGGTGTATTCTTCTCTAAGTTTATTGGTACCGTATATTTAATTGTATGAATAATGAAACTAAGATTAATTACGAAATAATACAAGACAATTAATGAAAGTCTTACCAAGAATTTGCCTTATCTCGTAAAAAAATTCTATAACAAGATTCAGTCAGGAATTGAACCCGGAATCTCCCGAATACTATTCTCGAACGCTATCATTTGAGGAAACTCGCTGTGGTTCTTAATATTTTACGTAGGGCCTATATTTTATGTGTGTGATTTTAATTAGATACAGCACTTTATAATTTTATGGTCAAAAGGAAATGCAAAATTAACTTTGTGCTTAATGAATTTAATTGCAGATCTAAGCACGAACTTGTAACACCCTGCTCGCACTATGCTGTAACTTATTTTTACGCTGGGGAAAACAATAACTTGCGTATCAACGTCATATAGCCTAACAAGGTCACAGATACAAGTGTTTGGACTTATGATAATTACTGGAGCTTCTTATGACACTAAAATCCTTTCTAAATATCTCGAAAGGAAATTGTCCGTGAAAATAAGTAATACATTCCATATTCCAATAGACTTGAAGTCAATTTAACCGCGATATCCGTATATCGAGCAAGACCCTATCTTGTAGCCTGCGTACATGATTTAGTTTTCCCTCCGTTCTCCAAGCAGTCCCGTTAATGCAACACTTGTATGGACACTGTTAAGAACAGAATCTTTATTGTATCGAATGTTCGCTGTGAGAAATGAAACTGCTCCTCAATAATTGAATGAAACATCCTGATTATAATCATACAATAAATGCCTTGTCCGAAAAAGAACTAATGAAAAACACCAATTTCATCTGAGGGTTAGGTTCATGTATTGCTTTAAAATGTGCATATTTTGAAATAAAAATTAGAAACGTCTTAAATTGGAGAAATTCTAATATTATTTTTTTTCGCAAGTTATCAACTGTGCTGGACCGCAGTGAACAAAATGCGTAAAACTAGTAGTAGTAGTAGGCCTACTAGTAGGACGTTATTAGACTAAAATAAGGATACATACAATGTTATTTACACATACGGATCGCACACGCAGCAAGCCGTACGTGCTGTTAACAGTCCGTATCAATAAAATAACGTCTAACAATATTATAAAATACATAGAACTAAACAAAAGCACAATAGATAGCAATACAATATTACATTATACTTTAATTAGGTTACGTAAATTTATCAATTATTAGTTATATTATTTATATATTTATTTATTTACGGATGAGTGTTGTTCTTATTTTCCGCGTTTTGCTCCGAAATTTACCGACGTTTATCCAATTTTCTGGGTTTACCATTAACTCGTAGCATGCCAATCTTTCACTAAGTTATTGCTGTTTATTACGAAATTGGACATGAATTCAAGTAATTTCTACTAGTTTTAGTAAAAAGTATTAAATACATTTCTCATAGGATATATTGCCAATTTAATTATTAATGAGGTAGGACAATCTGAACTACATTTGGAAACTGAAAGGCAGAGAAATGTTTACTGTATAATTATGCGCTCGTATATTGTACTGAACATTTTGGAGTTTCCTTACTTACACGAGGTTTTCATACAACTGATATGTTTTGTTTTCCTCACTTCTTTCCCGGATACAATATACATGAAGAAAAATAGAGATTTAACATGTATGGATAGGGCGATATCTATGATTTACCTTTATAAACTTAATTTAAAAGAGTAAAGTTTGTGTCGATAAAAATTAATTTATCTATTTATGCTTATTTTTGTCTATTTTTAGTGGGCTCCGCCCTCCACAAGGCAGTGCAATAGAACGAGATCACAAGAAATTGCTCTTCTATTCTGTATACGCTTGGGGAACTACAGGACTCATATCCATTATTACTGCTATGACAGAGTTCATACCAGGACTTCTTGCAACAAATTCGCCACTGAAACCCAATATTGGTCGTCCGGCATGTTGGTTTCAAAGTAAGTAAAACTTTTTATCTCTATAATAATGGCCTTGTGCCGATTTTTAACAAATGAAAATTTGATATTTAAGTGTAAGACTATATGTTTCGTGTACTCTGCTTTAGAAATTCGAAAATCGAAATTCCCTGACCCTAATTATCGTCGCGACGCGTCGGCGAGCAGATTATCATAAGTAATGCCACGAGTGATTTCCAAATTATCGATAAATTCACGACTCACGAAGTGAGGAGTGAATTTATCTAGAGAATTTGGAAATCAAGAGTGGCATTTGTTAGGACTATTTAACGAATAAAATAAAGCTGTTTACTCACAAATCATTATTTAACTACAGTTATTTAAAAATATTTTTATATTTAAAGTAAACGGTGATGTTTGAAAACTAATGAGAAACGATAGGTAGCCTACGCTTCTACTGCTTCTTTTGTTTATCACTGCAACCAGATCATACTATTTATTGCCAAAGGAACGCAATATTGTAAGAATGCTCTCTAGTGGAGAAAAAATGAAACACATCAATCTGTATATTAATTCATTTTTGATGTCGTATACATTTAAGAAAGTGCAAACAGTGGTTTCTTTTTTTGGTGGTATAATCAATTGCTACAAATGTTGACATGTAAGCACTATTATATACAATCTGGTAGCCGTATTTGTTATAGGCTCAGTCACTGCAAAATACGGTCAGACCTGTTCAGAATATTAAAAAGGAGGAGCTTTGCTTAATATATGATAATCCTAACGTTGATAATTATTTCGTGAAACACGTCTCTGATTGGTTGTAATACAGAAATCATTGAAACGTGATTGGTCATTGACTCCCATTTGGGGCATGAGTTAAATAGTCAATAAGTTACATCTTACATTATCGTCCATATATTTTAAGTTACAGATGATCGGAGATGGTAATTAAAAAAAAAGTCCGTCACGCAACAGCTGCGTAAACTAAGCGAATTTCACATCAAGTCCTATTTATGGTCTGATTTAGCTCATTTGTCTGTGAGTAAGAAAAAACCTATGGCATTTCAAGGGAAAATACCGATACCAACTAAAATTGTTATTAACAACAATTTAATAGAACAAGTTAATAACTTTACTTATCTTGGCTGCAATCTTTCCTACGACTCATGTAAAGGCATAGGCGTAAAATTGATCAAATTCCAAAAACTTGTAGTCTGAACAACAACAAAAAAACTCTCTTCTCCGAAAAGTTCGTCCAGATACAATTAATAAATTTTATAAAACAATGGCTCTCCCAACTCTAATTTATAGCTATGAAACCTGGAATCTTACTACAGGCAAATTAAATAGGATAGTAGCAGCAGAAATGAAGTTAAGCGGATTATACGCTTTATGACCACATGCGAAATGAAGATATCCGCAAAGCTCTCAACACACCAGCAATTACTGAAACCATCAAAAATATACCAATATAATTGGCATCAACACCTCCTTAGAATGCCAAACAATAGACGACCTCTGAAGCTATTCAACTACAGACCCACAGGGCAAAGAGACCCAGGAAGACCTAAGTAGCGATGGAGGGATCAGTTTCTATTTTGAAGCGGAATAGGCCAATGATCTAATCCGTGATTGTTATTGATGATGGTGATGGTATTTCTTTTGATAACAGAATTGTTTGTATCCAGTTTCATTACGAGGAAAAATCTGCGGCCGCTAGAGCAATTTTCAAATTTTGGGTTCATGGTAAGCCTTCATTCCGAAGTGTGCGTACACGTTGGTGTGACGGTAATCGATATCGAAATGGCACTAAAAAAATTAAACAGGTATTTACATAAAGTGTTGATGTTGGATCAATAATAAAACGAAGAGAATAATACTTTAATTTTCTCGCTCTCATAACTACAATAATTTTCATTTTTGTTGCCTATCATTGTAATCTATTTTATTAAATGAACCATTATCAGTAATTATGTCTGAAAAAAGGAATCCCACAACATATAATAGGCCTACATGTTATTAAAGGCTTATATGATAACACTCGCATCTGTATTGATACCGGGCATAAAATCGGGAAAAATTATGAGACAACGAACCAAGGTATTCGGCAAGGCTGTAGTTTATCAACCACATTATTTAGACAGTATGCTGACTGAGTGGAACCAACAAGTTTGGGTAAAGCAAGTGCCCATAGGAATAAATGTTAACAGAAACAAATACATCAATACACTGCTGTTCGCGAATGATCAAGTTCCAATTGCAGTATCTGAAGACGAACTACAATACATAAAGCAAAGTGGCAGAAGCATATAATTGCAAGATTTCAACAATGTTATAACGAGACTAAAAAATAATTAGCGGAAAATTTAAATAAAGAATTGAGTAATATAATAGAACAGAAAATAATGACAAACAGAATATACATGCTGAAGGACTTTATATTATAAGGAACGCGAGACAAGAGTTTTTTTTAAAACAAACCCTTGAAAGGAGGGTTGTGTTTAAGATAGCGATCAGCACTGTGAAACATACCAAAGTTAATGGAATAGCTATTTTATGAGAAAGGGGAGTTAAAACACCTCGAGGGAGGTTGCAAAACAGATAGAAATATAATCTGGGGAAATATTTAGATAATAACAAAAAACTATATATATATATATAACCTGCAGGAGTCAAGGAGGTCAGTCAGTCTTCGGCAGGGTTCGGACCGTGAGGTCCCGGCAGCGTCCCAGGACATGTCAGCGCCCTACAAGGGCAATTACGTGGCAATTCAATTACGTAAGTCTGAGCGTATATTTTTTCTCTTCAAATATGATTTATCCATCATTGAGATGTACGAAATCAATAATAAATACGTAAGTAGAGTTTTTCAATTCTCTCCGGAATGTTCAAATTTAAATTAGACTCAAACTTAAGCCAAAAATGAGCCTATATTTCTCTCGTAAGCTAATTTAATACTAAATGGTGCTTCCAAATTCCCTAGTTTGTTCTATCTTAAGCATTTTTGATATGTAGCCTACTGATAATATGTTTAACCTGTTCTCATAGTTATATTAAAGTGTTTGTAAACCGTGTCAATAACTTTCTTTTATGTCAAAGAATAGTGTGCTAAATTCTTACTAGAAGCCCTGTTCTCACTTCATGAATTCCTATAATTTCCTCGACACGCTACCTATAAATTAGTTATGCCCTTTCGAAATAAATAATAAGAAAAGAATAACCAAATCATTACAAACATCTAAAAATGAAAAAGGAAAGGATCCTGTAAGATAAAAAAATAATAGATCATTTTCAACTTAAACAAGTACAGTAAAACTTGCTCAAAGCGGAATCGTATGGGCCCAATTATTTTTCCACATTAGACAAAATTCCGATTTATAAAAAAACTAAAACTTATTAAAATCTAAGATTATAGAGTCCCGTATATGTCTTTTTACGTACCTTGGATTAATTGTAGTTCCGCTGCTTTTGAAAAGTGAAGTTTAGTATGTATGAGCGACTTGGACGGTAACGCGCGAAAAAACAGTCCGCTTCATCAGCGTTAAAAATGTCTCTTAGGCACGAATCCTGAAATTAAAGTATGCAGTTTCGGTTTCCGCTCAGTCCACATCCTTTGATTCCATACAAATTTCATTCCACACTACATTGTGTCGTCTTTTAAAACTGTCCAGTTAACCTGAAGATGCCTTGAAATCGTTATTCCCTAGGGATTTAGCAAGAGTTAGAGCTTGACTTTGGAACATCGGTCCGGAAATTTGGAGACTTATCTTCAATCACTTTCACTTTTTCATTTAATGACAATGATACATACGTTTTAGCCGTATTTTCTCCGTAAATTCAGAACGCTACTTGTAAAGATCGGTTTCAGAACTTAAACTAATTAAAGATTTTACAGTGCGATGGTTATTTGTAAGACAAGTACCTGTATTTCACATAACAGGTGTGCAATGAGGCCGAAATAAAATTTCAGGTACAGGTAGAAACTGTACTTCACCCGGCGGCAGAAATCATTCCTTATTGTTTTTCTGGCCTAACGGGAATTCAATGAAGTGGAAACTAATTTATTTCTATGTCTTTCTGCTTTATAACTTTTTTTGCACGAATTGTGTAGAAATATCCTTCCGTTTCCGCGTTGGACAGATTCCGTGTTATGCAAAATACGGTAAAAACACGTAAAATTACTATTATTTCGCTGAGACCAATAAATTTGTTCACATTGGACAGATTTCCGCATTATTCACGTTCCGGATTGAACAAGTTTTACTGTATCACACTTTAATTATCTGGGAAACAATATATATTATGATTATGAGAAAGACCTTCAAACGAAACCTTACAGATACCAACGTATGTGTGGCACAATTTATTTATTTATTATATATATATTATACGGCAGTGAGAACTGGGTCCTGAGACAGAAAGAAATTAAGAATATTCGGTCGACACAAATTAAATTTTTATGAGCAGCTTAAGGGATGTACAAAACGAGATCATATAAGGAACAAATCTATAAGAGAAGAGTAAGGAATAACACCAATGACACATCAACTCTATAATTACAAGAAGCGATGGACTGAACACCTACAACGAATGGATAACAACAGACTTCCGAAGCAGGTTTGGATGTACAAACCACGAGGGAGAAGAGATCCTGGCAGACCAAGAAAGCGATAGAGTATTGAGCTGGAACAGGCCATGGAGCCTATACCGTGAACATGATGATGATGATTCTTATAAAATCTATGAATTTTAAAATAAAAATATATCACCATAACAATATTAAGCTTGGACAAAGAAATAACATAGTATTTTATTAAAACATAAGTTTCGATTACTTATAATAAATATGTAATATTACATATTTTGACTATTTTACTACATATTTATGTACATATTTGGAGATTGTTTTAATAACGCGCTGGTATAGTCTCATGGTAAGCATATTTCACTCCCTTGTTCTATGTCAGCCCTGGTCAAACTTAGGTCACAAGATATCATTGGATTATATTTACCAATGGACTCAAAAGTCACCTGGTCAAGAACAGTAATTTTAATAAGCATTAAATACACCCCACCTCATATTTTGTACATTTTTCGGAGCAGTTTCAAAGAATTTCTCTTTATTGTCAAAGGTACCTGACTGTTGATTTGATGGTTGGTAATTCTGAATGCTTTTCTTCCTCCCTCCAATGATTGACCACTCAACTTCCAAATCAAATCTACTCCCTGGGAATTTAAAAATTCATTTTTTTTTTCATTGTTAAATATGGGAAATAACATTATGAGGTTCTTAATTCATAAATTAATGAGTCATTTTTTAACATCTTACCTCATATTTTATGTTTCTTCAAACATGGGAACTAGTTTTCGAGAGAAGGATCTCTCTCATTTTCAACCGACATTATGACTACCGGATTTTCGTTGGAATCATTGGAATCTTCATCAATAACATTGCCATCTGGTGTTGATTTGACGAACTTTGAGATGAGGTCACGTTCATGAAGAAACATAAAATATGAGGTAAGATGTTAAAAAATGACTCATTAATTTACGAATTCATTATTTTGTTCTTATATTTCTGGATGTAAAAGAAACTCTCATAAACTTCAAGTAAGCCAAATGCGCTTCTTACGATCATTGTTAGGAGTTAATAGACTGGATCACCAAAGGAACACTATTATCAGAGGAAAACTTGGAGTAACAAGTTTAAATGAAGATATACAAAGATACCAACAAGAATGGAAAAATCATCTGAGGAGAATGGCAAGAAATAGACTTCCAAAATTGGCATTCCAATATACCCCAACTGGACATAGGGACCAAGGAAGACCAAAACATCGGTGGAAAGATCAAGATCATCTTCGCTAGGTTTACCGTACAGGCCACATGGCCTAAAACGAATTTGTTCATGATGACGATGATATTTCTGGATGTATATCTTTCCCAAACCGTGCGTTCTTTAAATGTTTCATTAATTTTGCCTTAATTCAATTCTATGGTTTTTTGACCAAGCTTGAGCAACTATTGCACATTTTTCTACTTTACATATATATATATATATATATATATATATATATATGGTCTAAAGTGTTCTGATGTTCAAGTTTCTTTTTGCTTTTTCTATGTAGATTCGTTCACAATCCCCATATTTTATCTGATAAATTCACTTTCCTTCATATTTGTATGATTTCATTAGTTTACTATGCCTAAAATCATTTTTTGGTGCAATTTGATGTTGAATTTTTTAAAAATTAAAACATGTCAAAGAATTATATGTACATTTCTTATATTTTCTATTTTCTTCTTTTCCTACATTTTCTTTTTCAGTTTGAGGGGTGATTTCTTTAATTAATTTTTGTTTTCTGAACTTATTTATTTTCTTGTAAATAATGCTTTCTTCAAAGCTATTCTCTATTGCTACAGTTCTTAAATGTTCTTTCTGTTCATTGAAATTTTCTCTTGTCATGAAAATGTTTACCATTCTGTATGTTAAAATATTAAAGACTGTTTGTTGGTGTGCGATATGGTTAATATAATTATCAGTGTGTGTGTCTTTTTTTGGTATTTCCAAATTATATTGTTTTCTCTTCAGTCACCGCTGTGGTCTCAAGGTAGCATGCTGCCTTGTCACACAGCAGGCCCGGGTTTGATCCCCGGTCGGAATAGTTTTTCTGGGTGAGGTTTTTATCGGGGTTTTTCCTCACCTGTAAGACAAATGTCAGGAAAACTTTAAGGTCCAAACGGTCCCCAAAATCATATGGTCATCACAATTATCATCATTCATATTCATCTTAGATTAAGCTTAGGATTAGGGACTCTCCTGGCGCACCACTCTCATCATCATCATCACCTGTCATGCCATCGGGGCAACGTAACTCCGCCTTCCAGGTGCTCCAACCTCAGAAGTGGGTTACAGGTACGCCATACTAGGAGATAACACCAGGAATGTCGAAAGACAACCTGGGGCATTTACAAAAAAAATTGTTTTCTCTTCAATTCTGATTAAATTTTGAATGCCAGATAATGAAAGTACACCCTGTAATTTTCAAGTTTTTGTGCAGATATCATTTCAATAGTTAACTGTAAACATGCAGAAGATGGTTTAAAACATTTGAATATTCTAAGTAATATAATAAATTGAACTTTTATAGGAAAAATCACTATGAGGTTTAATTTAAGATTAAATTAAAATGCTTCACACCTCACTTTATATCTAGTCTTCTAATTAGACTGCAGTTTTGAAGCCTTGGCAGCTTCATCTTCAGTAATATCTCATTGACTGATGTCATGTCGATCAGAAGAACTACTACTTCTTCCCTCTGTTGGTGGATCAATAAACTTCCAGACCCAATCAGAATCCGTGGGAATTTCGAAGTTCATAAGTTTTTTTCATGTTTTTTGAATGTGGATTTTTTCCCAAACCGTGAGTTCTTTTTGTTTTTCTGTTTGTTTAATTAGCCTGGCTTTTGTTTCACTAGAAGACTGAATATGAAGCATTTTAATTTAATCTTAATGCAGTAAAATTTACTATGGAAACTGAATATAATTAACAGATACCATTTTTAGACCTAAATTTAAGCATGAGTTGTTGAACAATACAAATTTTCAAAATAATATTTTCAAATACATAATGTTTAATTTAATTTATGAAAGTTATATTTTTACAGACTACAAAGAAACGGTATGAAATCAAATTATTATAATACACTTTGTCAATTATCAAACTTATTAATTTAAAAAGCTTTATTTATATTAGGCTATTATAACTAAATGACACAACAAATGAATGATAATACATTATTTATGAGAAATGGAAATGAACACAATACGGACACTAGGTTTGGTCAAATGTGCTATTAATTTGTTTTCATGTATGAGTAATTTAGTTAAGGTGTTGTTGATAATTGTTATTTGTCAAGTTATTGAAAATTATTGTGAGTGATTGATAAAATACCACAAAGGATCATTTTCATGCAGACCTTATACAATAAGGTAGGCTAACTCCAAATTTACTGGACTTAACAAAGAAAAAAGAACTTTAAAGGGTGTTTTTCTTGTTCGATTTATGTGAAATATTTATGGTTAACTGTCAATAAACAATTAAATGTGTTATTTTGTTGGGACTATTTATCATTCAGCCAAATCAAAAATATTATTTTGATGAAAACCCGATATATTAATCTGGGAAGTTTAGTGGAATCAACACTTTCCCATGAAGAGATTTTTGGCCATATTACAGAGTAACAAACTTATAAGTGGGCTTCTTTTGCAGACTTATTGAATTGTACGTACATGAATATTAATTTTTTATTTAACAACATTAGTATGGTAAATTTCTAGAAACTTATTTAGAATTATAAATGCCCTCTACTATTTTTAAGCTGAACATTTTGAAATAGGATAGGTTCAGGTGTATTAGTGTTACCATGCTCACCAAGGTTTGTGGGTTCAAACCTCACTGAAGTTAATGGATTCTTCAAGTCATAAAAACCTTGAGTATGAGTTCTTTTGGAAAAGATATAAAACCAAAGGTCCTGTATTCTCGATTTACAGCACATAAAAGTATATCAAGCCTGAAAAAAAGATTACTTTGAATTGCAATGCTAATAAGTGTAATGGCTTTAGCTGTTAAAGATCATCATAAATAAAATAATACCATAGCATTTTGAAATAAGAGTTGATATTAGTGTATGATGCTTTTCATTGCGTACTGTTATCACCACACATCAGAAAGTTAATGTATAAGCGGAAGAAAAAAGGTATTAGTTTCTAATACATAAGGACAAAGACTTTAAAAGTAAAGGCAGTGAGAGAAAACATACTTTGTACTTCATACTATTAGTGTCTTAATGTGAACTTACAGAGCCGGCTGCAACATTAGCATATTTCTATGGACCAATGGCATTCCTGCTGCTGGGCAATCTTGTGCTCTTCCTTTACACTGCTGGGAGGATCATTTCTGTTCGGCGAGACACTGCTATACTCAGCAGTGCTGGCAACACAGCTGGTTCTGCAATTCACAATGACAAACAAAGGTAAATGGTTTAATAACATTGAGAATAGTTAATTCTCCATAATAAGTAGTTGTTCCATTGCTCATTGGTATCTTTAAAAGAGTTACCTATGCCAGAGTCGACCGCGGTGGACTAGTGGTTATGCTCCTTGCCTCTGGTCCCAAGGGTCGCAGGTTCAAACCCGGCCGGGGTCAATGGATTTTTTAGAACAGAAAAATCCAAGGAGCAAGTCCTCTGGGAGGGACTTTAAGCCGTGGGTCCCGAGTCTGAAGATTTTCAGGCTCGTAAAAAATCCTTAAGACTGAATGAAAAGGCCTCTAAGCTAAATTTACCGAATTTTCCTGTCCTAGTATTACCTTGGTTTCCTAGATGTCAGTATGAGGCGGAACGCTGACCACGTACCACTCAAAATGACATCTATACAAAAACAAGTGTAACTAAATTAGTATGGTTCAAAAATCTTCCCTGTAGGGGGAGAGTGCCTAAATCTCTGTAAAGGGAAAACATAGGCTTACAATACAATACAATACCTATGCCAGACAGTCGAAGACAATAAGCCAGATGTAAAACATACCTTGATCAAAAGAGTGACAATCTTTCGTCATAAAAATATAGCCTCAAGAAATATGGACATGGGTGCCACTGGGGATAAAATTTTTCAGAGGTATAATAATCCCCCATTCAGTTCTCTGGGTAGGAACTACTTCAGGGAATCCATGGAAAAGACTCAAACCACATGGACATGTTCCTAGGAAGATGGAATGTTAGGATTGTATATAATAATGAGATACTAGAAATATTAACACAGAAATTAGGTTAATCACCCTTGGATATACTCACTTTACAGGAAGTTAGATGCCCAGGAGAAGATAGTCAGGAATCAGTAAACTTTGCATTATACTATGGAGGTGAATTCGGAACTTTGTTTTAGTTCAAAGAAGGATCCTCTTCACTATCCGAGATGTTAAGTTTATCAATGATATGATAAAAATAACTCCTGGCGCGACAGGTCTAGAAGGCCCTTAGCCTACCAGCCGGCTGCTGGCCCCTCACATCCACATGTGTCAATCACAGAGGTAGATGATCATCAGCCAGTGTAGGGGTGACATGTGGTCAGCATGCCGAGTCCCCCAGCAGTTATAGCTGGTTTCCTCAACCTGGAGCCGCTACTTACTGTAGCTACCCAACTGCCTGACGATGCTGGGTAGGCACCGGTCCCATACTGGCCGAAATACCATGAGAAAATTTCTTCCCCCATGGAGACTCGAACCAGCGCAAGTCCCGTAGCTCTGCGCCAAGGCTTCCTGCCTTAACCACTCGGCTACGGCGCGGGACCAATGATATGATATCATACATAATTCTAAATGGTAAAGAACATTATTTTATAATCGTAAATGTACACTTAGCAACAAAAAGAATGAGCCACTTCAAAAAGCAGAGTACCTCTTATGGCCCACTGCGCATGCTTGAAAAGCTAAGGCTGTGATTCACGAGGTAACGCACTGTTAAATGTTTTAAATACGCTGTATTTGGTTTTAATCATCATAGTTAAAGAACAGTGAAGGAGACATGTTCTAGATATTTACGAGTGTTCGACAAATGCAATATTACTCAAATTGTGACATTTTAAATAAAGTTAAACTCTCGTTCATAGTGTAAAAGTACAAGACAACCAATATTTAGACAACTAGTAGATGACGTTTGAGTAGCGTAGATCATTAAACCACTTACAAGAAGATGAAACATGTATGAAAGCCAGGGTTCGAATCCTTCAACCGTGTTTTTTTTTCATTCATTTATATTTTCGCAAAATACATCCTATAAGTGCTATAACATTTAATTCCTGCAATGTAATTTACGTCTACTTTACACTATAGTAAGTAATATTCCTGCCTTCGTAAACTCTATAACACTATTTAGTTACCAGTATAAATTTTTATGTTTTAATACCATGTTTTAATAATATAATACTATAAATTTATATAAAAAAATATAATATAGCTTCATACATTTATATGTTTGTTTATTTATTACGTATTAGTGAGGAAAAAAGTTTCACCCTTCAATTAAAATATTTAGTTTATATATGTCAAGTCCAGCATAATAATAGCCCATAGATGATGGACAATAATAAAAAAAATATTATTATTATTATTATTATTATTATTATTATTACTATTGTCCTTCATCTATAATAATAATAATAATAATAATAATAATAATAATAATAATAATAATGTTAATAATGGGATGTATTAAAGGATGTGAAGAATGTAATTAACTGGGGATCAAAATTAACTGAAAATGTACCAAAGAAAATTACATAAAATATAGAATTCAAAAAAGGGCAGATCAGTAATAACAATGTTAAATGGCGTTTTGTGGGATAGGAACATATGAATCGATACGAAATTAGAAATTTATAAATCCATAATTCGAAGCACACTAACATACGGTGCAGAAATTGGCAGTTGAATAAAAATTTGAGTTTAAAGCTTATGTCCACTGAAATGGATTGTTCTAGATGCTCAACTAGACATTCTAAATTGGAAAAAATCAGAAATACAATCATCAGACAACAAATGATAGTCCAAAATTCAATATTAGAGTTTGTGAGATATAGACACCAGAATGGTATGGTCTGGATATACACGTAGGATGTCAAAGAAAAGATTACCCAGACAAGCTTTGGAATGGACTCCACCTGGGAAAGGAAAGAGAGGTCCACATAGATTTAAATGGATGGATGATGTAAGAAGAGGTATGAGGGAGCTAGGTCTGGAAAAATTGGAATGTGAAGATAGAGAAGAATGGAGAATGAAGTTAAAAATTTAAAAAGGTTTGGGCACAGGAAGATGTTTTATTACATTGTAAACCTATTTATAAATAAATAAATAATAATCATCATCATCATCACTCCAGGGATTAGGCAATTGCCCGTTCTGACTTCATAATGCATCAGCCCAATGTCTTCTAGGTCTTCCAACATCACACCTTCCTCTTGCTTGATAATTTCTTGCTAACAATGGATATCTCTCGTTACTCATTCCATCCATGTGATCAATCCATTTCTGTCTGTAATTCGTGACTTTATCCAATAAAGGCTCTACTTTCAATTCTTCTCTTATATTCTCATTCCTTATTCTATCAAGTCTTGTACATCCTTTAACTTGTCTTAGGAACCGCATCTCGGCCGTCTGTATTCTATCCTTCTGTCTTTTCACTGGAGCCCAAGTTTCACATCCATACAATATTGTGGGAACCGCCATAACATTATATATTTTTATCTTGGTTTCTTTTCTAATTTTATTTTTGAGTGTTCTCTGTATTGTTCCACACACCGTCTGAAATTTATTTATTTTGGAGTCAATATCTCTTTCCACATTGTAGCCAACATCACAGCCCAAATATTTGAAACTAGACACATGTTCTATACTTTGATTTTCTAAAATAATTTTGGATCTCACTGGATCTCTTCCTCTAAAAGCCATGGTCTTCGTTTTCCTTACAGAAATATTTAGATCGTATAACTTACATATTTCATTTAATGCATGCATTGATTTCTGTAAGTCGTCTTCATTTTTCTGTATTATGATTACGTCGTCAGCAAATAGAAGAATAATATATAAATATATAATAAAAATAGTAATACTTCCAAATAGTTAGCACGTTTTTTTTTTAAGAATGAACAGACAGAATAAAATATAAAGAATTTTAACAATTAAAAAATTTAACTTTATTGGGAATCGAACCTGTGACCTTTTGCATATGAATCAAGCCATTAAGCACAGCTAAGCATACGCTGGGTTAGTTGCACTTGAAAGAATACTCTTCATAGGAAGAAGAAAACGTATTGTAACTCTACTGTGCAATTAATTTACTCGTATGAATTGTGCGTTGAAACTTAAAATATTCGAGATGAAGAGTTGACCCATTCTTCTTGTCGCTAAGTGTACATGGTCCCACAGAAAACAAGAATGAAAAGATCTAACAAAAAGTACCCGTATAAATATTATACATATAAATTTCAAAGTGTTTTTAGTTTTGTTTATCTTGGCACCCTAATTAATGATACAAAACAACATCAGTGAAGAAATTGGATGGAGAACTCAGAAATGCCAATAAAGCATACTTTGGACTATTGAGACATTTTATGTCAAGGCTTCTTACAAAGAAAAAAGGCCATATAGAAAGAATGGAAGCCAACCGACTTGCAAAAAGAGCTAAAGAAGATAGACCAACATATGGGAGAAGAACAAGAGGAAGACCAGCCAAGAGATGAATAGACAGTGAATACACATCCAATACGTCTTCCTCCGAGGAGTGATTTGGAAATAAATAGAATGAAAACCCTACAAATTAAGATTAAGAAGAAGAAGAAGCTTCTTATAAGAGAAACAAAATGTAATGTATATAATACTCTGGTAAAACTAATATTAATATATGGCAGGTGAAACATGGACCTTGTCAAGACTGAGTTAGTTTGAAAAGAGGATAATAAGAAAAATTTATGGTTAAATATGTGATAAGAGAGAATGGATATACTCCAAGATCTATCAACTGTTTAAGTCTCCTGATGTGGTTACATCAATTAAAGTTTCAAGATTGTGATGGGCAGGGTAAGTACAAAGAATGACTGAACATAAAATACACAAGAAAATATTGGAATGTAACTTTGAAGAAAAAAGGAATGTGGGATGAACGAGATTGCATTGGATGGATGAATTTTGGAGGATCTGAGGAAGCTGAGATGGTGGCTGGTTGCTAGAGACAGAGAGAGGGTTCTGAGGGCAGTAGTGCTGCTGCTGATAGCATTACTTATCATAAGCTTTATGTGTTTTATATACTACTTTTTACTGTTACTAAGTAATGTTTATTTTTATTATCACATTAAAAAATGCTATTATAATAAAAGAACAACTTGATCAGGGCCTTCTATTTCATTTTTCTCTTTCTTTTCCTTTGTTTAACATTTCTTTGTAGGTACTTTCATGCGCCCCATGTTTTCTACAACTTACAAGGACACTTCTTGTCAAGAAAATATTTTAAACTCTCGGTCGGACAAATACTCCTTTTTGACCACACCAAGGATATGGAGCGCCTCACTCGATGAGTGGTCAGCTCAAGTTATGACCATATCCAAGACAACATGAACATTTAAGACAAGACACATCATTGAATCATACATTCATGCTAAATAAGCAAACAAGATAGGGTGAATATGATTACCCAAATGGTGTTTGGAGACTATTTGGCCTTAAACTTTCACAACATTTGTTTACAAATAGGGAAAACCTTGAGAAAACTTTACCATGTGTATCAATCAACACCATCTGGAGGTGTTTAAAGTGTAAGTAAGTTTATGTTAAAGTCTCCCTCAACTACATTATAGGTTAATGAAAGAAAAATAGCTTTATAACTCTCTATATAAAAAAAAGAAACAATAATTATTGATGGACTGTGATATTCATATTTTTAAACAATGTTGATGCACTAACTAAAGGACTTTTCTTTTTGTTCAATGCAACCAGGTTGTCTTTTATAAAATGTCTAGCTTTCTCCCCTGGAATTTTAATCCATTTCTTAGGTTGGGGCACCTGCAAGGTGGAGTTATGTTTCCCCAATGTTATGATGGGTGATAAATGACAATGCAGCACCAGGAGAGTCCTTAATCTAAACTTAACCTAAATTTCAAACTATGGTTAACCACAGGAATAATTCCCTTTAAGGAAAAAGTCCTATGGTGTGACTGGAAATTGAATCCAGGACCTCATGAACTGTAGTCAGAATCTCTGAGGCTAAATTGATTATAATCATCATTTAAATGTAATCTTTATAACAGAACATAACTTGAGCAGCACTGTATGGAATATATGGGGCTACTAATATTGTTTCCTTTACATAATTAATTATAGCTTTTTAATTTAATGATAAAGAGATGTAATATTGTATTTACAGACTGGTTCTATATGTGAAGCTGTTTTGTCTCATGGGACTGACATGGGTGACAGAAATCATCTCATGGGCTGTGGGTGGAGCAGATTACTACTGGTACATCACAGATGTTGTCAACATGTTACGAGCCGTCTTCATATTTGCAATATTCTGTTGCAAGAAAAGTGTGCTGCATTTATTAAGAACACGTCTAATTTCTATCCTTCCCTGCACAAGGAAACTTACACGCGGAAAGAGCACCACTTCATTCTCTGGACCAACCAGTTCACTGCGTCTCACCACTAGCTTTAAAAAAAGTGTCAGACGACCCAGCATGGAAACTTGAAATCTTTCTACACATCTTCCATGTTCATGTTTAAAATGTAAGCATATCTCATTTGTTTTAGCTTTAAATATAATAAGCTCTCTTTCAAAATCCAAAAATTAATTTATCTAAATATGAACAAAAATTATGTTATAGGACGAAACAAAGAAAATGAAAGGCAAGCCACATTCCTCTACTAGTTGTAAGTGTTAACAGAATGTAAGTCAGTTCTAAAGAGCCAAGGTCACTGAAGAGCAGATGATAATAAAGGAAGTTGCATGGTTAGATGAAGCAATAGTTCAACTGTAGTCTCACAAGGGAACAGTCAACCATTGCATGCCAAAACCTACTTTGAAATTTCTCCCAGAGAAGCATTGTGATGTACCAAAGCCATGTCTAAAAAATTGTCTGCCATTTTTAACTACAAGGCACATTAATCGAAGCTAGAATCCTGAAATGGCAACCCACTGTACGGAGCAATGGACTCCCTGCATGAGTAACAGCAGAATGGAGTGAGGCAGATCACAGGTAGTGAGGGTTGCAGTTGCATTACTTCCCTATAACTTAAATGACAGATTTGATGCAGAGTTCGGTGTCCTATAGTTAAAAAGGCAGATAATGTTTATGGTGAAATTAAATGTTTCTTACCTCTCCTCATACAAATCTTCTAAGTAGATCGCGATTTTGAGACCATAACAGTCTCATCCTCAGTACTTTCTTGGCGACTGATGTTATGTTGATCGGAAGAAACTCTTCTTCTTCCCTCTGTTGGTGAACCGATGAACCTCTGGATCAGATCAAGCTTGGTCCGAAAAATTTAATTGAATCAAAAGCCAGTCTAATTAAACAAATAGACAAACAAAAGGAACTCACGGTTTGGGAAAAGATCCACATTCAGAAAAACAAAGGAAAACTTATGAACCTCGAAATTCCCGCAAATTTTGACCTGATCCAGAGGTTCATCGGTCCACCAACAGAGGGAAGAAGAAGAGTTTCTTCCTATCGACATAACATCAGTCGCCAAGAAGGTACTGAGGATGAGACAGTTATGGTCTCAAAATCGTGATCTACTTAGAAGATTTGTATGAGGAGAGGTAAACATTTAATTTCACCATAAATTAAACCTCATAGTGATCAATTCCTATAAAAGTTAAAGTTAAAGATAATATATATTTTTTTGGATACAACCTTGGTACATCACAGTGCTTCTCTGAGAGAAATTTCAAGGTAGGTTTTGGTATGCAATGATTGTCAGTGCATTAACTTAATTTTGAATACATTTAGCTACTCAAATTTTTCTCACATGTTAAATGAACCCTCATCCATATCTGAATAATTTGTATAGTACAGTCAGAATCCTGGAATGCTACTTTGGCACATTATTCATTACAGCATAGAAATGGTCCAAATATATTGGAATATGAGTTGAGCAAACTTGACACATATTTCAAGTTGAGGACCTTTAAAATAGTCTTTTGAAGCAAAGTGATTAATACAATTAACTTTTATTAATGTTTTAACATGACTTCAGGTTATTGATTATTATTGTATTGTTCAGATATGCCGACATTTCTGAGTACTTTCTAGCTCCTTCTTCTGCCAGGAGCCAGCAAGAGGTTCAAAGTACATCTCAATGCTACTCGTATAACAACATAGTAGTGGTAGTAGTCACTGTCACTCCTCTTGGAAGCATAGGGCCTTTGTGAAAATATGCCACCGGACTTTGTTGCAAATTCCTGACTTCATTCCATATTTTCCCTTGTTGATTAATTTCTGTTATTATTGTGCTGTACCATGTAATTTTTGGTCTTCCTCTATTTCTAGACAATCTCTGTGGATTCCATTCTAGAGTTCTCTTTGGCACACTTCTCTTCTGAGAGATATTTAATCTTCATCCAGATTTCATTTTGAGATGCTACCTTCCATAATTCTTCATTTGATATCAGATTCTCAAAATAAATCTCAGGCATCTGTTTATATATACTTACAATTTTTTTACATAGTGCAATAAATTGTTCTTTTCCAAGTCCTGCACCATATGTTTTTCACATTGCTATTGAATAGTATTAATTTAGTTCTAGTTGAGATTTGTTTAGATTTCCATATGGGGACAATTATGAGAAAATAGCTTCTTTATTTTCTAATTCTAGCCTTAATATCTACCTCTGATCCTCCTTCTTATTGATATCATGGTTCCTTAGCTACCTCCTCTATTTCTGTACCATTGAGCTGCAATCACATTTCAATTGCATTACTTACTTTATTTTAAAATACAATAGGAAGTAACATTAAGAGGTTTGTTAAATAATTAAAACATTTTGTCTGTTCATTCTTACCTCTTAGAGTTATTTTTGTCGAACATATGTTTCTGATCCCTATTAGGTTCGTCTTCCGGGCATATAGGCCGTGGTCCAGTCGTTCTTCTACTCGACGTTTCGTCTACTGCTGCGGTAGACATCTTCAGGAGATACTGCGTGCTCTCTGTGAACTCCTCAACAGTCGGCTGCAGACTGGCTGGTCATTGGAAACTCCCTCCCTATTTATAGGCACGCCCCTGGTGGAGAGGCGGTTTTCTGCGCGGTCCGTGTTGCGTGCTGTTTTGTCCAGGCTGTCGCTAGCAGAAGTCATAGGCTTCGTTGTCGTATTGTGCAATGCCGGGATCCAGATTTTGTTTATCTTCTAGCGACAGCCTGGACAAAACAGCACGCAACACGGACCGCGCAGAAAACCGCCTCTCCACCAGGGGCGTGCCTATAAATAGGGAGGGAGTTTCCAATGACCAGCCAGTCTGCAGCCGACTGTTGAGGAGTTCACAGAGAGCACGCAGTATCTCCTGAAGATGTCTACCGCAGCAGTAGACGAAACGTCGAGTAGAAGAACGACTGGACCACGGCCTATATGCCCGGAAGACGAACCTAATAGGGATCAAGACGCCGGCCGTGAAAGCCTACAGTTATACATATGTTTCTGAGCTTCTTAGCCACATCATCAGCGATGGGGCATTTTTGTCGAACATAGAGAAGCTCTGAAACATATTTTTGACAAAAACAACTCTAAGAGGAAGGAATGAGCAGACAAAATGATTTAATTATTGCATTATTTACTCTCATTATTTTGTTTATTCAGGCACAGTCCAGCTGTGCTTGCTGCCTTCTCCAGATCTCTTAATTTGCTTTTGATATCAGAGATTCTGTGAGCCAATAAATAAACATTCTTGGCATAATCTAGATCTTCAACCTATAGTAATATACAATATCCAATATCCTGAAATCTAATATATAAAAATCAATGTTTGTTTGTTTGTTTGTTTGTTGGTTTGTTTGTTCTTATTCTATGTGTGGCCATACTGTTGATCTGATTTTGATGGGGTTTTTTGCAAAATGTTCAGGAGATTCCCGGGATGAACATAGACTATAAGAGTGTTTTGATATTTAACCCCTTCACCCCTAAAAATCACCCTTTGTAGTGAAAAACGTGAAATAAAGTCCCTAATTTGACGCTTAAATGGCTTATGCTGGCTAAACCATAACAAATACACCAAATTAATAAATACAGAATTGAATATCTCACAAAACTCTATAAAAAAAGTCTGCGACAGCATATGTTTATCTTTTATGGATAACTCACAATAACCATTTTTGTCTTTCAATGATACCAAGAAGATTGGGATAAGTAGATTCCCGGGCAAGGGTAGCAAGCGCACAGAGGGTATTCTTTTATAACTAATTTTGTGTTTCAGCTTATTTATGACAAGTACATCGGGATACGTAGATTCCTGGGCAATGCCGGGTAATCAGCACGTTGTATCTAAAAGTAATTACGATATGGCTTTACTTTAGTGATTGCTTGAATGTTAAATTTTGGAAGATGAAATTTTATTTACTATTTGGATTGTATGGAAGGTAATTTGGAAATAGAATTAATTAGTTTGTTGGTCGTTTTAGCTGCAATAACGAAGAGAGCAAATTTATAATTATTTTTCCTTTTACTTATTCAATTAAATGTAAAAACACACTATAATTTATATAGGTGTAGCAGCATACGCCGGGTACTAGCTAGTCATATTATAAATTTGCATGAAACCGTTATGTCAAAATACTTTCAATATTACTAGCAATAATGGTGAAATTAAGTGTTTCTTATCTCTCCTCATATATATTTTCTAAGTTGATCGTGATTTCAAGACTGTAACTGTCTCATCATCAGAACTTTGTTGGTAAGAAACATTTAATCTCACCATAAATTAAACCTCATAGTGATTAATTCCTATAAAAGTTAAATTACTAGCAATAACTTCATTTACATATATCAGAATCTTAACCCATCAGCACCTGCAGCTCAGGTGTACAACTTTTTTTTCTTTTTTTTTTGGTTAAATATGTTAAGATTGGATTCCCCTTCATTTTATGACATAATTTACAACGGGCAAGTGGAATAAGTTGGCTACTTCTTAGTGAAAGAAGATACTTTTGCATTTGTTCTTTTCACCAGTCAATTCTTTTCGAACATTTTCTGTACCCTATTTTTGCTGAAAAGAAATAAATATCTGTAAAGTATAGCATTGTGCGGTCTCATATTTCTTCTCAGGCTTCACTGTTTATTTCATCCTCTCAAGAAATTGCAGCTGATTGTCTCCACAGCAATAACAAAATGTTGAGTTTAAGTAAAACTAGAACATGGTCAATTTAGTTTTTGAATTTATAATATATTACATAAAACACCATTTAAATTTGATATCACAGATAAACCCTCATTATTCTAACATCTCATTATTTTTCAATAATAATATTAGTAATGTGTGTATATATCCCATACATCTCATGTGGGGAGTTCCTTAACCAAGGTTATACATTTCAACAAGAATAAATTTCTGTGATTGCAGAATGAATTTATTTCACAAATAAAAATTTAATGTTCTCTCCAAGTTTAATGTATTTCATATAAATGGATATGAAGTAACAATTTGAAATTTTCCAACTTCTATAAAAATTGTACATGGCTAATCCAATATGTGGAATTATGAAAATCTTTAATTTAAAAATGTAAATTAAGGATAAACAGACAAAATTCAGAATTATAAATTATAAATAAACCTTTAACTACAATTGAAGAAAAATACATGCATTTTATCTTATATCTTGATAAAAGTATAAGGAATTTCCCTGTCTAGAATTAAATAATTATAATAACAATTAACCGATGAAAGACTCCATTCTGTGCTTCATCATTCTTTGTGTCATAATAATAGGACGAAATAATAATTAATATTTTCTTAACCCTTTCATTTTGTTTTAATTAATGATGCTTATGCGTATTTATCAACAGATGTTAATGAATAAAATATGGTTGACACATCGCCTCAATGAGGTAACTTGTAGGAAAGTAAGGTATTATTTGGAAGAAACACAAACAGCCGATGAATGGACAACACTACATAACACTGAGCAACATGATATTTATGAAAACCAGATGTACTAAAAACAGTGCAAGTCTCATAGGCTGCTATGGATAGGGCATGTGACATGAATAGGAAATGAGAGAAGGTCATAGAAACTTCTTGTATGAAACCTAGGAAGAAAGTGCCCAGTAGATAATGATAACAATGAGGTGTAAGAATAACATTAACCAGGATTTGATGGAGGTAAATTATACAGGGAATGATTAGAATAGGAATGTATAGAGCTTATGTTCGCATGGCCATGACCTCCATATTTGATGGTGCCATTCATTTCAATGACAACGTAAAACAAGTTGGTTTCCAATGCCCTTCAAAACTTTTCAAAATTTTCCCCGTCATTAAATATTTTAATAATAAATTTCAATCTTTTATCGTCCAAATCAAGATACTGTTATTTATGAATTACTATTATTATAAAAGGGGCATTTCTTTCAAATGAGTCCTTTCACATAAAACTGCCAAATTTGATATTAAAATATATGAATTGTGTGAGTCGGGAACATGTATGGTCATTCATTGTTTATATTGGCCGGCATATGGAACTTGACACTGTGTATGTGAACAAAACACGATATGAAACTTTCCATGAACAAAGGATATTCAAAAGCAAGGTAAAAATAGAAACATAATTTAACTAAATATTATTTAGGTAAAATTTAATTAATCACTTCATATTTTTCTTCTTATTTTAATTTAAACTAGTTTTGGAACTTTGCATTTCAGTTCCATCATCAGTATCTCCACAACCGTTGTTCTGTCATCTTGAATAGCTGTCTTTCGCTCATAGTGTGAATTCCTAAAATAAGTAAATATTATTTATTCAGAATTTAATATATATTTAAAATAAGTTATTGAGTTGAGTAGATTTTAAATATACTACAGCATAGAGGTACAGTAAGGTCTTTTAAATGACCGCACAGAAGGGAAGAAACCAGTCACGTTGGCCTATATATACAGCAAACCACGCTGAGGGGTTAAATATTTATAAGTCTCCTCTATTACATGAGTAAGGAGTTTGTTGTTACTACTGCAACATTGTGGGAACGTGGTTTGAAACAGCTAGGGATAACACAATATCCCTATACTTGCCACATGTGGCTGAGGACAAGTGCCTTCTAGGTCTGTCATGCCATGGAACTATTGCAAGAAATAAATAATTTTATTAGGTGTTGGAGAAAGTAAATTATTATAAATTGACAAGAATAAGATGAATTTCAACTGAAGGAATGTTTCTAGTGTTAATGCCTACTACTCATCATATCAATTCATTGTAATTACAATTGAGGTTATGTAGTAATTTTTAAAACAAAATATTAACATAAGTACTTGATATATCATTCTTCCTCAATTAAAATGGATTTTTGTTTAAAAAACTTTGTTAATTAATTAAACCCATGTAGGACGTCCAGAACATGTTCCATCTTCGGCATGTCATTTGGTACAAAATGTTCTGAAAGGTCTACATGGTTTTAACGTAATTAATGATATTTTTTAAACAAAAATCCATTTTAATTGAGGAAGACTAATACAGTATATCAGGTACTTACATTAATATCTTTAATAAAATACTTATTATAGTTATTCAAATTCCTCGTAATAAACACATTTTCCATGCACTGGCTACAATTCAAAGAGAAAATATAAGCCCTCTTGAGGACTTGAAAGTATAAACTTTTCATATTTCTAATTCAACCTCCAAAGAAAGAGAAGCCTTCCTCACATTTTTCTTACCAAAAAATTCTACAGACCTTGGCCACAATTAATTCTCAAACCTTTGGTGGACTTAGTAATCCCAAGCCATTAAGTCAACAGTATACAATAGATTTTGAGTCCTATCAAGTCAACGTTTTTTTTTAAACCAAGTTACTTCAATTGAGCTTTGCTAGTATTTGTTTTACTCATAGATGAAATACCAGCCTTGATCAACTTAAGCAGCAATATACTTTCAATTTTCAATTTTCAATTTTTATATACCATATCTATTGATAGTGCTTTCTCGATCATTTTTTTCAAATAACAAAGGAATGTGACTCACTTTTCCACCTCTCTTACCTTGAAGATAATAAGAATGTCTAAAGTAGAGTACATATTTTTTCAGATTCTGGAGACAGCAAAGGACACTAAAGCTAGAGTGAACGAAATACTTGATTCTTTTAATATAATAGGAAGTAACATTAAGAGGTTTGTTTAATAATTAAAACATTTTGTCTGTTCATTCTTACCTCTTATAGTTGATTTTATCGAACATATGTTTCAAGGCTTCTTAGCCCCATCGTCAGCGATTACAGACTGAATTTTCTCAAGTTGTCGGCCCTAATTCGTGATTTTCTGCTCTCTCTGCCTCCGGTCCAATGAATTTACTAATAAGGTTCCTTTCTCTGGGAATTTCAAAATTCATAATTCTTTCCTTGTTCTTCTGTATGTAGATTTTTCCCATATGGTGAGTTCACTTTTGTTTTTTAACTGTTTTAATAATTTTGTGTTTACATCTATTTTGTGTTTTTTTGACGGAACGTGAGCAGCCACTGCAGATTTTTTACTTCCCCTTTTTTTACATTTCTTATGTGTTCTATAATTCTAATGGTTAAATTTCTTTTTGTTTTCCCTATGTATGTGCAGACTGTGATAAGATATACATAGGGAAAACAAAAAAAAAATGTAATCATTAGAATTAAAAAACGCATAAGAAATGTAAAAAAAAAGGGAAGGTAGAAAAAATCTGCAGTGGCTGCTCATGTTTGGTCAGAAAAACACAGAATAGATGTGAACACAAAATTATTAAAATCTTTAATAGTGAGTGGAGAACATATTTTTAACGAGTCACCTCATATCATTTCAAATTTCTTTGATACCGGTGGTTTCAGATAATGTCTTGTCCCTCTTCAGTCATGGCTTCCAAGATATTGTCTGAAACCGCCGGTATCAAAGAAATTTAAAATTATATGAGGTGAGTCATTAAAAATATGTTCTCCACTCACTATTAATGATATAACCTCATAATGTTAATTTAAATATTATTAAAATCTGTTAGAAAACAAAAATGAACTCACCATATGGGAAAAAAGTCTACATACAGAAGAACAAGGAAAGAATTATGAATTTTGAAATTTCCAGAGAAAGGAACCTCATTAGTAAATTCATTGGACCAGAGGCAGAGAGAGCAGGAATCAGGGCCGACAACTTGAGAAAATTCAGTCTGTAATCACTGATGATTGGGCTAAGAAGACTTGAAACATATGTTCGACAAAAACAACTAT
The DNA here is from genome assembly GCA_030220185.1 of Diploptera punctata. Taxonomy (NCBI): domain Eukaryota; kingdom Metazoa; phylum Arthropoda; class Insecta; order Blattodea; family Blaberidae; genus Diploptera; species Diploptera punctata. Next base: position 175,309 of record JASPKZ010006843.1, on the reverse strand, counting down.
AAGAGGTAAGAATGAACAGACAAGAATTACTTGATATTCTTAATTTACTGTATAGCAATGAAATAAGGTTATTAAAAGCAACAATTTTCAAGACATATAAGATATTAATACCGTAAAATTTGTAACCAGAAAGTGCTATAATATACAATATGGTATCTTAATAAATTTTTGCTAGTATATTTACATATACTCATAATTTTAACAACTGAAAAAATCATCAGAATTGTAATTAATATGTAGATAGACGCTAAGGAATTATTAATAATCTGATTATTTACAGATAATTTTGTCTACTGTTTTTTGTAGCATGTATGTATACATAGCCTATATATGTTCCTAAGCTACATTGAGGATAACTGAATAGATACCCTATTAAGACGTAACAAAGTCCAATTAAAAGAAAGTAAGATTGCATTGCACCAAACAAATGTCTCCCTGCATCATCTGCTATTCGCTGACAGCAACTAATTCAGTTAGCCTTTTGGCTCTTTGGAGCTGTTGTGCAATGGATGTATCATCAGCCCCTAGTGGTCAGCATTTCTAACTCCTATTCATGAAATCTCGGGTTCGATTCTCATAGGAATTCTTCCTTAAAGGGAATCATTGGTTGCACATGGTCTGTAATTTAGGTTAAGAACTCTCCTGGCACTTCATCATCATATCATTGAGGTAACATAACTCTGCCTTCTGGGTGCCCCAACTTCAGAAGTGGGTTACAATTAAGCCAATGCCAGGAGAGAACACCAGAAATGTTGAAATGACAACCTGGGGCATTGAATAAAAAAATAGGTAATAGTTACCAATATATCACAAATTTTACCAGCAGTGGCATAATCTTTCAGAACTGTATCATTGTTATACACTGAATTTTACATTTGAACATGGGCGTAGTAGGATGGGTGTTGCACCCCCCTTGATTTTTGAGCAATTAACACTAGCTAGAATGAGATTTTCTTCTATTCAAAATTAGGTGTAAAATGTTAAAAATGGAAGCAAAAATTTAAAAAATATATATAATTAATCCTGCCAAATCCAATCGATGTGATATATCAATTTATCTAGTACCTGCCCCAGCGGACATAAGCATCACCAGTATGTCAGAAAATTCTAGACCTCTGTTATGAATGGCTAATGCAGCATTCACTTTTCAAATTTCAGCTGAATACCTGAGTTTATTTTTTGACGCCTAGATGCTTGTAAAAGGTTCGCCTGGTCTTCACTCTTCATTGGTCGCACACACTTCTGTAATGAATGCTTTTTTTACAGCCTTATATTGGCCAATGCCCACTTACCGTGATTAGTCAAAGGTTCGCCATGCCTATGTCTTGTATTTTCTAGTACGTTCGATGAGCTCAAATAATTATCCAATTGACATATTCTTTACCAGATGATTCTAGGCTCATGCTTTAATGATGAACTACACGTATTCATGCGTGTATGTGTAAAAATGGATTTATCATTGCAATATTATTTTTCCCCAGATAGTTTAGAATTCATCACATTCAAAGAAGAAGAAGATTTATCCACCTAATGATATTGGCAACTGGTTCGGAAGAACAGAGCTAATGCGTAAAGAAGATATGCTTAAAGAGAAAATTCTGACAAACTGCTGGAGTCCACCCGAAAGCTACAATTTCATTAAAGATGCTTAACATTTAATATGGAAATTCAAGAATTGTTGGATCCAACAGTATTCATCCTGGCTAAAGTATTCCGCAAGACTCAAAAGTGCACTCTGTATATATTGTGTTCTATTCTCCACACATATTGTGATGGACGTTAAAGGGTCATTCATAGTGAGGCCCTTCCAGAAGATTTTCAAAATGCATGAATTCGCCAAAGAAACATTGTTCCTGTGATTGCCCATGGTCTGGAATTTAGGTTAAGTTTAGGTTAAGAACTCACCTGGCACTTCATTATCATTTATCACCCATCATGCCATCGGGGTAACGTAATTCCGCCTTCCGGGTGTCCCCAACCTAAGAAATGGATTACAATTCTGCCAGTGCCAGGGGAGAAAACCAGAAATGTCATAAAAGACAACCTGATGGCATTGTGAGAGCCGGTGGCATGTGGAAGCTGCGCACTCGGCACAGTGAGGCTCCTGTTATGCACAACCATGTAAGTGGAAATAAGAAGAGTATGGCAGGTCTTCTATCTTCTGTGACTTGAATTTAAGAAGTAAAACATCGGACAAAGGTGTCGTCGGGGATTTTATTCACTGGAATTGATGTCGATGATATAAACTTAAAACCTATTTAAACGCCAGGAATGCTACCTACCTTTCTCCACATATTTAAAAAATGAATTGATTAAATTATGTGACTTGAGGTAAAGAAAATGATTATGAATAAAGTAAAAAATCCCAGTGCTTACAGTGTTTTAGCTGATAAAAGTTGTGACATTTCTAGAAAGGAGCAATTGTCCATTGGTGTGCGGTTTTTTAATGAGAAATTGAATAAAATTTGAGAAGAGTTTTGGGCTTTGTTGAACTGAAAAGAATGGATGCCCAATCAATTGCTGCAGAATTTGAGTTTTTTCAAAGAGAAAGACATTGACCCACACATGTGTGGGCCAGGGCTATGACGACTGATTAACAATGGGGCCACAAACATCTGTGCGGGTTTTTCCCAAAGGTATTTACTTCCACTGCACGAGCCACAAAATCAATCTTGTGGTAAATAATTTGAATAGTGTGCCCGAGGTGAAAAACACAATAGCTACAATAAAGGATATTATAAACTTTTTTCCATTATGTATGAGACTTTTAGTAATGAAGTATTTCCTCTGGGTACGTTACTGGTGTTTCGCAGAGTGAGATGTACGATGGGATCTATGAGACCAGAACAAGCCACATGGGCTTAATCTGTGACTGTTGATGATGATGATAAACTTTTTTCGAGAGTCACCGTTGAGGAGACAGCACGTCCCAAGCAACCCCATGCGTAACACGTTGGTTGCAAACATATAAAATTATTGGGATATTTAAGAAACACTTTTGATGAATGGCCTGAAATTGATTGCCGTAGAAAGAAATGCACCAAGCCAAAAACAAGCTGATCAGTTGCATGCTGCTGCAAGTAGAAGTACTTTCATATTTTGTTCTTGCCTGATAGCAAAATTTTCTAGTGATTTGGAACCTGGTATTAATTCACTGCAGGCCATGGCTATAGATTTAATTAAATTCATTGCCCATATTGAAAGCATTAAAAGCATGGTAATGTTCATCACAAAAAGGTTATGACATATCCAAAGGCATCATGAAACAGATGGAGACTATTGCTTCTGAGCTAGGTGTAGAAGTCACATTACCAAGAATATCCAATAAACAGACACATCGAGTTAATCCACAATGTAATCCCGAAGATTACTTTAAGGTGGCCATCTTAAATCCCTACTTGGATTCCTTTCACACAGCTTTGTCAAATAGATTTGCAGAACAACATAGTTCTGCTTTTGAACTTCAAATGCTGCACCCTGAGAACCTAAAATCATCTATGAAAGATCCCCAAGCAATGGCGAGCAAAATTTCAGAGTATTATAAAATCGAGGATTTGTCCACCGAAATTGAATTATAGCACCATATGTGGATGAAACTAAGTGACAGGGATAAATAAGATGATTTTGTTACATTGTGGACGAGTGTGATTTTTTTCCCATCCATCAAAAAAGCAATTGTAATATTCCTGTCTTCACCATGCACTACGGCAACGATTGAATGCACTTTTAGCACCCTAAGAAGAGTGAAGACATGATGCCGTTCTACAATGACATAAAATTGCCTTAACCCTTTAGGTGTCATGAGACATCGGCTCTGATGCTGCTGTCCATTACTTGCCAGACAATATATTTAAACTATTTGCAAAGCCGATCACATCGGTGGGTGCAATTTAAATCTCTGACACAAGAAATTTTACCAGTGGCATGCAGAGGGTTAATGGCCTGTGTATGCTCAGTCTGCACAAAAAAAGTATTAAAAACTATATTGAAAAATTCAAACAAAACATACCAAAAAAATAATCTGAAACGAAAAGGCGAGTCATACTGGGTGTGTAGTTGCACTTTATTAGTAGCTAAAATATAGCTAATAGTTTCAATACAATTAAGTATATTTGAAGAGAAAAATTTTCGCCTAGACCGGGACTTGAACCCGGGACCCTTGGCTTTCCGGGCCAAGTGCTCTACCAACTGAGCTACCAAGGCGAGTTACGATCTAGACGCAAATTTTTCTCTTATGTACGTTGTAATTCCCTCGCGCCAAATGCTTGAAACCATAGCTTCTATCTTTGCAAATGAGTCCCGGTCTAGGCGAAAAAAAAAAAAATTTTCTCTTCAAATATAATTTATCCTTCAATGAGAAGTGTTAAATTAATAATAAAAATCGACAATTAAGTATTCAAATTAAGAAGTAATCTTGACAAAAAATTTAATTCGCCAAGCCTTAAATTCTGCAATTATTTCACAATTATTCTTCGTATTTCCTCTTCAATAGCACTGTAGTTTTCTTCCGAAATATATTGAGTTTAGTTTAAAAAATAAAGGCAGTATTTTGTATTTTTGATTTGTTCATTTGTATCCGGAAGGTATACAGTCAAAAAATATTTTGCACCCCCCTTAATCCAATACTGGCTACGCCCATGCATTTGAATATGTAAACTTGAAGTTCTTTCATTGCTGCAGCTTAGAACAAGAAAGGTTGACAATAGTTCTAAATGTTTTCTTTACTTTGAGATAAGACGTGTTAAAATAAGCTTTCAAGTAATGCAACCCTAATGGAAATCTTCAAACTCTGCAGGCCTAGCAGGGTAACTTTTTCAGGTGAAACACAACAGCAGTTTTCTATCATAAGCAATGTATCTTTTAAAAATGGATTTAAATGGCAAAGGAAGCTGCCGAAAATTGTTTATAATCTAGTCATTTTTTTTTTACCTGATTGTAGAAATATTTTTAAATAAATCCAAAGACAAAACATATTCAATTAAAAAGATTATTTGTTGCTTATTAGATTTTATATCACTTCAACTGATCATTGTCAAATATTTTCTTCCATAACTAGTAATTCTCATTTAATTTTATACTTTTAAGTGGTCTATGTACAAATATTTATTGTAATAAAGTCTAATTTATTAGATCAATAGTTTATTGTATTTATTATAATTTGAATTTATTCTTCTTCTTCCACTTCCCATTTGCTAACATGGCACTGGACTGCTTCAAAGTTTCCTGTTCATCGTCATCCTCCTCAATTCTACGATTATCTTTCCATTTTCCTTGCTATTTCTCTATTATCCTTTTCTTGGTCGTCCCTGCCTCTTCTTCCATTACTTGATTTTGTTTTCTTCCCTCTTCCATTCTTAACATATGTCCATTCCATTTTAATAGTAAATGTTATAGGTTTCTACAACTCGAAAGATGAGTTCTGCTTTGTCTTTCTATTCAGAATATAGTGATTCTCGCCTCTAGATCCACTGGTTTAAGACAGCCACAGTCAACAAATTTTTAAAGGCGTAAAAGTCCTGATTTGTCTTTATTTGGATGATAAGCAAATTGTGGGTTCAATGTCTTAGATTTCCGGCATGTAAAATAGCCTCTAAGGAAGATGTATTGGCTCTTTTACAGCCAAATTTGAATTGCAGCACTAATGACTCAGAGTTTTGTTAAATACAAATATTATTGAAAACTTGAGCAAGAATAAATAAATCAACACATTATATATATATTTAAAATCATTAGGAAGTAACATTATGAGGTTTTATTTTAATAATTGAGTTTATATTTTTTAACATTCTTACCTCCTGTGTCCAACTAAACAATCATATGAAGTAAGAATGTTAAAAATACAAACTCAATTATTAAATCAACATATAATACATGTTAGTAATATTTTGCATATTGCTCAAGAAAACTTTATATAGTTAACTTTATCAACTTGTATAAAACATGGCTTGATTTTTACCCTCTTTGTTTGTTTTTGATAAATGAGAAAAAATTCAACCATGTGAATTTTTTGAGTTTAGAAAATTTTGTTTGACATTTAAAAATGAAGTGAATGCGTTAATCAATATTTGGTATAAAATTTCTCTTATTCTTACATTTCAAATTGTGTCCCTTCTTTTCTTCATCTAGTCTCGTTTCCCAAGTTTCGACCACTTACCTTGGTCATTTTATGTCTCCCCTTACAAATTCCCTTATCAGTTGTATATTGTGTAAGTTTATAACTAGAGATAATTATTGTTAATATCCTTATAATTTAACATTGGTGAAGTGGAAGATAATACTTTACAGTCTTAACTCCATCAGGTAAAATAATTATTATTATCATCATCCATCGACTCTACTTAAATCCTTTGTAGTTACTGTCCATATTTCAGCTACATAAATTTATACAGGTTTGAAATATGTTTTATAACTTTTTTACATTTCCATGGTATATCCTAATTCCACAACAGGCCTTTAATTAAATGTTAGCATTTAGCTTTTTTAAATCTTGCCTTCTTTATTAACATTACATCCTAAATAAACTTTTTTATTAATTTAAGATGATGTCTTCTGAATTTCATTTTTGTTCATTTTTCTCTTGTTACTCTCATTACAAATTTCTATTCTTTTAAGAATCAATAATTTTATTAATTTTTCGTTAGTACCCAAATTACAATGTCATCCGCATATACTTTAAAAGTTTTTGCATATCTGGATTTGTATTTTCTCTTGTAACTTTATTCCTAATTTCATTCATTACTACATTAAAAATATGAGTGACAAAATAATTATTTGAAGAGAAAAATTATACACTCAGACTGGAGCTTGAACCCAGGACCTTTGGCTTTCTAGGCCAAGACTCTACTGACTGACCAAGTTCCAATCTAAATATAAATTTTTCTATTATAAAAGCTGTCAATTCTCATTTGCCAAATGCTATGAAACCTTTGCTTCTATCTTGCAAATGACAGCTTCTTTATTAAGAAGACATTTTTATTTGCAAATTTTACATTAAATTATAAAGCCAGAGTTCAAACCCCAGTCTGAGTATATAATTTTTGTCTTCAAATATGATTTATCCATCATTTGAGATGTATGAAAATAATAATTAAAAAATTGACAAAATACTTTCCTGGCATACTCCTCTCTTTCATTCAAGCCATTCTATTAATACGTAGGATGATCTCACACAACTTTTTGTATTTTGTTACGTCTTCATTATTTTCTGTTGTTATGCATGAACGTCTAATTTTTTTATTCTGTCCAATTTTATCTCTGAATACTGAATTGTATGCCTTCTCCAAATCTATAAATATTATATTTTTACCAAGTTCTCAGTGTTTTTCAATAATATGTCAAGTACAAAATATAAAATTAATGGTTGATCATCCGCATAGTCTTCTTTCAATTTTATATAAAAATAAAAAATGTATTCAATTTATTTGCCAATATTTCTTAATAAATCTTAGAACTTTGCTTAAAAAGGTGACCCCTGTGTAATTCATACATTCTTTTTTATAAATATACAAACTAGAATACTTCTTAAATAATTGAATCAGAAATGTTTTAACCTCACCTCATAAAAATAAGTAGCAATTTTCTCACCTGATCTGTTTCAAAGCCAATCTCCTTCATCATTATATAAACCTTATTCTTTCTATATGTCTCTCCCTCAGTCATAAGAGAATGGATGTTATCAGACATCTAGGGTGGAGGAGGTCTGATTATGTTTTTTTATAAATGCATTTTTATTGTACAATTATAAAATTTTGTCATTAAATGTTTCAACTTTATCACCTCTAGTCCTAAATGTCCGTATGTTGATCAGGGTAATTCAGCAGATCATAGAATAACAGAGAATAAAATTAATACATTTCTAATTTATGTCACTAGTTTAGGACAAGGAGGAAATATTCAATGAATATTATGTCATGTGTAGAAATATTTGATGCTTCTATTTGTCCATTTGTTGTTATAATTAAGCCCCAATAGTATGTCAGGGTATGTTGTAAGATGATTGGTTCAGATGGCACAATACAACTACAGACAATATTATAAACCATTGCCTATAGTTGTATTGTATTGTAAGAGTTTGTCACAAATAACAACTAGAATTTGATTGAGGGAAATTAAGTACACATTTGACATAGGTTAGTTTCAGAGTAAATAATTTATTGCCCTTATTATTATTATTATTATTATTATTATTATTATTATTATTATTATTATTATTATTATTATTATTATTACTATAATATAGGTGTAATTATTATAATATCTATAAAGGTTCCAGTTGGCTTCAAATTTCTTGAGAAAGTTTTATTCTTGCTTATTTATTTACTTTAAGGAATTTTTATATGCTAGATTTTTCTTAATTATTATTATTACTATTATTATTACTATTACTATTATTCTTGCTATTATTATTGCTATTACTATTATTATTACTATTGTTATTGCTATTACTATTGCTATTACGATTATTATTACTATTGCTATTGCTATTATTATTGTTCTTACTATTTTTATTATTATTGTTTGTGTTATTGTTTTTATTGTTTTTGTTGTTGTTATTGTTATGTTATTTTATGTTGTTATAATGTTTTTGTTATTATTATTTTTATTATTATTATTAGTAGTAGTAGTAGTAGTAGTAGTAGTAGTAGTAGTAGTAGTAGTAGTAGTAGTAGTAGTAGTAGTAGTAGTAGTAGTAGTAGTAGTAGTAGTAGTAGTAGTAGTAGTAGTAGTAGTAGTAGTAGTAGTAGTAGTAGTAGTAGTAGTAGTAGTAGTAGTAGTAGTAGTAGTAGTAGTAGCACTATTATTATTATTATTATTAGTATTATCGTTATTATTCTGCCCGAGGGCAGGTCTTTCACTACAATCATAGAATTTTCATGCTATGCTTTGCAGCTTTACTAGGGAATTGTAGGTGTGATAGCTTCTCGTTGTTTTCCGCACCGGTGAAGGGTGATGATGATGATGATAAGTATGATGATGATATTGATAAGGATGACAATGATGTTCGCCATATGATTTCGGGGACCGTTTGGTCCTTAACGTTTTCCTGACATTTGTCTTACAGGTGAGGAAAAACCGCGATAAAAACCTCACCCAGAAAAACTGCCGCGACCGGGGATCGAAACCGGACCGCTGCGTGACAAGGCAGCACGCAGCCCCGAGACCACATCGGTGGATTAAAAAATAAAATGTATATATATATATATATTACAAATGTATTGAAATCACTCTTTCATTAAGGGAGGAAAGGAGGTTATGAATATTTGAGAATAAAGTTCTTAGGAAAATTTTTGGACGAAAGAGAGTTGAGCAGACAGGTGAATGGAGAAGACTGCATAACATTGAAATTACATGGTATTTATAGGAAGCCAGATATAATATAGATAAATTAAGTCTCGTACACTGCAATGGGCAGGACATGTGGCATGAGTGGGGAATGAAAGACGTGTATGGAAGCTTCTTGTAGGAATCCCAGAGGGTTAACGCCCATATGGTAGACCAAGAATGAGCTGGGAGAATAACATTAACTCTTATTTGAGGGAAGTATATTTGATTATACAGGGGGATGATTGGAGAAACTTTGGCTCAGGATAGGGATGTATAGAGAGCTTATGTCCGCGCGGCCGTGAACCTACGGCTTCGATAGTGCCAGTGAGTTAGTTAGTTCAACGGTTTTCTTCTTTTTACAACAATCAACTTTTTAGTATGAACGTAAACAAATGAATGAGGAATACACACGCCAAATTCGTTAAAAAAATTAATTTCTTTAACTTAATAATAGTATATTCGTAACAAACACACATATATACGGTAGATAGATAGACAGATAAGTATAGATTTTACCTTCAAACTAAGCTATAATCGGCTGATAGAACCGACATGCTTACCACATGTCTCACAGACACACTGGCAGTATGATGATGATTATTATTACTATTATTATTCATTATTATTATTATTATTATTATTATTATTATTATTATTATTATTATTATTATTATTATTATTATTATTATTATTATTATTATTATTATTATTATTATTTTGGAAAGTTTGGGGCTGGAGTAGAAATTTCTTTTTCTTAATATTATGTTTTATATACAAATACTAGAAGTCCCGGCCACGCGTTGCTGTGGCTAAGGTGTACGTTAAATTATGTTGTAGTAAACTAAGTGAAATTATTATTTAGGAATAAAGAGGGAAACATTACAGCCGGTATAAAAATCCACGGGATTGAGATTTGAACCTGAGGTCAAATTTGAAAACGATTGAAGAAAATTTTCGTAGAGTTGATAAAAGGCACAAATCAGCATAAAATGTTGTAGTTTAGATTTTATTAATTTTATATTCAAGTTCGTATTGTTTGTAACAAATGATATATTATAGTCATCTTGTTTTTCATTTAATTGAGGCATGGAGATTGTTTCTGTAATATTAGGCATATTATTATAACTAACAGTCTTACTGACAGTTCTGTTATTCCGTTCCTTAGGACCATCATATGTTTTTAAATTGACGTTCTTCTTAAATGTAAGGTTTATATCACATAGACCTATACCAATTTGAGGAAATTCACTTGATATCTTGCCATTCATGGTCTCTAGAACTGACTCGCCATATTGTTCAATGTCCCTTCTCGGTCCAGTTAAACTTAAATTAAGTTGCTGTCTTTCAGCCAGATTACTTAAAACTAATACTTACACACGAAATTAATATTATTATCAATATACTGAAAATAAAATAAACACTGAACACACTTATGAAATAATCAATATTTACAATTCAATTGAAATTCGCGGTTGCAACAAAAAGCACAGCCACCTGGATCTCTCTTAGTTAAATAATAAACCATTTACCTTACCAAATTACCTTACACCGCCATCTGTTAGAATCGTGTGGAATTCACAGAAAATTATAACACTTTGTTAAATAATAAACAAATATTTTGCAATAAAAAATAATGCGAATATAAATTTAGTTATAAACTACCCTATGTCTCAAGCTGCATCAAACTGCACACAGTGTGCAAAATTTTATTAAAATCGGTTCGGTAGTTTAGGATTCCATCGCGGACAAATAACCTGACACAAAATTTTTATATATTAAGATATTGTATATCCACTTTACATAAACTGAAATGTCACTGACGAATCCGTACTAGGATCATCGCCGCGCGGACACAAGCTCTCCATACATCTCTATCCTGAGCTAATGCTTTCCAATCATCGCCCTGTATAATCAATCAATTAAATCATTAGCTAAATGTTATTCTCTCATCTCGATTTCGGCCTACATATATATATAAACTTGGCATTTTACCACGGGTTTTCCTACAAGAAGCTTCTTTTCCTTCTTCCATGCCACATGACTTGCCTGTTCTTCTCATTATAATATCTTGCTTGCTTCGTATAAACACCGTTTAAGTTCAATGTTGTTTCAGTCTTCTCCATTCAACTGTCAATTCATCCCCCCCTCTCTCTCTCTCTCTCACTCTCTCGCTCTCTCTCTCTCTCTCTCTCTATCTCTCTCTTTCTCCCCCCCCATCAGTCCATAATTTTTCCTAAGAACTTTATTCCTAAATATTCGTAATATCATTTCGTCCCATGTTTCGCAGCCAAATATAATAAAAATAACAGGCAGTAGAATAACAATTTTATTACATACAAAGCTAATAACGCTACGTGCATAATATAATATAATATTGGAGAAACATTGTCTCAGGGTAGCGATGTATGGAGAGCTTATATCCGCGCGGCCGTGAACAAACGGCTTCGATAGTGCCAGTGAGTTAGTTAGTTCAACGATTTCCTTCTCTTTACAACAATCAACTTTTTAGTATGAACGTAAACAAATTAACGAGGAATGCACACGCCAAATTCCTTAAAAAAATTAATTTGTTTAACTTAATAATAGTATATTCGTAACACACACACAAACATATAGATAGGTAGACATATGTATAGATTTTACCTTCAAAGTAAGCTATAATCGGCTGATGGAACCGACATGCTTACCACATGTCTCACACACACACACACACACACTGGCAGAATGATAAGGATGATTATTATTACTATTATTATTTATTATTATTATTATTATTATACATTATTATTATTATTATTATTATTATTATTATTATTATTGTTGTTGTTGTTGTGGAAGGTTTGGAGCTGGAGTAGAAATCTTTCTTTACCTTAAAATGTGTTATATATAAATATATTGTATATTCCCTTTACATAAACTGACGAACCCGTACTAGGTTCATCGCCGCGCGGACACAAGCTATCCATACATCACTATCCTGAGCTCATGTTTTCCAATCATCGCCCTGTATAATCAATCAATCAAATCATTAGTTAATTGTTATTATCTCATCTCGTTTTCAGTCTATATATATATATATACATATATACATATATATATATATATATATATATATATATATATGTATGTATATATGTATATATATATATATATATACATATATACATACACATTATATATATATTATATATATATTTGGCATTTTACCTCTGGTTTTCCTACAAGAGGCTACTTTTCCTTCTTCCATGCCACATGACCTGCCTGTTAATCTCATTATAATATCTTGCTTGCTTCTTCGTATAAACACCATATAAGTTCAATGTTGTTTCAGTCATCTCCATTCACATGTCCCTTCACCCCTCTCTCTATCTCTCTCTCTCTCTCTCCCCCCCCCCCAACTGTCCATAATTTTTCCTAAGAACTTTATTCCCAAATACTCGTAATCTCATTTCCTCCCATGTTTTGCAGCCAAATATAATAAAAATAGCCGGTAGTAGAATAACAATTTTATTAATTACTAAGCTAATAACCCGGCGAGCACTGCTACGCCTAAATAAAGGAAGATTAACTTGTGTTCTTTGATTAGATGAAAAAGTAAAAGCAAAAATAATTAATTATAAATATTTATAATCATTATTAATTATTATTACTATTATTATGATATAATAATAATAATAATAATAATAATAATAATAATAATTATTATTATTATTATTATTATTATTATTATTATTATTATTATTGTGGAAGGTTTGGGGCTGGAGTAGAAATTTCTTTCTTTTTCTTAAAATGTGTTATATAAAAATATATTGTATATCCCCATTACATAAACTGAAATGTCCTTGACGAACCCGTAGTAGGTTCATCGCCGCGCGCACCCGACCTCTCCATACATCTCAATCCTTAACTAACGTTTTCAAATCATCGCCCTGTATAATCAATCAATCAAATCATTACTTAGAAGTTATTCTACCATCTCGTTTTCGGTCAATATGTATAAACTTGGCATTTTACCTCTACTATTCAAACAATAAGCTTCCTTCCCTTCTTCCATGCCACATTACCTGCCTGTCCTTCTCATAATAATATCTTGCTTGCTTCATATAAACACCGTTTAAGTTCAATGTTGTTTCAGTCTTCTCCATCCACCTGTCTTTCATATCCCTCTCACTCTCTCTCTCTCTCTTTTCTCTCCTTTTCGCCTTCTCTCCTTCTGCCCTTCTGTCCTTCTCTCCATCTCTCCTTCACTCCCTCTCCCCTTCTATCCTTCTCTCCTTTTCTCCTCTCTCCACCTCTCCTTCTCACCTTCTCTCCTTTTCTTCTTCTCTCTCCTTCTCTTCTTCTCTACTTCCTCTCTTCTCTCTCATTCTCTCTCTCTTTATCTCCCCTTCTCTCTCCTTCACTCCCCTCTCTCCCTCCCCCCACCCTCTCACACTCTTCTCTCTCTCTCTCTCTCTCTCTCTCTCTCTCTCTCTCTCTCTCTCTCTCTCTCCATCTATCCATAATTTTTTCCTAAGAACTTTATTCCCAAATACTCGTAATCTCATTTCCTCCCATGTTTCGCAGCCAAATATAATAAAAATAACAGGCAGTAGAATAGCAATTTTATTAAATACTAAGCTAATAACCCGGCGTGCACTGGCACGCCTAAATAAAGGAAGAATAACTTGTCTTCTTTGATTAGTAGAAAAAGTACAAGGAAAAATAACTAATTATAAAAATTTATATTTTTTAGATATCCCGTGCTGATTACCCGAACATCTTAACTCAAATGAGCTGAAAGACAAAATTCGTTATTGTGTGAATTATCCGTAAGAGATAAACTAATATGCTACCGGGGACTTTCTTGTAGAGAGAGCTTAAATTACGCAATAATAACTTATGTTGCGGGGCAACGCCACTGACTGTGAAATTGAAAAAAGTAAGTTTCAATTCGAATTTATCAAAATATAAACATTCCACGGATTAAATCTGTTTATAACCCAGAAATTTGCGGTATGAACCGTCAGCACCTGTGCCTTTATTAGGTAAATACTAAATACGAGTACATTTATAAATACCATACGTCTTGTAGATTTAAATGTTTGTAAATATAGACCTATTACGTGTTATACTGTACAAATTTGAAAGCAAATCTGCTTACATATTATTGTATTGTATTGTAAGCCTATGTTTTCCCTTTACAGAGATTTAGGCGCTCTCCCCCCTACAGGGAAGAATTTGAACCATACTAATTTAGTAACACTTATTTTCGTATAGATGTCATTTTGAGTGGTCCGTGGTCAGCGTTCCGCCTCATACTGACATCTAGGAAACAAAGGTAGTACTAGGACGGGAAAATTAGGTAAATTTTGCTTAGGGGCCTTTTCATTCAGGCTTAAGGATTTTTTACGAGCCTGAAAATCATCAGACTCGGGACCCACGGCTTAAAGTTCCTCACGGAGGACTTGCTCCTTGGATTTTTCCGTTCTAAATTATCCATCGATCCCCGCCGGGTTTGAACCCGCGGGACCAGAGGCAAGGAGCATAACCACAACAAATTTAAATTTAAAATTTGAAATGTTCCGTTGATTATGTTTTTAGATAAGAATATATGTTATTCTAATTACAAACGTATATTGAAGTAAATATCCGTCCATTAATAGTAATTCTGCCCGTGGGCAGGTCTCTCACTGCAATCATAGAATTTTCATGCTATGCTTTGCAACTTTACTAGGGAATTTTAGGTGTGGTAGCTTCCTGTTGCTTTCCACACTGGTGAAGGATGATGATGATGATAAGTATGATGATGATATTGATAAGGATGATAATGATGATGGCCATATGATTACGGGGACCGTTTGGGCCTTAACGTTTTCCTGACATTTGTCTTACAGGTGAGGAAAAACCGCGATAAAAACCTCACCCAGAAAAACTGCCCCGACCGGGGATCGAACACGGCCGCTGCTTGACAAGGCAGCACGCAATCCCGAGACCACATCGGTGGACTAATATATATAACCAATGTAATGAAATCACTCTTTCATTAAGGGAGGAAAGGAGATAATGAGTATTTGAGAATAAAGTTCTTAGGAAAATTTATGGACCAAAGAGAGATGAGCAGACAGGTGAATGAAGAAGACTGCATAACAGTGAAATTACATGGTCTTCATAGGAAGCCAGATATAATATTGAAAATTTAAGTCTCGTAGACTGTACTGGGCTGGACATGTGGCATGTGTGGTGAATGAAAGACGTGCATGGAAGCTTCTTGTAGGAATCCATGAGTGTTAACGCCCAGATGTTAGACCAAGAATGAGGTGGGAGAATAACATCAACTCTTATTTGAGGGAAGTATATTTGATTATGCAGGGGGATGCTTGGAGAAACTTTGGCTCAGGATAGGGATGTATGGAGAGCTTACATCCGCGCGGCCGTGAACCTACGGCTTCGATAGTGCAAGTGACTTAGTTCAACGATATAATTACTTTTACAACAATCAACTTTTTAGTACGAACGTAAACAAATGAATGAGGAATACACACGCCAAATTCCTTAAAAAAATTAATTTGTTTAACTTAATAATAGTATTTTCGTAACACACACACACATATGTAGATAGATAGAAAGTTCAGTACAGATTTTACCTTCATAGTAGCTTATAATCAACTGATGGAACCGACATGCTTACCACATGTATCACAGACACACTGGCAGGATGACAACGATGATTATTATTACTATTATTATTATTCATTACAATTATTATAATGATGATGAGGTTGATTATTATTATTATTATTATTATTATTATTATTATTATTATTATTATTATTATTATTATTGTTGTTGTGGAAGGTTTGGCGCTGGAGTAGAAATTTCTTTCTTCTTCTTAAAATGTATTATATACAAATATATTGTATAATCCCATTACATAAACTGGAATGTCGCTGACGAACCCGTACTAGGTTCATCGCCGCGCGGACACAAGCCCTCCATAGATCTCTATCTTGAACTAACGTTTACAAATCATCGCCCTGTAAAATCAATCAAACAAATCATTAGGTAAATGTTATTCTCCATCTCGTTTTCAGTCTATATATACAAACTTGACATTTTACCTCTAGCTTTCTTACAACGAGCTTCTTTCCCTTCTTCCATGCCACATGACCTGCCTGTTCTTCTCATTATAATATGTTGCTTGCTTCGAATAAACACCGTTTAAGTTCAATGTTGTTTCAGTCTTCTCAATTCACCTGTCTTTCATATAATTCTCTCTATCCTTCTCTACTTCTCGCCTTGTCTCCTTCTCTCTTTCTGTCCTTCTCTCCTTATCTCCTCCTCTCCTTCTGTCCTTCTCTCCTTATCTCCTTCTCTCCTTCTCCCTTCCCTTCTCTCATTCTCTCTTTCTTTTCACCCCTTCTCTCCTTCTCTTCTTCTCTGTCTTCTCTCTACTTCTCTCCCCTACCCCTCTCTCTTCTCTCTCCTCTCGACACTTCACTCTCCTTATCTTTCTCTCTCTATCTCTCCCTCCCTCTCTCTCTGTCTCTCACTCTCTCTCTCTCTCTCTCTCTCTCTCTCTCTCTCTCTCTCTCCATCTATCCATAATTTTTTCCTAAGAACTTTATTCCCAAATACTCGTAATCGCATTTCCTTCCATGTTTCGCAGCCAAATGTATTAAAAATAGCTGGCAGTAAAATAACAATTTTATTAAATACTAAGTTAATAACCCGGCGTGCACTACCACGCCTAAATAGGGGAAGATTAACTTGTGTTTCTCCGATTAGTTGAAAAAGTGAAAGGAAAAATAATTAATTATACAAATTTTATATTTTTTAGATACCCCGTGCTGATTACCCGAACATGTTGACTTAAATGAACTGAAATACTGAATTCGTTATTGGGTGAATTATCCGTAAGAGATAAATTAATATGCTACCGGATACTTTCTTGTAGAGATAGCTTAAATCACGCAATAGTAATTTATGTTGCGGGGCAACGCCACTGACCGTGAAATTGAAAAATATGAGTTTCAATTGGAATTTAACAAAATATAAATATTTCACGGATTAAATCTGTTTATAACACATAAATTTGCGGTATGAACCAGCAGCAACTCTTCCTTTATCAGGTAAATACTAAATACATTTAGAAATACCATACGTATCGTAGATTTAAATGTTTGAAAATATAGGCCTATTACGTGTCATAGTGTTCAAATTTGAAAGCGAAACTGCTTACACATTATATAAACAAATTTAAATTTAAAATTTGAAATGATCCGTTTTATATGTTTTTAGATAAGAATATATGTTATTATAATTACAAACGTAAAATTGAAGTAAATATCCATCCATCCATAGTAATTCTGCTCGAGCGCAGGTCTTCTTCACTGCAATCATAGAATTTAGTGCTATGCTTTGCAGCCTTACTAGGGAATTGTAGGTGTGGTAGCTTCATGTAGCTTTCCACACTGTGTGAAGGATGATGATGATGATGATGATAAGTATGATGATGATATTGATAAGGATGATAAAGATGTTAGCCATATGATTTCGGGGACCGTTTGGGCCTTAAGGTCTTCCTGCCATTTGTCTTATAGGTGAGGAAAAATCGCGATAAAAACCCCACTCAGAAAAAGTGCCCCGAACGGGGATCGAACCCGGCTCGCTGCGTGACAAGGCAGCACGCAACCCTGAGACCACATCGGTGGACTAATATATATATATATATATATATATATATTACAAATGTAATGAAATCACTCTTTCAATAAGGAGATTATGGATATTTGAGAATACACTACTTAGGAATATATTTGGACGAAAGAGAGATGAGCAAACAGGTGAATGGAGAAGACTGTTAACAGTGAAATTACATGGTCTTTATAGGAAGCCAGATATAATATAGAAAATGTTAAGTCTCGTAGACTGCAATTGGCAGGACATGTGGCATGAGTGGGGAATGAAAAACGTGCATGAATACTTGTTGTAGGAATCCCAAAGGATTAACACCCAGTCGGTAGACCAAGAATGAGGTGGGAGAATAACATTAACTGTTTTTTGAGGGAAATATATTTGATTATACAGGGGGATGATTAGAGAAACTTTGGCTCAGGATAGCGATGTACAGAGAGCTTATCTCCTCGCGGCCGTGAACCTACCGCTTCGATAGTGCCAGAGATTTAGTTTGTTCAACGATTTTCTTCTACTTACAGCAATCAAATTTTTAGTATAAACGTATACAAATGAATGAGGAATACACACGCCAAATTCCTTAAAAAAATTAATTTGTTTAACTTAATAATAGTATATTCGTAACACACACACATATATAGATAGATGGACAGATAAGTATAGATTTTACCTTCAAAGTAAGCTATAATCGGCTGATGGAACCGACATGCTTACCACATGCATCACAGACACACTGGCAGGATGGTAACGTTGATTATTATTATTTATTATTATATATCATATTTGCCTTCATTGCCAAATGTCAAAAATATATTTATAATATCTATATATATAAGCGTTACTGCTATGAAGTAAATATTCTCTTTAATAATTTGCTTAACTGTTACGTTAGCCGCTAGATGGCAGTTGAAAGAGATTTCCGCTACCTCTTGTGTGAATTGAGAATACTACATGTATAAGAAAATTGTATATTTGTCTTGGAATTCTTGGGTAGCTCAGTTGTTTAGAGCGCTAAAGGTACAGCCTTTAGAGACTCGAGTTCAAATCCCGACTCAAGCATTCTTTTTCCTTTTCATGTCATATATATATATATATATATATATATATATATATTGTATATTCCCATTACATAAACTGAAATGTCACTGACGAACCCGTACTAGGTTCATCGCCGCGCGGACACAAGCTCTCCATACATCACTATCCTGAACTAACGTTTTCAAATCATCGCTCTGTATAATCAATCAATAAAATCATTAGTTAAAAGTTATTCTCCCATCTCGTTTTCGGTCTATATATATATAAACATGGCATTTTACCTCTAGTTCTCCTACAAGAAGCTTCTTTTCCTTCTTCCATGCCACATGACCTGCCTGTTCTTCTTATTATAATATGTTGCTTGCTTCGTATAAAAGCCCCGTTTAGTGAATGGGGGGGGGAGGGGGGAGAAATAACAGGGCAAGGAAGGAGGAGAGCGCGGGAAGCGAGAGAGCGCGAGATGCGCGAGAAGAAGGAGGGGAGGAGAGAATAAAGAGGAAGGGAAGGAGAGAGGGAGAGAGAAGGAGGGAGAGAAGAGAGAGGGAGAGGAGGAGAGAAGGGGGGACTAATATAATAAGAGAAACTAAGAGAGAATATCTAGAGAAGAGGAGTAATAGGAGGAAGACGGGATGGATCGCTCTCTCTCCCCCTCCCCCTACTCTCTCTCTCTCTCCTCTCTCTCTCTCTCTCTCTTTTCTCTCCAATTGCCATAATTTTCCTAGAACTTATTCCAAATACTCGTAATCTCATTTCCTCCCATGTTTGCAGCCAAATATAATAAAAATAACTGGCAATGGAATAACAATTTTATTAAATACTAAGCATAATAACCCGGGTGCGCTGCCACGCCTAAATAGAGGAAGATTATCTTGTGTTCTTTGATTACTTGAAAAATTAAGAGCAAAAATAATTAATTATAAAAAATTATATTTTTCAGATTACCCCGTCCCGTGGTGATTACCCGAACATCTTGACTTAAATGAGCTGAAAGACAAATTATCCCTTAAGACATAATTTAATATGCTACCGGGGACTTTCTTGTAGAGAGAGCTTAAATCTCGCAATAATAACTTATGTTGCCGGGCAACGCCACTGGCTGTGAAATTGAAAAAAAGTAAAGTTTCAATTCGAATTTTAAAAATATAATATTTCACGGACTAAATCTGTTTATAACCAAGTACGAACCAGCAGCAACTATTCCTTTATCAGGTAATTCTAAATAAAGTTAGAAATACCATACGTAATCGTAGATTTAAATGTTTGAAAATATAGGCCTATTACGTGTTATACTGTTCAAATTTGAAAGTGAAACTGCTTATATCATTATAACAAATTTAAATTTAAATTTGAAATGTTCCGTTTTATATGTTTTTAAATAAGAATATATCTTATTATAATTACAAACGTAATATTGAAGTAAATATCCATCCATCCTTATTAATTCTGCCCGAGGCAGGTCTTTTATTGCAATCATAGAATTTTCATGCTATGCTTTGCAGCTTTACTAGGAAATTGTAGGTGTGGTAATAATAATAATCATAATAATATAATAATAACTAATAATAATAATAATAATAATAATAATATAACAATAATAATATTAATAATAATAATAATATTTATTGTACCTTGCAGAGTTAAGGCCTTGTCTGCCACTAAACCAGGTTTAAAAATATAGTCGTTACGTCTAAATTACAATATACATAAATGATTACATTTATGAATACAATACAGTTAATATTTATAATGTATTTTGATTTACTATAAATTTAACGAGATGCACTATCTCCTCTACTATTTAATTTTGTACTAGAGCATGCCATTAAATCTTAATACGCACACACTGTTGAGTAAACACTAAGAAATTAGGATTGGAAGTAAATATCAAAAAAACTAAATATATGGTCACATCTAGAAATTCATTATATAATGGAAATGGACAGCTAATGACAAAAGAGGGAAATTTTGAGGGGAAGTGGCTGAATTCAAATACCTAGGAACAGTAATCACAAATAGGAATGAGATGCACAAAGAAATTAAACATAGGCTCAATTCTGGAAATGCGTGTCTATATGCATTGCAGAGACTCTTGATGTCCCAACTCCTTTCAAAAAACGTTAAACAGAAAATATACAAAACTATTATTCTACCAGTTATATTATATGGATGCTAAACATGGACTCTTACTTTAGGGAGGCAAGGAGATTACAAGTATTTGAGATTAAAGTACTTGGAACATTTTTGGACCAAAGAGAGATTGAAGAGACAGGTGGATGGAGAAGACTACATAACAATGAACTACATGGTCTTTATAGGAAGCAGATATAATAAGAGCAGTTTAAGTCTCGTAGACTGCGATGGGCAGGACATGTTGCACGTATGGGGAATGAAAGACTTGCATGGAAGTTTCTTGTAGGAAAGGCAGAGGGAAAACGCCCAGTTGGTAGACCAAGAATGAGGTGAGAGAATAACATTAACTATGATTGATGGAACTAGATTATACAGGGAATGATTGGAAAGCATTAGCTCAGGATAGGGATGTATGGAGAGCTAATGTCGGCGCGGCCATGAACCTACGGATTCGATAGTGCCAGTGAGTAAGTAAGTAAGTAAGTATAAATTTAACGAATTAAATTATAACATGTACAAGATATATATAAAAAAACGAGGAAAAGATTATTAATGACATAGTATAAAATTAAGTAAATAGAGAAACATTAATTATTAGACAACAGGTAACTATAATCGTGACTTAAAGGTGTCAAGTGTGAGGCAAGCCCTGATATCTTGAGGAAGGAGATTCCAGGAGCGGGCAGACGCTACTGTGAAAGAAGTAGAATAGAGGAAGTGCTAAGAAGAGGTATTGTTAGCAGACTGCTATCTTGTGACCTGGTGTCAATATTGTGGTAAGAGGATAACTTCTCAAATCTGGACGCCAAGTAAGTAGGAATGTAGGAATTCTGAAGCTTGAAAAGTAGTGAAAGAGAGTGGCAATTTACGTCTGTCAGTAAAGACGGAGCCAAGAGAGGTTATTAAAGTGTTCGGAAATATGGTCATAACGGCGGATATTGAAAATTAATAGAACGCAAGCATTATGAACACGCTGCAGTCTCTGCGACAAGTCATGGCTTAGATCATTATATTAATGTCACAATAATCGAAGTGTGCCAACACAAGATTCTGCACAAGGTTTGTTTTAACGAAACTGAGAGAAAATTCTTTTAAACGTCTAAGATAATGTAAGATGGAGAAAGTTTTTACATATGTGTTTCACTTGTGTTTGCCAGGTTAAATTTGCGTCTAGATGTAGTCCAAGATCTATTACTGAAGAAGAATAAAGAATAATTATATTATTTATAGTAATGTTTGGAAGTAGAAATCTCAAAGGTTGTAAGCAGTCTTTGCTGTCCATTAGAATTACTTGTGACTTGTTAGGATTTAGATTTAGACCGATACTTGAAGACCAGTTAGAGATGGATACGAGATCGTCATTCATTTTCATCAAGCTCTATAGAGAGAATGAGGAGGTGAATGTAGGCAAATTTGGAGATCATCAGCATAGAGGTGATAACGGCAGTGCTTTAGTACAGTTGGTAAGTCATTTATGTAGATTGAGAAAAGAAGAGGTCCGAGAACACTGCCCCTGGGGGACTCCCGCCGGCACGTTGGGCCAACACTAAGATCTAGATTTTAATGAAACGTATTGTTACGACCGTGCAGGTATGAGTCGAACCAGGATTCAGCGCTGTCAGACAAGCGTAGGAGCTTGAACTTTATCATAAGTAAGTCGTGGTCTACTGTGTCAAAAGCTTTGCTGAAGTCAAGTAAGGTTAAAGGAGTCAATTGACGTCTGTCATTGGCTTCACGAATATCTTCAGTAATTTTAGCAAAGCTGTGGTTGCGCTATGACCAGATGTAAAGCCGGATTGACTAGGATCAAGGAGGTGATTTTCTTGGAGATATTCAGTCATTCGCTTATGTACAATATGTTCCAGGGCTTTAGATAATGACGGAAGGATGCTTCACGTTGCTTTCCACACGCGGTGAAGGATGATAATGATGATCATAAGTATGATGATGATATTGATAAGGATGATAATGATGATGGCCATATCATTTCGGGGACCGTTTGGGCCTTAACGTTTTCCTGAAATTGGTCTTACAGGTGAGGAAAAACCGCGATAAAAACCTCACCAGAAAGACTGCCCCGACCGGGAATCGAACCCGGCCGCTGCGTGACGAGGCAGCACGCAACCCCGAGGAAACATCGGGGATTAATATATATAATATATATATATATATATATATATATATTACAAATGTAATGAAGTCACTCTATCAATAAGGGAGAAAAAGGAGTTTATGGGTATTTGAGAATATAGTCAATAGAAGAAATTTTGGACCAAAGAGAGATGAGCAGACAGATGAATGGAGAAGACTACTAAACAGTGAAATTACATGATCTTTATAGGAAGCCAGATATAATATAGAAAAGTTAAGTCTCGTAGAACTGCAATGGGCAGGACATGTGGCATGAGTGGGGAATGAAAGACGTGCATGGAAGTTTTCTTGTAGGAATTCCAGAGGGTTAACGCCGAGTTGGTAGACCAAGAATGAGATGGGAGAATAACATTAACTGTTATTTGAGGAAGTAGGTATTTGATTATACAGGCGGATGCTTAGAGAAAATTTGACTCACGATAGGGATGTATGGAAAAGCTTATGGCCGCCGGCTGTGAACCTACGGCTTCGATAGTGCCAGTGAGTTACTTATTTCAACGATTTTCTTCTTTTTACAACAATCAACTTCATAGTATGAACGTAAACAAAATAAATGAGGAATACACACGCCAAATTCCTTAAAAAAAAGTGATTTCTTTAACTTAATAATAGTATATTCGTATCACACACACACATATATAGATAGATAGACAGAAAAGTATAGATTTTACGTTCAAAGTAAGCTATAATCGGCTGGATGGAACCGACATGCTTACCCATGTCTCGCACACACACTGGCAGGATGATAACGAAGATTATTATTACTATTATTATTATGTATTATTATTATTATTATTATTATTATTATTATTATTATTATTATTATTATTATTATTATTATTATTATTATTATTATTATTATTATTATTTATTGTGGAACGTTTGGGGCTGGAGTAGAAATTTCTTTCTTTATCTTAAAATGTGTTATATATAAATATATTGTATATTCCCATTACATAAACTGAAATGTCACTGACGAACCCGTACTAGGTCATCGCCGCGCGGAACAGCTCTCCATACTTCTCTATCCTGAACTGACGTTTTCAAATCATCGCCCTGTATAATCAATCAGTCAAATCATTAGTTAAAAGTTATTCTCACATCTCGTTTCGGTCTAAATGTAAAACATGGAATTTTACATCTAGTTTTTTACTAGAAACCTTAATTTCTTTCTTCCATGCCACATGATCTGCCTGTTCTACTCATTTTAATAACTTCCTTGCTTCGTAAAAACACCGTTTAAGTTCAATGTGTTTCAGACTTCTCCATTCACCAGTCTTTCATCTCTCTCTCTCTCTCTCTCATTCTCTCTCTCTCTCTCTCTCCTTCTGTCCTTCTATCCTTCTCGCCATCTCTCATTCACTCCTTCTCCCCTTTTTCCCCTTCACTCTCTTCTTTTCGTCTCCTCATCTCTCTCTCTCTCTATTTCTCTCTTCACTCCCGTTCGCTCGCCTCTCTCCTCTCCCCACCTCCCACATTCTCTCTCTCATCCTCTCTCTATTCCTCCTCCCCACCCTCGCCCTCTTTCTCCCTCTCTCTCTCTCACCCCTATCTGTCCATAATTGTTCCTAAGAAATTTATTCCCAAATACTCGGAACCTCATTTCCTCCGATGTTTCGCAGCGAAAGATAATTAAAATAACTACTGCAGTAGAATGACAATTGTATTAAATACTAAGCTAATAACCCGGCGTACACTGTCACTCCTAAATAAAGCAAGATGAACTTGTGTTTTTTGATTAGTTGAAAAAGTAAAAGCAAAATAACCATATTTATAAAAATTGTATATTTTTTAGACAAACCCGTTGCTGATTACCCGAACATCTTGACTTAAATAAGCTGAAAGACAAAATTCAGTATTGTGTGAATTATCCGTAAGAGTTATGCAAATATGCTACCGGGGACCTTCTTAAAGAGAGAGCTTAAATCAAGCAATAATAACTTATGTTGCGGGGCAACGACACTGACTGTGAAATTGAACAAAAAGTAAGTTTCAATTGGAATTTAACAAAAACAGAAATATTTACAATTGAACGGATTAAATCTGTTCATAACCAGTACATTTGCGGTATGAACCAGGAGCAACTCTTCCTTTATCAGGTAAATACTAAATCCATAAACAAATATCATACGTATCGTAGAATTAAATGTTTGAAAATATAGGCCTACTGCGTGTTATATTGCTCAAATTTGAAAGCGAAACTGCTTACACATTATAACAAATTTAAATTTAAAATTTGAAATGTACCGTTTTGTATGTTTTTCGATATAATCAAATTAAAAACGTAATATTGATGTAAATATCCGTGCATCCATATAATTTCTGCCCGAGAGCAAGTCTTTCACCTGCATCATAGAATTTACATGTTATGCTTTGCAGCTTTTACTCAGGAATTGTAGGTGTGGTAGCTTCCCGTTTTTTTTCCACACCGGTGAAGGGTGATGATGATGATGATCTTAAGTATGATGATGTTGATAAGGATGATAATGATGTTGGCCGTACGATTTCGGGGACCATTTGGCCCTTAACGTTTTCCTGACATTTGTCTTACAAGTGAGGAAAAATCGCGATAAATACCTCATCCAAAAAAACTGCCCCGACCGGGGATCGACCCCGGCCAGCTGCCTGACAAGGCAGTGCGCAAACACGAGACCACATGGTTATATATATATATATATATATATATATATATAAATTACAAATGTAATGTAATCACTCTTTCATTAAGGGAGGAAAGGAGATCACGATTATTTGAGATTAAATTCCTAGGAAAATTTTTGGACGAAAGAGAGATGAGCAGACAGGTGAATGGAAAAGACTGCATAACACTGAAATTACATGGTCTTTATAGGAAGCCAGATATAAACTAGAAAAAGTAAGTCTCGTAGACTGCATTGGGCAGGACATGTGGCATGATTAGGGTATGTTAGATGTGCGTGGAAGATTCTTGTAGGAATCCCAGAGGGTCAACGCCCAGTTGGTAGAACAAGAATGAGGTGGGAGAATAACATCAACTCTTATTTGAAGGAAGTATATTTGATTATACGGGGGATGATTGGAGAAACCTTGGCTCTGGATAGGGATGTATTGAGAGCTTATGTCCGCGCGGCCGTGAACCTACGACTCCGATAGTGCCAGTGAGTTAGTTAGTTCAACTAATTTCTTTTTTTTTACAACATTCAACTTTGTAGTATGTACGTAATCAAATGAATGAGGAATACACACGCCAAATTCATTTAAAAAATTGATTTGTTTAACTTAATAATAGTATATTCGTAACACACACACACATATGTATAGATAGATAGACAGATAAGTATAGATTTTACCTTCAAAGTAAGCTATAATCGGCTGATGGAACCGACATGCTTACCACATGCATCACAGACACACTGGCAGGATGATAAGGATGATTATTATTACTATTATTATTATTATTATTATTATTATTATTATTATTATTATTATTATTATTATTATTATTATTATTTCCCTCCATGGTATCTTTACCTTGTCGTGGTGGAGTGGCTTGCGTGCTTAAATGATCCTGAGAGCTATGCCGGCGGTAGCATTGCTGCCGATAGAGTTACCCATGCCGGACTGGTCAAAGGTAATGAGCCAGACGAAAAAAGTACCTTGGTCGAAAGAGTGACGATCTTTCACCGCAAAAATACTACTGTCAAGAAATGCGGACATGGGTTCAACTTGGGTAAAATTATCTGGAGGTCAAATAGTCCCCCATTCGGTTCTCCGGGCGGGGACTACTTCAGGGAACCCATGCCAAAGGCTCAAACACAGGGACATGTTCCTAGGAACATGGAATGTCAGGACTTTATACAATAGCGGGGCACTAGAGGCATTAACGCGGGAATTAGATAAATCTCTCTTGGATATAGTCGCTTTACAGGAAGTTAGGTGGCCAGGAGAAGGTAGTCAGGAATCAGGAAGCTTTGCATTATACTATGGGGGTGCAGAAAGACCTGCATTTGGAACAGGATTTTTAGTCAGAAGGAGGATCCTATCCGCTACCCGAGATATTAAGTTTGTTAGTGATAGGGTATCATACATAATTCTAAAGGGTAAATGTAATGATTTTATAATTGTAAATGTACATGCCCCCACAGAAGATAAAGATGACAAGAGCAAGGATGAGTTCTATGAAGAATTAGAATGCTTATTTGATAGCCTTTCACGATATCATATGAAAATTGTCTTAGGATATTTTAATGCAAAAGTAGGGCGAGAAGATATATATTCAAACCAACAATAGGCAAATTCAGTCTTCATGAAGATAGTAACGACAACGGGGTTAGATTAATCACCGTTGCCACATCAAAGAATCTCATTGTTAAGAGCACAACATTTCAGCATAAGGATATTCATAAATACACCTGGACGTCCCCAGATGGAGAAACTCGGAACCAGATAGATCATGTATTAGTGGATAAACGCTGGCACAGTAGCATCATTGATGTTAGATCAGTTAGAGGGACAGACAGCAATTCGGATCTTCATCTGGTCAGGGTGAAATTCAGACAACGGCTATCGCTTATTAGAGGAACAGACGTTAAAGATGATTCTGTAAAATTTGAATTAAAAAACTTTGAAAATGATGAAATGCGGCAAGAATACCAAATCAAAATTGCTAATAGATTTGAAGTACTGGAATCTTCAGATGACAATGTGGCAAATGAAGAAGAAACTGATATAAATAAAGAATGGGAGGCTATAAGAGATACTATTAAAGTGTCAGCATTAGAATGTATTGGTTGTTTAAAAAAGAGGCAAAACAAGAAATGGTTTGATGAGGAATGTGCCGGCATTGTAAAGGAAAGAAAGCTAGCAAAAATGAAATGGTTACACGAACCAAATAAGGTAAATTTGGAGCAATTGGGTAGTATTAGTCGGGAAACCACCAAGTTACTGAAGAGTAAAAAGAGGGAATATTTGAGAGAGAAGATTAATGATCTTGAATTGAACGCAAAAAATAGGAACATTAGAGTATCATATCAGGGAATTAGTATAGAGAAGAAAGGGTTTCAGCCTAGAACAAACATAATTCGGAATGAAAATGGAGATACGATTGCAGATTCCAGGAGTATAATAAATAGATGGAAAATTACTTTAATCAGCTATTGATTGTACATACAGAACAGGACATTGAGGAGGATAATTTACAGACAGCAGAAATGCTAGTCCCAGAGCCAAGGGCATTAGAGGTTGAAATGGCGATTGAAAAATTGAAGATGTATAAAGCATCAGGTTCAGATGAGATCCCAGCAGAACTGATAAAATCAGGGGGAGAAAAATTGATGGACAAGATACGCTGGTTGCTTAGTATGATTTGGGAATAAGAAGCTCTTCCAGATGAATGGAAAGAATCAATTATCGTACCAATTTATAAGAAAGGAGATAAAACTGATTGCAACAACTACAGGGGCATCTCGTTACTTTCAACTTCGTACAAAATTCTAACAAATATATTAGTAAACAGACTTACTCCCTATATTGATGACATTCTAGGAGATCATCAATGTGCATTTAGAAGAAACAGGTCTACAACAGATCAGATTTTTAGTATAAGACAGATTTTAGAAAAGAAATGGGAATATAATGGTACTGTACATCAACTATATGTAGACTTCAAAAAAGCATATGATTCAATATACTGGTTGCGAGTAATCCAAGGTGAACAAACAATGCTTAGAGCAATTTGCTACGACCACCAAATTAAAAACATAGATGTTAAATTTTGGGCAGACGAGGTTAGGAGAGAACTCCAAAAGATTGGGATGGGCTGGATATGGGAAAAAGGGACTGAAAATCGCAAGAACGTGTGGAGAAAAATAAGGAGGAGGGTACTTAGATGCAAATCAACAAGATACCTTCGCCGAATGTACAGGAAAACGCTCACTGTGTTTACAAAAGAGACCTAAAACACGTCTGGGGAAAAGAATCGTATATACTCAACCTAGGATTTAAGGAGAGATCAGGGCTTGCTTGGTTTAGGCTAGGGGCATGGAAATTTCTAAAAATTAGCGACGATCACGATATGCGAATATGTCCAATGTGCGGGAAATTTGAAGATGAGATACATATATTAGGAAAATGTAATGATTTGGAATATTGGAGACGTCAGTTATTACCGGAAAGATTTCTAAATTCAAATCGGGAAAGATTGGCATGCTACGAGTTATTGGTAAATCCAGAAAATTGGATAAACCTCGGTAAATTTCTGGACAAAACGCGAAAAATACGGACAACACTCATTCATGAATAAATATATGTTATCAAAATGCAATACCATTAATTATATAAATATATAAATTAATTAGTGTATAATGCTGTTGTGTTATTATTTAATTGTAATATTAATGTGTTTTCTTTATGTAATTGTAATGTTAATGTTTTTTTAGTGTATAATGCTATTGTGTTATTATCTAATTGTAATATTATTGTGTTTTCTTTATGTAATTGTAAGGTTAATGTTTTTAGTGTATAATGCTATTGTGTTATTATTTAATTGTAATATTATTATTGTGTTTTTCTTTATGTAATTGTAATGTTACTGCTATTGTGTTATTACTTAATTGTAATAGTATTGTGTTTTCTTTATGTAATTGTAATGTTATTGATGTTTTTGTTTATTTTTCTTTACACTAGTACCAATTATTACTTTATTGTAACGGACTGTCAACAGCACGTACGGCTTACTGCCCGTGCGACCCATATTTGTAAATAATATTGTAAATATCTTACTTTTTGTCTAATAAAGTCCTACTACTACTACTACAATTAAGAGGGAAAAGTTATATAGTATCCTGTTGGAGTTCGGAATTCCTAAAAAGTTAGTTAGACTTATACGAATGTGTCTAAATGACACAAAGAGTAGGGTGCGTGTAGGCAAACAGTTTTCAGACACTTTTGAAATCCAGAATGGGTTGAAGCAAGGAGATGCACTATCTCCTCTACTATTTAATTTTGTACTAGAGCATGCCGTTAAATCTTTTAGTGAATGAGGAAGGCTTACAACTCAATGGTATTACTAAGCTGTTAGTTTATGCTGATGATGTAGTACTATTGGCCGATAGCAAGGAGATACTAAAGGACAACACTAAGAAATTAGGACTGGAAGTAAATATCAATAAAACTAAATATATGGTCACACATAGAAGTACATTATATAATGGAAATTGAAAGCTAATGACGAATGAGGGAAATTTTGAGGAAGTGGCTGTATTCAAATACCTAGGGACAATAATCACAAACAGGAATGAGATGCACAAAGAAATTAAACATAGGCTCAATTCTGAAAATGCGTGTTATTATGCATTGCAGAGACTCTTGATGTCCCAACTCCTTTCAAAAAACGTTAAACTGAAAATATATAAAACTATTATTCTACCAGTTATGTTATATGGGTGCGAAACATGGACTCTTACTTTAAGGGAGGAAAGGAGATTACAGTTATTTGAGAATAAAGTACTTACAAAATTTTTTGGACCAAAGAGAGGTGAACAGACTTGTGAATGGAGAAGACTACATAACAATCAACTACATGGTCTTTATAGGAAGCCAAATATAATAAGAACAGTTAAGTCTCGTAGACTGCAATGGGCAGGACATGTTGCACGTATGGGGAATGAAAGTCTTGCATGGAAGCTTCTTGTAGGAAAGCCAGAGGGAAAACGCCCAGTTGGTAGACCAAGAATGAGGTGGGAGAATAACATTAACTATGATTTGAGGGAAGTAGATTATACAGGGAATGATTGGAAAGGATTAGCTCAGAATAGGGATGTATGGAGAGCTTATGGCCATGCGGCCATGAACCTACGGTTTCGATAGTGGCAGTGAGTGAGTGAGTGAGTAATTATTATTGTTATTATTATTATTATTATTATTATTATTATTATTATTATTATTATTATTATTATTATTGTGAACATTTGGGGCTCGACTAGAAATTTCTTTCTCTTTATTAAAATGGGTTTTATATTTAACTTGGTTTAAATATATAGTATATTCCCATTACATAAACTTGAAATGTCCACTGGACGAAAAAAGTACTAGGTTAATAGCAGTGCGGACACAAGTTCTCCATACATCTCTATCCTGAACTAATGTTTTCAAAATATCATCCTGTATACGCACTCAATCAAATCATTAGTTAAAAGTTTTTCTCCCATCTCGTTTTCGGTTTCTTATAATATGAAACTTGGCATTTTACCTCTAGTGTTCCTACAAGAAGATTCTTTTCCTTCTTCCATGCCACATGACTTGCCTGTTCTTCTCATTATAATATCTTGCTTGCTTCGTATAAACATCGTTTAAATTGAATGTTGCTTCCGTCTTCTCCATTTACCTGTCTTTCATATCCCTCTCCTCCCTCTCTCGTTCTTACCATCTCTACTTCCCTCCTTCTGTCCTTCACTCCTTCTCTCCATATCTCTTGCTCTTCTTCTCCTCTACTCTCCATCTGTTCTTCTCTCTCCTTCTCTTCTTCTCTACTTCCCCTCTTCTATCTCCTTCTCTTTCTCTCCCCTACTCTCTCCTTCTCTCTCTCTCTTTCTCTCCCCTTCTCCATCCTTCTCTCTCCTCTCTCCACTCTCTCTTACTCTTATCTCTCTCTCTCGCTCTCTCTCTATCTCTCTCTTTCTCTCTCTCTCCATCTGTCCATAATTTTTCTTAAGAACTTTATTCCCAAACACTTGTAATCTCATTTCCTCCCATGTTTCGCAGCCAAATATAATAAAAATAACTGGCAGTAGAATATCAATTTTATTAAACACTAAGCTAATAACCCGGCGTGCACTGTCACGCCTAAATGAAGAAAGATTAACTAGTGTTCTTTGATTAGTTGAAAAAGTAAAAGGAAAATAATTAATTATAAAAATTTATATTTTTTAGACACCCCGTGCTGATTACCCGAACATCTTGAGTTAAATGAGCTGAAAGACAAAATTCGTTATTGTGTGAATTATCCGTAAGAGATAAACTAATATGCTTTCTTGTAGAGAGAGCTTAAAACACGCAATAATAACTAATGTTGCGGGGCAACGACACTGACTGTGAAATTGAAAAAA
Source organism: Diploptera punctata (assembly GCA_030220185.1). Taxonomy (NCBI): domain Eukaryota; kingdom Metazoa; phylum Arthropoda; class Insecta; order Blattodea; family Blaberidae; genus Diploptera; species Diploptera punctata. The sequence goes on along the minus strand of JASPKZ010006843.1, from coordinate 142,907 downwards.
AGTAAGTTTCAATTCGAATTTAACAAAATAGAAATATTTCACGGATTAAATATGTTTATAACCCATACATTTGCGGTATGAACCAGCAGCAACTCTTCCTTTATCAGGTAAATTCTAAATATAGTTAGAAATACCATGCGTCACGTAGATTTAAATGTTTGAAAATATAGGCCTATTAGTGTTATAGTGTTCAAATTTGAAAGCGAAACTGCTTACTTATTATAACAAATTTAAATTTAAAATTTGAAGTGTCCCTTTTTACATGTTTTTAGATCAGAATATATGTTATTCTAATTACAAACGTATTGTTGAAGTAAATATCCGTCCATCCATAGTAATTCTGCCCCAGGGCAGGTCTTTCATAGCAATCATACAATTTTCATGCTTTGCAGCTTTACTCAGGAATTGTAGGTGTGGTAGCTTCCCGTTGCTTTTCACACCGGTGAAGGATGATGATGATGATGATTATAAGTATGATGATGATATTGATAAGGATGATAATGATGTTGGCCATATGATTTCGGGGACCATTTTGGCCTTAACGACTTCCTGACATTTGTCTTAAAGCTGAGGAAAAACCGCGATAAAAACCTCACCCAGAAAAACTGCCCTGACCGGGGATCGAACCCGGCCCGCTGCCTGATAAGGCAGCACGTAATCCCGAGACAACATCGGTGGTCTAATATATATATAGGTACAGACGGAAAGTTCCGGGTTCGAATCCCGTTCAGGCATTTATTTTTCATATCATGCCATATTAAGCTCGCACTGCTCAATGTTAAACATTTAATTATAACATCGATAAAGCGTCACTGCTATAAAGTAAAAATATTCTCTTTAATTTGCTTACTTGTTATAGTCAGCTACTAGATGGCAGTGAAGACCGAGTTCTTGCGACTTCTAGTAACATTGGAGAATATAATACATATATAAGAAAAATATGTGTTTGAATTGGATTCGCCTTGTGGTGCAATGGATAACACGCTTAGGTACAGACTCAGAGTTCCGGGTTCGAATCCAGTCCAGGCATTTATTTTTTTTATCATCATGCCATATATATATATATATATATATATATATATATATATATATATATTACAAATGTAATGATTTCACTCTTTCATTAAGGGAGAAGAAGATATTATGAGTATTTGACAATAAAGTGCTTTGGAAAATATTTGGACGAAAAAGCGCTGAGCAAAGAGGTGAATGGAGAAGACTACATAACTGTGAAATTACATGGTCTTTATAAGAAACCAGATATAATATAGAAATTTAAGTCTCATAGACTGCAATGGGCAGTACATGTGGCATGAGTGGGGAATGAAAGACGTGCATGGAAGCATCTTGTAGGAATCCCAGAGGGTTAACTCCCAGTTGGTAAACCAAGAATGAGGTGGGAGAATAAAATTAACTCTTATTTGAGGGAAGTATATCTGATTATACAGGCGGATGATTGGAGAAACTCGGCTCAGGATAGGGATGTATGGAAAAGCATATGGCCGCGCGGCTATGAATACCTACGGTTTAGATAGTGCCAGTGAGTTAGTTAGTTCAACGATTTTCTTCTTTTTACAACAATCAACATTTTAGTATGTACGTAAACAAATGAATGTGGAATACACACGTCAAATTCCTTAAAAAAATTAATTTAACTTAATAATAGTATATTCGTAACACACACACACACACACACATATATATAGATAGATAGACAGATAAGTATAGATTTTACCTTAAAAGTAAGCTATAATTGGCTGATGGAACCGATATGCTTACCACATGTCTCACAGACACACTGGCAGGATGATAACGATTATTATTATTATTATTATTATTATTATTATTATTATTATTATTATTATTATTATGTATTATCAGGGAAGGAAAAAGAAAGGTAGACCAACTCTTACGTGGCTTCAGGGAATCAATGAAACTAAAAGAGAACGGGAAATAGAAGAAGATATATGGATGAACAGAGAAGAATGGAAAAAATTGTTGAAACAAATGTGTAGTTAATTGTGAACATGAGTACCGGGTAATGGGTAGGTTTGGGGCTGGAGTAGAAATTTCTATATTTTTGTTAAAATGTGTTATATATAAATATATTGTATATTCCCATTACATAAACTGAAATGTCACTGAAGAACTCGTACTAGGTTCATCGCCGCGCGGACACAAGCTCTCCATACATCTCTATCCTGAACTAACGTTTGCAAATCATCGCACTGTATAATCAATCAGTCAAATCATTAGTTAAAAGTTATTCTCCCAACTCGTTTTCGGTCTAAATATAAAAACATGGCATTTTACCTCTAGTTTTCCTACTAGAAGCTTCTTTTCTTTCTTCCATGCCACATGACCTGCCTGTTCTACTCATTTTAGTAACTTGCTTGCTTCGTAAAAACACTGTTTAAGTTCAATGTTGTTTCAGTCTTCTCCATTCGCAAGTCTTTCATATCTCTCTCTCTCTCTCTCTCTCTCTCTCCCTCTGTCTCCTTCTGTCCTCCTCTCCTTCTCGCCATCTCTCATTCTCTCCTTCTCCCCTTCTCTCCTTCTCCCCTTCTCTCCTTCACTCTCCTTTTCGTATCCACATCTCTCTCCTTCTGTCAACTCACTACCCTCCTCTCTCTCTCTCTCTCTCTGTCTGTCTCTCTCTCTCTCTCTCTCTCTCTCTCTCTCTCTCTCTCTCTCTCTCTCTCTCTCTCCTCCCCCATCTGTCCATAATTTTTCCTAAAAACTTTATTCCCAAATACTCTGAATCTCATTTCCTCCGATGTTTCGCAGCGAAATATAATAAAAATAACTGGCAGTAGAATAACAATTTTATTAAATACTAAGCTAATAACTCAGCGTGCACTGCCCCGCCTAAATAAAGGAAGAGTAACTTGTGTTTTTGATTAATTGAAAAAGTAAAAGCAAAAATAATCAATTATAGAAATTTGTACTTTTTAGATACCCCGTGCTGATTACCCGAACATCTTGACTTAAATAAGCTGAAAGACAAAATTCGTTATTGTGTGAATTATCCGTAAGAGTTAAGCAAATATGCTACCGGGGACCTTCTTAAAGAGAGAGCTTAAATCAAGCAATAATAACTTATGTTGCGGGGCAACGACACTGACTGTGAAATTGAACAAAAAGTAAGTTTCAATTGGAATTTAACAAAACAGAAATATTTCACGGATTAAATCTGTTCATAACCAATACATTTGCGGTATGAACCAGGAGCAACTCTTCCTTTATCAGGTAAATACTAAATCCATAAACAAATATCATACGTATCGTAGAATTAAATGTTTGAAAATATAGGCCTACTACGTGTTATACTGTTCAAATTTGAAAGCGAAACTGCTTACACATTGTAACAAATTTAAATTTAAAATTTGAAATGTACCGTTTTGTATGTTTTTCGATATAATCAAATTAAAAACGTAATATTGATGTAAATATCCGTGCATCCATAATAATTCTGCCCGAGAGCAAGTCTTTCACTGCATTCATAGAATTTACATGTTATGCTTTGCAGCTTTACTCAGGAATTGTAGGTGTGGTAGCTTCCCGTTTTTTTTTTTCCACACCGGTGAAGGGTGATGATGATGATGATCTTAAGTATGATGATGATGTTGATGTGATGATGATGATGATCTTAAGTATGATGATGATGTTGATAAGGATGATAATGATGTTGGCCGTACGATTTCGGGGACCATTTGGCCCTTAACGTTTTCCTGACATTTGTCTTACAAGTGAGGAAAAATCGCGATAAATACCTCATCCAAAAAAACTGCCCCGACCGGGGATCGAAACCGACCAGCTGCCTGACAAGGCAGCACGCAACCCCGAGACCACATCGGTGGACTAAAATATATATATATACACCAAATGTATTGAAATCACTCTTTCATTAAGGGAGGAAAAGAGATTATGATTATTCGAGATTAAATTCTTAGGAAATTGTTTAGACGAAAGACAGATGAGCAGACAGGTGAATGGAGAAGACTGAATAACACTGAAATTACATGGTCTTTATAGGAAGCCAGATATAATCTAGAAAAGTTAAGTCTAGTAGACTGCAATGGGCAGGACATGTGGCATCTATAGAGTATGAAAGACGTGCGTGGAAGTTCCTTGAGGGAATCCCAGAGGGTTAACGCCCAGTTGGTAGAAGAAGAATGAGGTGGGAGAATAACCTTAACTCTTATTTGAAGGAAGTATATTTGATCATACAGGGAGATGATTGGAGAAACCTTGGCTCTGGATAGGGATGTATGGAGACCTTATGTCCCCTCGGCCGTAAACCTACGGCATCGATAGTGCCAGTGAGTTAGTTAGTTCAACGATTTTCTTCTTTTAACAACAATCAACTTTTTAGTATGAACGTAAACAAATGAATGAGGAATACACACGCCAAATTCCTTAAAAAAATTAATTTGTTTAAATTAATAATAATATATCCGTAACACACACACACATACATATATATATATATATATATATATATATATATATGGTATGATAAGAAAAATAAATGCCTGGGCGGGATTCGAACCCAGATCTCTGAGTCTGTACCTCAGCGTGATATCCATTACACTACCAGGCGAATCCAATTCAAACACTTATTTTTCTTATATATGTATTATATTCTCCATTATTAGTAGATTATTTTTCTTATGATACCATATTAAGCTTGCATTGCTCAATGTTAAACATTTAATTATAACATCTATAAAGCGTCACTGCTATAAGGTAAAAATATTCTCTTTAATTTGCTTACTTGTTATAGTCAGCTACTAGATGGCAGTGAAGACCGAGTTCTCGCGACATCTAGTAATAATAGAGAATATAATACATACATAAGAAAAATAAGTGTTTGAATTCGATTCGCCTGGTAGTGTAATGGATATCACGCTGAGGTACAGACTCAGAGATCCGGGTTCGAATCCCGTCCAGGCATTTATTTTTCTTATCATACCATATTAAGCTTGCATTGCTCAATGTTAAACATTTAATTATACCATATAAATATATATATATATATATATATATATATAGATAAATAGACAGATAAGTATAGATATTACCTTCAAAGTAAGCTATATTCGGCTGATGCAACCGACATGCTTACCACAATGTCTCAGAGACACACTGGCAGGATGATAACGATGGTTATTAATACTATTATTATTATTATTATTATTTAGATTATTATTATTATTATTATTATTATTATTATTATTGTGTGGAAGGTTTAGGGTTGGAATAGAAATTTCTTTCTTTTTCCTAAAATGTGTTATATATAAATATATTGTATATTCCCATTACATAAACTGAAATGTCACTAACGAACCCGTACTAGGTTCATCGCCGCGTAGAACACAAGCTCTCCATACATCTCTATCCTGAACTAAAGTTTTCAACACATCGCTCTGTATAATGAATCAAACAAATCATTAGTTAAAAGTTATTCTCGCATCTCGTTTTCGGTCTACATATATATAAATATAAACTTGGCATTTTACTTCTAGTTTTCCTACAAGAAGCTTCTTCTCCTTCTTCCATGCCACATGACCTGCCTCTTCTTCTCATTATAATACGTTGCTTGCTTCGTATAAACACCGTTCAATTTAAATGTTATTTCAGTCGTCTCCATTCACCTGTCTTTATATCCCTCTCTTTCTCTCTCCCTCCTTCTCTCCTTCTCGCCTTGTCCCATTCTCCCCTTCTGTCTTTCTCTTCTACACTCCTATCCATCTCTCCTTCTCTCATTCTCCCTTCTCCCCTTCTCTACTTCTCTCTCCTTTTCTTCTTATTTTCTTCTCTTCTTCTCTCTCCTTCTCTCTACGTCTCTCCCCTTCTCTCACATCTCTCCTCTCACCCCCCATTCTCTCTCTATCTCTCTCTCTCTCACTCACTCGCTCTCTCCCTCACTCTCTCTATCTGTCCAAAATTTTTCCTAAGAAATTTATTCCCAAATACTCGTAATCTCATTTCCTCCCATGTTTCGCAACCTATTATAATAAAAATAACTCGCAGTAGAATAACAATTTTATTAAATTAATTAAATAAAAATAAAATGTAGTTTTATTTGATTTTCATATTTATTGTATAATTCAGTGACAGCTGTTTCGGTACACTGTAGGCTACCTTATTCAGAAATGTTAATTCATAATTTGTTAACATGTCTGAAGAAGGTACAGTGTACATATAACAAATATGAAAATCTAATAAAATTACGTTTTATTTATATTTAATTAATGAATATGGATTTTCATCAAGTAAACACCAACTCAATTGGTTAATTTTATTAAATACTATGCTAATACCCCGGTGTACACTGCCACGCCTAAATAAAGGAAGATTAACTTGTGTTCTTTGTTTAGTTGAAAAATTAAAAGGAAAAATAATTAATTGTAAAAATTTATATTTTTTAAATACCCCATACTGATTACCCCAACATCTTGACTTAACTGTCATGAAAGAAAAAATCGTTATTGTGTCAATTATGCGTAAGAGGTAAACTGATATGCTACCGGGGAACTTCTTGTAGAGAGAGCTTAAATCACGCAATAATAACTTATGTTGCGGGGCAACGCCACTGACTGTGAAATTGAAACAAGTAAGTTTCAATTCGAATTTAACAAGAATTGAAATATTTCACGGATTAAATCTGTTTATAACCCATACATTTGCGGTATGATCCAGCAGCAACTCTTCCTTTATCAGGTAAATACTAAATACATTTAGAAATACCATACGTACCGTAGATTTAAATGTTTTAAAATATGGGCCTATTACGTGTTATACTGTTCAAATTTGAACGCGAAACTGCTTACACATTATAACAAATTTAAATATAAAATTTGAAATGTTCCGTTTTATACGTTTTAGATAAGAATATATGTTATTCTAATTACAAACGTAATATTGAAGTAAATATCATTCCATCCATAGTAATTCTGCCCGAGGGCAGGTCTTTCACTGCAACCATAGAATTTTCATGCTATGCTTTGCAGTTTTACTAGGGAATTGTAGGTGTGGTAGCTTCCCGTTGTTTTCCACACCGGTGAAAGATGATAATGATGATGATGATGATGAAAAGTGTGATGATGATATTGATAAGGAAGATAATGATATTGGTCATATGATTTCGGGAACCGTTTGGGCCTTAACGCCTTCCTGACATTTGTCTTACAGCCGAGGATAAACCGTGATAAAAAAACTCACCCAGAAAAACTGCCCCAACTGGGGATCGAACCCGCCCTGCTGCCTGACAAGGCAGCACGCAACTCCGAGACCACATCGGTGGTCTAAAATAAATATGTATTATAAATGTAATGAAATCACTCTTTCATTAAGGGAGGAAAGGAGATTATGAGTATTTGAGAATAAAGTTCTTAGGAAAATTTTTGGACGAAAGAGTGATGAGCAGATAGGTGAATGGAGAAAACTGCATAACAGTGAAATTACATGGTCTTTATAGGGAGCCAGATATAATAGAGAAAAATTAATTCTCGAAGACTGCAATGGGCAGGACACATGACATGAGTGTGGAATGAAAGACGTGCATGGAAGTATCTTGTAGGAATCCCAGAGGGATAACGCGCAGTTGGTAGACCAAGAATGACGTGGGAGAATAACATTAACTCTTATTTGAAGGAAGTATATTTGATTGTACAGGGGATGATTGGAGAAACTTTGGCTCACGGTAGGGATGTATGGAGAGCTTATGTCCGCGCGGCCATGAATCTACGGATTCGATAGTGTCAGTAGGTTAGTTAGTTCAACGATTTTCTTCTTTTTACAACAATCAACTTTTTAGTATGAACGTAAACAAATGAATGAGGAATACACACGCCAAATTCCTTAAAACATTAGTTTGTTTAACTTAATAATAGTATATTCGTAACACACACACATATATATAGATAGATAGACAGATAAGTATAGATTTTAATTTCAAAGTTAGCTATAATCGGTTGATGGAACCGACATGCTTACCACATGTCTCACAGACACACAGGCAGGATGGTAAAGATGATAATTATTACAATTATTATTATTATTATTATTATTATTATTATTATTATTATTATTATTATTGTGGAAGGTTTCGTGCTGGAGTAGAAATTGCTTTCCTTTTCGTAAAATGTGTTATATATAAATATACTGTACATTCCCATTACATAAACCATCTCGTTTTCGGTCTATATAAATATATATATATATATATATACTTGGAATATTACCTATAGTTTTCCTGCAAGAACTTCCTTCTCCTACTTTTATACCACATGACCTTCCTGTTCTTCTCATTATAATATCTTACTTGCTTCGTATAAACACCGTTTAAGTTCAATATTGTTTCAGTCTTCTCCATTCATCTGTCATTCATATACCTCTCTCTTTCCTTCTCTACTTCTCGCCTTGTCTCCTTCTCTGCTTCTGTCCTTCTCTCCTAATGTCCTCTCCTTCTCTCTACTTCTCTTCTTCTCTGTCCTTCTCTCTACTTCTCTCCCCTTCCCTCTTCTCACTCCTCACGCCCCCCCTCTCTCTCTTTATCTCTCTCTCTATGTCTACCTCCCTCTCTCTCTCACTTTCTCTCACTCACTCACTCACTCTCTCTCTCTCTCTCTCTCTCTCTCTCTCTCTCTCTCTCTCTCTCTCTCTCTCTCCCCATATGTCCATAATTTTTCTTAAGAACTTTATTCCCAAATACTCGTAAACTAATTTCCTTACATGTTTCGCAGCCAAATGTAATAAAAATAGCTGGCAGTAAAATAACAATTTTATTAAATATAAAGTTAATAACCCGGCGTGCACTGCCACACCTAAATAAAGGAAGATTAACGTGTGTTCTTTGATTAGTTGAAAAAGTAAAAGGAAAATAATTAATTATAAAAATTTATAATTTTTAGATACCCCGTGCTGATTACCTGAACATGTTGACTTAAATGTGCTGAAAGACAAAATTCGTTATTGTGTGAATTATCCGTAAGTGATAAACTCATATGCTAACGAGGAAATCCTTGCAGAAGAGCTTAAATCACGCAAAAATAACTTGTGTTACGGGGCAACGCCACTGAATGTGAAATTGATAAACGTAAGTTTCAATTGGAATTTAACAAAATAGAAATATTTCACGGATTAAATCTGTTTATAACCCATACATTTGCGGTATGAACCAGCAGCAACTCTTCCTTTATCAGGTAAATACTAAATACATTTAGAAATACCATACGTAACGTAGATTTAAATGTTTGAAAATATAGGCCTATTACGTGTTATACTGTTCAAATTTGAAAGCGTAACTGCTTACACATTATAACAAATTTAAATTTAAAATTTGAAATGTTTCGTTTTATATGTTTTTATACAAGATTATATGTTACTCTAATTACAAACGTAATATTGAAGTAAATATCCGTCCATCCAAGTTAATTCTGCCCGAGGGCAGGTCTTTCACTCCAATCATAGAATTTTCATGGTATGCTTTGCAGCTTTACTAGGGAATTGTAGGTGTAGTAGCATCCTGTTGCTTTCCACACTGGTGAAGGATGATGATGATGATGAGAAATATGATGGTGATATTGATAAGGATGATAATGATGTTGGCCATTTGATTTCGGGGACCGTTTGGGCTTTAACGTTTTCCTGATATATGTCTTACTAGTGAGGAAAAACCGCGATAAAACCCTCACCCAGAAAAACTGCCCCCATCGGGGATCGAACCCGGCCCGCTGCCTGACAAGGCAGCACGTAATCCCGAGACTACATCGGTGGTCTAAAATATATATATATATATATATATTTTACAAATGTAATGATATCACTCTTTCATTTAGGGAGAATAAGAGATTATGAGTATTTGACAATAAAGTGCTTAGGAAAATTTTTGGACGAAAGAGATATGAGCAGACAGATGAATGGCGTAGACTGCATAACAGTGAAATTCCATGGTCTTTATAGGAAGCCAGATATAATATCGAAATTTAAGTTTCGTAGACTGCAATGGACAGGACATCTGGCATGATTGGGGAATGAAAGACGTGCATGGAAGCGTCTTTTAGGAATCCCAGAGGGTTGAGGCCCAGTTGGTAAACCAAGAATGAGGTGGGAGAATAACATTAACTCTTATTTGAGGGATGTATGTTTGATTATACAGGGGGATGATTGGAGAAACGTCGGCCCAGGAAAGGGATGTATGGAAAAGCTTATGGCCGTGCGGCCGTGAACCTAGGCTTCGACAGTGCCAGTGAGTTAGTTAGTTCAACGATTTTCTTCTTTTTACAACAATCAACTTGTTAGTATGAACGTAAACAAATGAATGAGGAATACACATGGCAAATTCCTTAAAAAAAATGTTTCCTTTAACTTAATAATATTATATTCGTAACACACATACACACACACACACACATATATATATATAGATAGATAGACAGAAAAGTATAGATTTTACCTTCAAAGTAAGGTATAAACGGCTGATGGAACCGACGTGCTTCCCATATGCCTCACAGGCGCACTGGCAAGGTGATAACGATGATGATTATTATTATTATTTTTTATTAATATTATTATTATTATTATTATTATTATTATTATTATTATTATTATTATTATTATTATTATTATTATTATAATTGTGGAAGGTTTCGGGCTGGAGTAAAAATTGCCTTCTTTTTCTTAAAATATGTTATAGATAAATATATTGTGTATTCCCATGACATAAACTGAAATGTCACCGACGAACCGGTACTAGGTTTATCGCCTCGCAGACACAAACTCTCCATTCATCTCTATCCTGAACTAACGTTTTCAACTCATCGCCCTGTATAATCAATCAATCGAATCATTGGTTAAAAGTTATTCTTCCATCTCGTGTTCGGTCTATATATATATATATATATATATATATATATATATATATATATATATATATATATATATATATATATATATATAAACTTGGCATTTTATCTATAGTTTTCCTACAAGAACTTTCTGCTCCTTCTTCCATGCCACATGACCTTCCTGTTCTTCTCATTATAATATCTTGCTTGCTTCGTATAAACACCGTTTAAGTTCAATGTTGTTTCAATCTTCTCCATTCACCTGTCCCTTCATATCCCTCACTCCCTCTCCTTCTCACATTCTCCCCATCTCGCCTTCTCTGCTTCTCCTCTTCTCCCCTTCTCTTTTTCTCCTATTCTCTCTTCTTCTATTCTTCTCTACTTCCCCTCTTCTCTTTCTCTACCCTCCTCTCTCCTTCTCTCTCTTTCTCTCCCCTTCTCTTTCCTTCTCTCCCCTTCTCTCTCCTCTCTATCTCTCTTTCACTCTTCTCTCTCTCTCTCTCTCTCTCTCTCTCTCCATTTGTCCATAATTTCTCTTAAGAACTTTATTCCCAAATACTCGTAATCTCATTTCCTCCCATGTTTCGCAGCCAAATATAACAAAAATAACTGGCAGTAGAACAGTTGAGGACCGTTTGTCCTTAACGTTTTCCTGACGTTTCCTTATAGGTGAGGAAAAAACCGCGATAAAAAACTCACCAAGAAAAACTGCCCCGATTGGGGATCGAACCCGGCCCGCTTACTAAAAGGCAGCACGCGACTCCGAGACCACATCGGTGGCCTAAACAAAGTATAAATATATATATAACAAATGTAATGAAATCATTCTTTCATTAAGAGAGGAAAGGAGATTAAGATTATGAGTATTTGAGAATAAAGTTCTTAGGAAAATTTTTGGACGAAAGAGAGGTGAGCAGACAGGTGAATGGAGAAAACAGCATAGCAGTGAAATTACGTGGTCTTTATAGGAAGCCAGATATATTATAGAAAAGTTAAGTCTCGTAGACTGCAATGGGCAGGACATGTGGCATGTGTGGTGAATGAAAGACGTGTATGGAAGCTTCTTGTAGCAATCCCAGAGGGTTAACGCCCATTTGGTAGACCAAGAATGAGGTGGGAGAATAACATTGACTCTTATTTGAGGGAAGTATATTTGATTATAAAGGGGGATGGTTGAAGGAACGTTGGCTCGGGATAGGGATGTATGGAGAACTTATGTCCGCGCGGCCGTAAACCTACGACTTCGATAGTGCCAGTGAGTTTGTTAGTTCAACGATTTTCTTCTTTTTACAACAATCAACATTTTAGTATGAACGTAAACAAATGAATGAGGAATACACACGCCAAATTCCTTAAAATATTTGTCTTGTTTAATTTAACAATAATATGTTCGTAACACACACACACACACATATATATATAGATATATAGATAGATAGATAGATAGATAGATAGATAGATAGATAGGTAGATAGATAGATATATAGATAGATAGACAGATAAGTACAGATTTTACCTTCCAAGTAAGCTATAATCGGTTGATGGAACCGACATGCTTACCACATGTCTCACAGACACACTGGCAGGATGATAACGATGATAATTATTACAATTATTATTATTTATTATAATTATAACTATTATTATTGTTATTATTAATATTATTATTATTATTATTATTATTATCATTATTATTATTATTATTATTATTATTATTATTATTATTATTATTATTATTATTATTATTATTATTATTATTATTATTATTATTATTATTATATGGATGAACAGACAAGAATGGAAAAATGTGTTGAAACAAATGTGTAGTTAACTGTGAACATGGGTACCGGAAAAATGTATATTCATTTTAAAAGCCGGAATAATAATAAAAAAATTATTATTATTATTATTATTAATAATAATAATATTAGGGGTGTAAGAGGTAGTGATGTGCATTCTATAACCTCTCCTACCTAGTTCTCAACCTTACCTGCACGTGGTACACCCTGCTTTTAACTAACGAGGTAATGGGGACCGAGTCACGTCGGTATATCCGTTCCATCAAATATGGAGGAAATTCCATATTTTGAACGCCTGACTAGAGGCTATAAGGTAGCAGCCCTACCACTAGTCTTGCTCTGTAGATGGCTGGTAACCAACCCATGGGGACTTCCTATTACTCGAAGAAACTTAAGCAAAGACTGGAATGATCACACTGATGACGACAAAGCAAGAAATAGGTTAATGATTAAGGATCTCGAAGTTGCAACATGGAATGTGAGAGGAATAACACATAAAGAAGAAGAGTTAGAAGTAGAGTTAGACAAAAGAAAAATTGACATTGCCATTATTTCAGAAACAAAAAAGAAGAACAAAGGATCAGAAGAATTAGGAAAATATGCAATGATTTATTCTGGAGTTCCAGCAGAGAACTGGGCATCATCAGGAGTCGCAATTTTAATAAGGAAAAATTTACAACACAACATTTTATATTACCAATGGATTTCCCCAAAAATCGTAACAGTTAGAATAAAAATTTTAGGACATACTTTGACTATAATTGGAATGTATGTCCCTGTAGAAGGAAACGATTCAGAAACCATAGAATTTTATGATATCTTACAAGAAACCATTGACAAAGTAAATAAACAAGATTATCTCATATTTGCTGGTGATTTTAATGCAAGAGTCAGAAACCAACCGATAAGAGAATGCATTGGATCAGAGGGAGAACCAACTTGCAACAATAATCGTAAACTGTTAATAGATTTTTGCATATTCAATAATTTAAGAATCACAAACTCCTTCTTTAGACACAAGAAAATACACAAATATACATGGGCAGTAAGGGGATCAAAGTCTGTAATAGATTATGTACTAATTAATAATACATTTAAAAAGTCTGTAAATGATACCAGAGTGTACAGAGAAAGTGAAATTGATAGTGACCATTTTCTTGTTGAAAGCAAAATAAAATTATATCACAAACACATCAGCACAAGAAAATACAAGCAGACAGTACAAAATAAGATACCAAAAAAGTTTAAAATTCACTTATTGGAAGACCAAAGTACACAAATATTATATCAAACTAGAATAAACTTAAAACAAGTACTGGCGATATGAGGACTGGATAAATCAAAAACAAGCAATCATGGAAGCAGCATACGAGAGTCTCGGATATAAACAAATAAAAAACAAAAAGAGATTACCAACTTGGAACCCTGAATTAAAAGAAAATATTGAACAAAATAAAAAAGCCTATAAAGTGAATTTACAAACTAAACAAGAGGAACATTATACAGAATATAAAAAACTCAGAGCTAAGGTTCGTAAATTGTCTAGAAAATATAGAAGGGATGATTGGGATAAATTTGTAAAATCCTTAGAACGTGATATTGCAGGAGCACAAAGACAGGGATTTAAAATATTCAACAAATTACAGATGGAAACAAAAGACAAAATTAATGTTAATCTGATACCAAAACAAGATTGGATTACTTACTACAAAAATCTTTGGTCAGAACTGAACAATCACACTGAAAAAATTACTTTGAATTTGACTTGTGAAAATGAAATAGAAAAACCAGATATAACAATGGACGAACTAGCAGAAGTTTTAAAGAAGGCCAAGAACAGGAAAAGTCCAGGTTTAGATGATTTAAATTTAGAACTTTTTAAGTATGGAGGAACTGCCTTGAAAGAGAAACTATTAGAACTTTTAACAATATTTGGCATTGCCTTAATATTCCAACGGATTGGGAAACAGGTCTAGCAATTAATATACATAAAAAAGGTCAGAAAAACAAATGAGATAACTACCGAGGCATTACCTTACTCCCAACTGCATCTAAATTATATGCCAACATAAGTAAAAATAAATTATCAGTAAGTAGTAAACATTTTTGGAAGAAGAACAATGTGGATTTAGAAAAGGGAGGAGCACTATAGATACAATATTTACCCTACAACAAATTATGGAAAAAAAGGAGAGAATTTAATCTCCCACTATACATACTATTTATAGATTATGAAAAGGCATATGATAATGTAAACCGAGATAAACTTTGGCAGATACTGCATGAAGAACATATACACTCACATGTAATACGAGCCATCCAAAGATTATATCAAAATTCTAAAATCAAAATTAAATTACCAGATGGAGAAATAAACAGAACACATAAACACAGACAAAGGTGTTCGACAAGGATGTGGACTATCACCACTCTTATTTAATATATATATATATATATATATATATATATATATTAACAGAATAGTGCAAGAATGGAAACAAACAGTAAATAGTGGAATTTCAATAACTAGGAATAAAATAATTCAAACAATATTATATGCTGATGATCAAATAATATTATCAGATTCCGAAGATAGCTTACAAATAGCAGCGTATCAATTATTCAAATTTGCCAGCAAATATAATATGAAAATGTCCACTTCAAATTGCAAAACAATAGAAATGTGTGAAAAAAACATACAACGGGTGAAAATTGAGATTGATGGAAAAATTATAGAACAAGTGTCAGATTTCTCTTACTTAGGAAGTGTATTTGCAGAGTATAAGAGTGACATTAGTTTGATCCTTCCGGGAAATTCTCGTATAAGACTTGAAAGCATAATAATAGTCCCTTCGATTGGTTGCTGGCCAAAGGAAGGAAAGACCAGTGATGGGGCTGCCATCTTATAGCCTCTGGTCAGGCTTTTCTGGAGAAGAAAAGAAAATAAAGGAAAGAAGAAATGGAAGAAAGGAAAGACTCCCTAGCCCTCGGATGCCCTAATAGCGTCGGGGTCGAAAAAAACAAGAGTTAACCAAGAGAGGTTAGATAGTAAAGTTAAAAGAGTGCAAAACACAAGTAAGTGGAAGAAATGTTTTGCTCAGCTTGGGCACCTTGTGGTCGCCATCCACATATCCCCTAGATGAGGACCCCTGAGGGATATCTTAAAAGAATTGAAGACTACGCCAATTTTGGAATATATTAAACAGTACCAACTAAATTGGAAACACCATCTTGAAAGAATGAGTTCAAATCGGATCCCCAAAGCTGTTTATAATTATATACCAAGAGGACGAAGATCACTGGGCCGTACTATGAAACGCTGGAGGGAAAATTTTCTATAGGATCGTAACAGGCCTTGGCCTAATACTTGGAAGGAAGAAGAAGAAGAAGAAGAAGAAGAGTGACATTGATTCAAAATTACAAAAATATGATAAAATGAATGGGGTAATACGAAGACATTTTGGTAAACAGATGAGGGACAGAGACAAAACTAAGATTACATAACATCACATCAAAAGCTGCTCGAAAATACGGAAGTGAAATTTGGATTTTAAATAAAAGAAACTCTCATGAACTTCAAGTAAGCCAAATGCGCTTCTTAGGATCATTGTTAGGAGTTAATAGACTGGATCACCAAAGGAACACTATTATCAGAAGAAAACTTGGAGTAATAAGTTTAAATGAAGATATAAAAGATACCAACAAGAATGGAAAAATCATCTGAAGAGAATGGTAAGAAATATTCTTCCAAAATTGGCATTCCAATATACCCCAACTGGACATAGGGACCAAGGAAGACCAAAACATCGGTGGAAAGATCAAGACCATCTTCGCTTGGTTTACCGTACAGGTCACATGGCCTAAAACGAATTTGTTCATGATGATATTATTATTATTATTATTATTATTATTATTATTATTATTATTGTGGAAGATTTGGAGCTAGTGTAGAAATTACATTCTTTTTCTTAAAATGTGTTATATATCAATATATAGTATATTCCCATTACATAAATTGAAATGTCACAGACGATCCCCGTACAAGATTTCATCGCCGTGCGGACACAAGCTCTCCATACATCTCTATCCTGAACTAACGTTTTCAAATCATCGCCCTGTATAATCAATCAATCAAATCATTAGTTAAAAGTTATTTTCCCATCTCGTTTTCGGTCTATGTATATATAGGCCCTATATAAACTTGGCATTTTACCTCTAGTTTTCCTACAAGAACCTTCTATTCCATTTTTCATGCCACATGACCTGCCGGTTTTTCTCATTATAATAACTTGCTTGCTTGGTGTAAACACAGTTTAAGTTCAAATGTTTCTGTCTTTTCCATTCAACTGTCTTTCATATCCCTCTCTCTCTACCTCTCCTTCTCTCCTTCTCGCCTTATCTGCTTCTGTCCTTCTCTCCTTCTCCCCATCTCTCCTTCTCTCCTACTCCCCTTCACACCTTCTCTTCTCCCTCCTTCTTTCCTATTCACTCTCCTTCTCTCTGCTCTCTCCTTCCCTCTCTCTCTCTCTCTCCATTTCTCTCTCTCTCTCTCTCTCTCTCTCTCTCTCTCTCTCTCTCCCATCTGTCCATATCTTTTCTTAAGAACTTTATTCCCAAATACTCGTAATCTCATTTCCTCCCATGTTTCGCAGCCAAATATATTAAAAATAGCTGGCAGTAGAATAACAATTTTATTAAATACTAAGCTAATAACCCGGCGTGCACTGCCACGTTTAAATAAAGGAAGATTAACGTGTGTTCTTTGATTAGTTCAAAAAGTAAAAGGAAAAATATTTAATTACAAAAATTTATATTTTTTAGATACCCCGTGCTGATTACCGTAACATCTTGACTTAAATGAACTGAAAGACAAAATTCGTTATTGTGTGAATTATCCGTAAGAGATAAATTAATATGCTACCGGGGACTTTCTTGTAGAGAGAGCTTAAATCAGGCAATAATAACTTATGTTGCGGGGCAACGCCACTGACTGTGAAATTGAAAAAAGTAAGTTTCAATTCGAATTTAACAAAATATAAATATTTCATGGATTAAATCTGTTTATAACCCATACATTTGCGGTATGAACCAGCAGCAACTCTTCCTTTATCAGGTAAAATACTAAATACATTTAGAAATACCATACGTAACGTAGATTTAATGTTTGAAAATGTAGGTCTATTACATGTTATACTGTTCAAATTTGAAAGCGAAACTACTTACACATTATAACAAATTTAAATTTAAAATTTGAAATGTTCCGTTTTATATGTTTTTAAATAAGAATATATGTTATTCTACTTACAAAACGTAATGTTGAAGTAAATATCCATCCATCCATAGTAATTCTGCCCGAGGGCAGGTCTTTCACTGCAATCATAGAATTGTCATGCTATACTTTGCAGCTTTACTATGGAATTGTAGGTGTGGTAGCTTCCCGATGCTTTCCACACCGATGAAGGATGATGATGATGATGATAAGTATGATGATGATATTGATAAGGATGATAATGATGTTGACCATATGATTTCAGGGACCATTTGGGCCTTAACGTTTCATTGACATTTGTCTTACAGGTGAGGAAAATCCGCGATAAAAACCTCATCCAGAAAACTGCCCCGATCGGTGATCGAACACGGCCTGCTGCTGACAAGGCAGCACGCATCCCCGAGGCCACATCGGTGGATTAAATATATATATATATATATATATATATATATATATATATATATATATATTACAAATGTAATGAAATCACTGTTTCATTAAGGGAGGATAGGGGATTATGAGTATTTGAGAATATAGTTCTTAAGAAAATTTTTGGACCAAAGAGAGATGAGCAGACAGGTGAATAGAGAAGACTACATAAAAGTGAAATTACATGGTCTTTATAGGAAGCCAAATATAATATAGAAAATTTAAGTCTCGTAGACTGCAATGGGCAGGACATGTGGCGTGAGTGGGAATGAAAGGCATGCATGGAAGCTTCTTGTAGGACTCCCACAGGTTTAACGCCCAATTGGTAGACCAAGAATGAGGTGGGAGAATAACATTAACTCTCATTTGAGGGAAGTATATTTGATTATACAGGGGGATGATTGGAGAAACTTTGGCTCAGGATAGGGATGTATGGAGAGCTTATATCCGCTTATATCGGCCGTGAACATACGGCTTCGATAGTGCCAGTGAGATAGTTAGTTCAACGATTTTCTTCTTTTTACAACAATCAACTTTTTAGTATGAACACTAACAAATGAATGAGGAAATACATACGCCAAATGTCTTAAAAAATTAATTTGTTTTACTTAATAATAGTATATTCGTAACACACACACACACACACACACACACATACTCTTATATGTGTATATAGATAGATTGACAGATAAGTATAGGTTTTACCTTCAAAGTTATCTATAAACGGCTGATGGAACCCACATGCTTACCACTTGTCCCACAGACACCCTGGCAGGATGATAACAATGATTATTATTATTTCTATTATTATTATTATTATTATTATTATTATTATTATTATTATTATTATTACTGTTGTTATTATTATTGTGGAAGGTTTGGGGCTGGAGCAGAATTTCTTTTCTTTTCCTAAAATGTGTTATATGTAAATATATTGTATATTCCCATTACATAAATTGAAATGTCACTGACGAACCAGTACTAGGTTCACCGCCGCGCGGACACAATCTCTCCATACATATCTATCCTGAACTAAAGTTTTCAAATTGTCACACTGTATAATCAGTCAATCAAATCATTAGATAAAGCTATTCTCCCATCTCGTTTCGGTCTATATATATATATATATATTATATATATATATATATATATATATATATATATATATATATATATAGGCTATGTCTAAACTTGGCATTTTTCCTCTACTTTTCCTTCTTCCATACTACATGACCTGCCTGTTCTTCTCATAATATCTTGCTTTCTTCGTATAAACACCGTTTAAGTTCAATGTTTTTTTCAGTCTTCTCCATTCACCCCCACTCATCACCATTATCTTCACCTGTCTTGCATATCCCTCTGTCTCTCTCTCTCTCTCTCTCTCTCTCTCTCTCTCTCTCTCTCTCTCTCTCTCTCCTTCTCTCCCTCTAGCCTTCTCTCCTTCTGTCTTTCTCTCCATTTCTCCTTCGCTCCTTATCCCCTTCTCTCCTTCTCTCCACTCTCCTTCTCTTCCCTCTTCGTCTCTCCTTTTCTCTCTCCTTCTCTCTCCTCTCCCCCCTCTCTGTCTCCCCATCTGTCCGTAATTTTTCCTAAGAACTTTATTCCCAATACTCATAATCTCATTTCCTCCCATGTTTCGCAGCCAAATATAATAAAAATAAATAGCAGTAGAATAACAATTTTATTAAATACTAAGCTAATAACCCGGCGTGCACTGCCACGCTTAAATAAAGGAAGATTGACTTTTGTTCTTTGATTAGATAAAAAAGTAAAAGCAATAATAATTAATTATAAACATTTATATTTTTTAGATACCCCGTGCTGATTACCGGAACATGTTGACTTAAATGAGCTGAAAGACAAAATTCGTTATTGTGTGAATTATCCGTAAGAGATAAACTAATATGCTACCGGGGACTTTCTTGTAGAGAGAGCTTAAATCACGCAATAATAACTTATATTGCGGGGTAACGACACTGACTGTGAAATTGAAAAAAGTAAGTTTCAATTGGAATTTAACAAAATATAAATATTTCACAGATTAAATCTGTTTATAACCCATACATTTGCGGTATGAACCAGCAGCAACTCTTCCTTTAACAGGTAAATACTAAATACATTTAGAAATAAAGACTGTTTCACTAAGGAAGAATCATGTCCTGCAAAACTCGCGCAGGTAATCGTAGGGTCTTGGGGAAACGATCCCTATCAGCAGGCTTTGCCCGTATCTGCAATAATCATGTTTACTAGTCATAATGAAAACATTAACCCTGAGTAGGAAATATATCACGTCAAATTCCTTAAGGACACCCGGTACCAATTTCTTTGCAATTTGGTTTTAAAGTAGGACATACAAAAATAATTATTTTTTCAGCTTATTCTTAGGTTATGTGTATGAAAATTGTCACTAATTAAACAAGTCTTCCTGAAATAATGAGACTTTGGTTAACTTTTTAGACATATTTCTTTATGAGTAATTAAAAATAAAAAAATCCATTATGTTAAAAGTATTGTCTTGGTACAATGTTTTCACAAACTACTTTCCAATTATTTCCAAAATTTAGTATGTTATTGTCCATGGCTCATTTGACAATAATAAGGTTTGCTTGTGTTCAGATATGGATTGTAATTAAAGTATAAAATTTCAAGGACCAATTTTTTTGTTAAAAATGTTGCAGAATTTCTTTTTTTTATTTCAAACACCATCAATAGCACAAAGATAAATTTAACTAGGTCACTAATTATTACAGAGCTCTTTAAACTGCATATCCAAGCCAAAAATAATTCTCCTATCTTTCATAGTTTCAAAGAAAGGTGTACTGAAATATGAAAAAAATACAAGTTACGGGACAATGCAAAAAAACAAAAGTGCACATTAGGATAACACAGAGACGCCATTTTTAAAAATCAATTTTTATGGGTTTAAATGTCCAAAATCGACAAACTAATATTACACATCGATAAAATAGACCTTACTGGATTTTTCGAAGCAAAAAGAAAAACAAAATTAACCCAAATAAGTACTTGGTGTCCTTAAAACTGGAAGAAAATGAGAATAAAATTATTGCAAACCAATAATTTATCAAATATTATTCATGTTAATATGAATCTTAAATCAAACTCATCGCTTACATTAATTATATTGGATACGAGAACTCCATTAGGACTATAGTAAATTTTCAAACCTAATGTAATAAAAAAAATGAAAATAATTTTAAAATAGGTAGGTAATGTGGCACAACTAGAGAACGAAAGATGTGTAGGCTATGGAATCTTCTTTTAGGAAAACCAGAGGGAAAACGTGCAGTTGGTAGATCAAAAATCTTACGAGGTTTTAGAACTAAGGTGACGAAAATTAATATTTTTTAGACTGACACTACACTATTTCGGAAATGGATGTGTATGCCTGTACGTTAGGCAACCTGCAGTCAGGGCAATGAAACTCGACTTCTGCGAATCTGAGGACATGCTTCAACCTTGTTGAAACGGCCTTTACCATACGTTTCGTAAATTTAAATGTTTGAAAATATAGGCCTATTACGTGTTATACTGTCAAATTTGAAAGCGAAACTGCTTACACATTATAACAAATTTAAATTTAAAATTTGAAATGTTCCGTTTTATATGTTTTTAGATAAGAATATATGTTATTCTAATTACTGACGTAATAATGAAGTAAATATCCGTCCATCCATAGTAATTTTGCCCGAGGGCAGGCCTTTCACTGCATTCATAGAATTTTCATGCTATGCTTTTCAGCTTTACTAGGGAATTGTAGGTGTGGTAGCTTCCCGTTGCTTTCCACACCGGTGAAGGATGATGATGATGATGATGAGTATGATAATGATATTGATAAGTACGATAATGATGGTGGCCCTATGATTTCGGGAACCGTCTGGACCTTAACGTTTTCCTGACATTTGTCTTACAGGTGAGGAAAAACCGCGATAAAAACCTCACCCAGAAAACCTGCCCCATCGCGGATCGAACCTGGCCCGCTGCCTGACAAGGCAGCACACAATCCCGAGACCACATCGGTAGACTAAAAACCATATATATATATATATATATTTATTTATTTATTTATTTATTTACTACAAATGTAATAAAATCACTCTTTCATTAAGGGAGGAAAGGAGATTACGAGTATTTGAGAATAAAGTTCTTAGGAAAATTTTTGGACGACAGAGAGATGAGCAGACAGGTGAATGGAGAAGACTGCATAACAGTGAAATTGCATGATCTTTATACGAAGCCAGATATAATATAGAAAAGTTAAGTCTCGTAGACTACAATGGGCAGGACATGTGGCATGAGTGGGGAATGAAAGACGTGCATGTAATGTTCTTGTAAGAATCCCAGAGGTTAAAGTCCAGTTGGTTGACCAAGAATGAAGTGGGAGAATAACATTAATTCTTATTTGGGGGAAGTATATTTGATTATACAGGGGGATGATTGGAGAAACATTGACTCACGATAGGGATGTATGGAGAGCTTATGTCCGCGCGGCCATGCAAATAAGGCTTCGATAGTGTCTGTGAGGTAGTTAGTTTAACGATTTTCTTCTTTTTACAACATTCAAATTTTCAGTATGAACGTAAACAAATCAATGAGGAAAACACACGAAAAATTCCGTGAAAAAAATAATTTGTTTAATTTAATAATAGTATATTTGTAACACACACACACACACACACACACACATATATATATATATATATAGAAGGATAGACAGATAAGTATAGATTTTACCTTCAAAGAAAGCTATAATCGGCTGATTGGACCAACAAGCTTACCACATGCATCACAGACACACTGGCAGGATGATTATTATTACTATTATTATTATTTATTATAATTATTATTATTATTATTATTATTATTATTACTATTATTATTATTATTATTATTAGAGGGAGACCAAGGTTGACATGAAAGGAAAACATGAAGACAGTAATGCAAGCTAGAGGGCTAAGCATGGAAGATGCCCAAAACCGTAGGCATTGGAGGTTAAGCACGGGAAGACGGCAGCAGCTGTAAAAACCCGAAGATAGATTGATTATTATTATTAGTAGTAGTAGTAGTAGTAGTACTAGTAGTAGTGGTAGTAGTAGTAGTAGTAGTAGTATTGTGTAAGGTTTGGGGCTGGAGTAGTAATTTCTTTCTTTTCCTTAAAATGTGATATATATATATATATATATATATATATATAAATATTGTATATTCACATTACATAAACTGAAATGTCACTGACGAATACGTACTAGGCTCATCGCCGCGCGGGCAAAAGCTTTCCATACATCTCTATCCTGAACTAACGTATTCAAATCATAGCCCTGTATAATCAATCAATCAAATCATTACTTAGAAGTTATTCTACCATCTCGTTTTCGGTCTATATGTATAAACTTGGCATTTTACCTCTACTATTCAAATAATAAGCTTCTTTTCCTTCTTCCATGCCACATGACCTGCCTGTCCTCATAATATCTTGCTTGCTTCGTATAAACACCGTTTAAGTTCAATGTTGTTTCAATCTTCTCCATCCACCTGTCTTTCATATCCTTCTCTCTCTCTCTCATAATCTCTCTCTCTCTCTCTCTCTCTTTCTCTCCTTTTCGCCTTCTATCCTTCTGTCCTTCCCTCCATCTCTCCTCCTCTCCCTCTTCCCTTCTATCCTTCTCTCCTCTCTCCACCTCTCCTTCTCACCGTCTCCCCTACTCTCCTTCTCTTCTTCTCTCTCCTTCTCTTCTTCTCTACTTCCCCTCTTCTCTCTCATTCTCTTCTTCTCTCTCCTTCTCTTCTTCTCTACTTCCCCTCTTCGCTCTCATTCTCTCTCTCTCTGTCTCTCCCCTTCTCTCTCCTTCTCTCTCTCTTTCTCTCCCCTTCTCTGTCCTTCACTCTCCTCTCTCCTCTCCCCACTCTCTCACACTCTTCTCTCTCTCTCTCTTTCTCTCTCTCTCTCTCTCTTCTCTCTCTCTCTCTCTCTCTCTCTCTCCATCTGTCCATTATTTTTCCTAAGAACTTTATTCCCAAATACTCGTAATCTCATTTCCTCCCATGTTTCGCAGCCAAATATAATAAAAATAACTGGCAGTAGAATAACAATTTTATTAAATACTAAGCTAGTAACCCGGTGTGCACTGCCACGCCTAAATAAAGGAAGAATAACTTGTCTTCTTTGATTAGTTGAAAAGTATAAAGGAAAAATAATTAAATACAAACATTTATATTTTTTAGATATCCCGTGGTGATTACCCGAACACCTTAACTTAAATGAGCTGAAGGACAAAATTCGTTGTTGTGTGAAATGTCCGTAAGAGATAAACTAATATGCTACCGGGGACATTCTTGTTGAAGAGGTTAAATCACGGAAAAATAAATTATGTTGCGGGGCAATTGAAAAATGTAAGTTTCAATTCGAATTTAACAAAAATTGAAATATTTCACGGATTAAATTCGTTTATATCCCATACATTTGCTTTATGAACCAGCAAGAACTCTTCGTTTTTCAGGTAAATACTAAATACATTTAGAAATACCATACGTATCGTAGATTTAAATGTTTGAAAATATGGGCCTATTACGTATTATACTGTTGAAATTTGAAATCAAAACTGCTTACACATGATAACAAATTTAAATTTAAAATTTGAAATGTTCCGTTTTATATGTTTTTAGAAAGAATATATATTATTCTTATTACAAACGTAATATTAAAGTAAATATCCGTCCATCCACAGTATTTCTGCCCGAGGGCAGGTATTTCAATGCAATCATAGAATTTCCATGCTATGCTTTGCAGCTCCAAGAGAGAAATGTATGTGTTGTAGCTTCCCGATGCTATCCACACCGGTGAAGGATGATGATGAAGACGATAAGTATAATGATGATATTAATAAGGATTTCGGGGACCGTTTTGGCCTTAACGTTTTCCTGACATTTGTCTTACAGTCGAGGAAAAAACCGCGATAAAAACCTCACCCAGAAAAACTGCCCGACCGGGTATCGAAACGGTAGCACGCAAAGGCGAGACCACATCGGTGGTCTAAAATATATATATATATATATATATATATATATATATATATATCAAAAATGTAATGAAATCACTCTTTCATTAAGGGAGGAAAGGGGATTATGGTATTTCAGCATAAAGTTCTCAGAATAATTTTTGGACGAAAAATAGATGAACAGACAGGTGAATGGAGAAGACTGCATAACAGTGAAATTACATGGTCTTTATAGGAAGCCAGATATAATATAGAAAAATTAAGTCTCGTAGACTGCAATGGGCAGGACATGTGGCATGAGTAGGGAATGAAAACGTGCATGGACGCTTCTTGTAGGAATCCCAGAAGGATAACGCCCAGTTGGTAGACCAAGAATGAGGTGGGAGAATAACATTAACTCTTATTTGAATGAAGTATAATTGATTATACAGGGGGATGATTGGAGAAACTTTGACTCAGGATAAGGATGTAAGGAGAGCTTATGTCCGCGCGGCCGTGAACCTACGGATCCGATTGTGCCAGTGAGTTAGTTCGTTCAATGATTTTCTTCTTTTTACAACTATCAACTTTTTAGTATATTCGTAACACACACACACACACACACACACACACACACATATATATATATATATATATATATATATATATATATATATATAGATATTATAAATATATTTTTGACATTTGGCAATGAATGCAAATATGATATGAAAAGAAAAAAGAATGCTTGAGTCGGGATTTGAACTCGAGTCACTAAAGTCTGTACCTTTAGCGCTCTAACCAACTGAGCTACCCAAGAATTCCAATACAAGCATACAATTTTCTTATACATGTAGTATTCTCAATTCACACAAGAGGTAGCGGAAATTTATTCCAACTGCCATCTCGCGGCTAACATAACAGTTAAGCAAATTTTTTAAAGAGAATATTTACTTTATAGCAGTAACGCTTTTATATATATATATATATTATAAATATATTTTTGACATTTGGCAATGAAAGCAAATATGATATGAAAAGAAAAAAGAATGCTTGAGTCGGGATTTGAACTCGAGTCTCTAAAGTCTGTACCTTTAGCGCTCTAACCAACTGAGCTACCCAAGAATTCCAATACAAGCATACAATTTTCTTATACATGTAGTATTCTCAATTCACACAAGAGGTAGCGGAAATTTATTCCAACTGCCATCTCGCGGCTAACATAACAGTTAAGCAAATTTTTTAAAGAGAATATTTACTTTATAGCAGTAACGCTTTTATATATAGATATTATAAATATATTTTTGACATTTGGCAATGAATGCAAATATGATATGAAAAGAAAAAAGAATGCTTGAGTCGGGATTTGAACTCGAGTCTCTAAAGTCTGTACCTTTAGCGCTCTAACCAACTGAGACTTTAGAGACTCGAGTTCAAATCCCGACTCAAGCATTCTTTTTTCTTTTCATATCATATTTGCATTCATTGCCAAATGTCAAAAATATATTTATAATATCTATATATAAAAGCGTTACTGCTATAAAGTAAATATTCTCTTTAAAAAATTTGCTTAACTGTTATGTTAGCCGCGAGATGGCAGTTGGAATAAATTTCCGCTACCTCTTGTGTGAATTGAGAATACTACATGTATAAGAAAATTGTATGCTGTGTTGTTGTGTATTGAATTCTTGGGTACCTCAGTTGGTTAGAGCGCTAAAGGTACAGACTTTAGAGACTCGAGTTCAAATCCCGACTCAAGCATTCTTTTTTCTTTTCATATCATATTTGCATTCATTGCCAAATGTCAAAAATATATTTATAATATCTATATATAAAAGCGTTACTGCTATAAAGTAAATATTCTCTTTAAAAAAAAAATTTGCTTAACTGTTATGTTAGCCGCGAGATGGCAGTTGGAATAAATTTCCGCTACCTCTTGTGTGAATTGAGAATACTACATGTATAAGAAAATTGTATGCTTGTATTGGAATTCTTGGGTAGCTCAGTTGGTTAGAGCGCTAAAGGTACAGACTTTAGAGACTCGAGTTCAAATCCCGACTCAAGCATTCTTTTTTCTTTTCATATCATATTTGCATTCATTGCCAAATGTCAAAAATATATTTATAATATCTATATATAAAAGCGTTACTGCTATAAAGTAAATATTCTCTTTAAAAAATTTGCTTAACTGTTATGTTAGCCGCGAAATGGCAGTTGGAATAAATTTCCGCTACCTCTTGTGTGAATTGAGAATACTACATGTATAAGAAAATTGTATGCTTGTATTGGAATTCTTGGGTAGCTCAGTTGGTTAGAGCGCTAAAGGTACAGACTTTAGAGACTCGAGTTCAAATCCCGACTCAAGCATTCTTTTTTCTTTTCATATCATATATATATATATATTGCAAGTGTAATGAAGTCACTCTTACGTTAAAGGAGGAAAGGAGATTACGAGTATTTGGAAATAATGTTCTAAGGAAAACTTTTGGACCAAAGAGACATGAAAAGACAGGTGAATGGAGAAGACTGCTTAACAGCGAAATTACATGGTCGTTATATGAAGCCAGATATAATTTAGAAGAGTTAAGTCTCGTAGACTGCAATGGGCAGTACATGTGATACGAGTGGGGAATGAAAGGCGTGCATGGAAGCTTCTTGTAGGAAAACCGGAGGGTTAACGCCCAGTTGGTAGACCAAGAATGAGGTAAGAGATTAACATTAACCGAGATTTGAGGAAAGTAGATTTGATTATACAGGGGATGATTGGAAAAACATTATCTCAGGATATGGATGTATGAACAGCTTATCTCCACGCGGCCATGAACCTACGGCTTTGATAGTGCCAGTGAGTTAGTTGCAGAATTTTCTTCTTTTTACATCAATCAACAGTTTAGTATGCACGTAAACAAATGAATGAGGAATACACACGCCAAATTCCTTAAAAAAATTAAATTGTTTAATTTAAAAATGGTATATTTGTAACATAAGCTTATATGTAGATAGATTGATAGATAGATAGATAGATAGATAGAGAGAGATACATAGATAGAGAGAGATAGATAGATAGATAGACAGATAAATAAATAGGTAGATAGATAGATGGATAGATAGATAGATAGATAGATAATTACATAGATAGATAGATGAGTATATAGATAGATTGGTGGATAGATAGATACATAGGTAGATGGATGGATAGATAGGTAGATGGATGGATAGATAGATAGATATAGATTTTATCTTCAAAGTAAGCTATGATCGGCTGGTGGACCCGACATGCTTACCACATGTCTCTCTCACACACACAGACACACACACTGGCAGGATGATGATAAAAATGAAGATGATTATAATTATTTTTATTATTATTATTATTATTATTGTGGATTTTTTGGCGCTGGAATACAGATTCTTTCTCTTTATTAAAATGTGTTATATATAAATATATTGTATATTCCCTTTTTCATAAACTGAAATGTCACAATCGTTTCCATAGTAGGTTCATGGCCGCGCGGACACAAGCTCTCCATACATCCCTATCTTGAGCTAAAGTTTTCCAATCATCGCCCTGTATAATCAATCAATCAAATCATTAGTTAAATGTTATACTCCCACCTCGCTTTCGGTCTATATAAATAAACTGGCCATTTTACGTCTGGTTATTCGTACAAGAAGCTTTTTTTCCTCCTTCCATGCCACATGACCTGCCAGTTCTTCTCATTATAATATCTTACTTGCTTCGTATAAACACCGTTTAAGTTACATGTTGTTGCAGCCTTCTCCATTCACCTGTCCCTTCATCTCTCTCTCTCTCTCTACATCTGTCCAAAAGTTTGCTAAGAATTGTATTCCCAAATACTCTAGTTTACTTAAAACATGACATTTTCATTGTATAAATATTGAATTATTTCAATTATAAACTTATTTAAGGATTTAACAATCACCCTCATCAATCTCATTTCCTCCCATGTTTCGCAG
Organism: Diploptera punctata; assembly: GCA_030220185.1. Taxonomy (NCBI): domain Eukaryota; kingdom Metazoa; phylum Arthropoda; class Insecta; order Blattodea; family Blaberidae; genus Diploptera; species Diploptera punctata. The sequence goes on along the minus strand of JASPKZ010006843.1, from coordinate 113,587 downwards.
CCAAATACATTTAAAATAAATGTAGAATAACAATTTTATTATATAATAAGCCACGCATTGTGTTTTTATGTTTAGTTGAATAAGTAAAATGATAAATAATCATTAATTCAATAAAAATTAAACGTAGTTTTATTGGATTTTCATATTTATTATATAATTCAGTGACAGCTGTTTCGGTACACTGTACCTTCTTCAGACATGTTAACAAATTATGAATTGTGTTCCAACTGATCTAAGCAACAATACAACAGTAATTATTTAATTTTTTTAATTTAACAAAGGGGATTCATTCAAATCAAGTTGAGAATTTAACAGTTTGTTACTACTTTTAAATTTATTAATTTCTACAGCCGCCAAAAGATCTAACTTCTTACCCTTATCACAAACATGTAAAATTTCAAAATTTGGATCGAAACAATGATTAAATTGGAATAGGTGGTTAGCATATATTGAATATTCTAAATTTCTGTTACATGCTCTCATGTATTCCTTTATCCGAGAGATAAAAGGTCTACCAGTTTGTCCTATATAGACATTGTCACATGTGCCACACTTCAATTTATATACACCTGATAATTTTTCTTTCTTTATTTTGTTTTATTGTTTTTATTATATTTTGTAAAGTTTTATTGATTTTAAATGCCACATTAATGTTCAACTTTTAAAGTGTTTAGATATTTCATTTCAAAGTAGATTGATGAAGTTATAAAACATTATACTTTTTAGATTGCCCGTGCGATTACCCGTACTTCTTGACATAAATGAGCTGAAAGACAAAATTTGTTATTGTGTGAGTAATCCGTAAGAGACAAACAAATATGCTGCCGCGGACGTCGTTGTAGAGAGAGTTTATATCACGTAATATTATCTTACGTTGCGGAGCAACGCCACTGAATGTGAAATTGAAAAAAAGGAAGTTTTAATTCGAATTTAATAAAACGTAAATATTTCACGGATTAAATCTGTTTGTAGCACGTAAATTTGTGGTATGAACAATGACCAACTCTTCCTTTATCAGGTAAATACTAGATACATTTAGAAATACCACACGTATCGTAGATTTAAATGTTTGAAAATATATTACGTGTTATACTGTTCACATTTGAAAGCGAAACTGCTTACACATTATAACAAATTTAAATTTAAAATTTGAAATGTTCTGTTTTATATGTTTTTAGATAAGAATATATGTTATTCTAATACAAACGTAATATTGAAGTAAATATCCGTCCAGCCATAGTAATTCTGCCCGACGGCAGGTTTTTCACTACAATCATATTATCTTCATGCTATGATTTGCAGCTTTACTAGGGAGTTGTAGGTGTGGTAGCTTCCCGTTACTTTCCACACCGGTGAAGGATGATGATAAGTATGATGATAATGATAAGGATGATGATGATGATGATAATGATAAGGAAGATGATGATTTCGGGGACAGTTTGTGCCTTAAATCTTTCCTGACATATGTCTTACAAGTGAGGAAAAACCCCGATAAAAACCTCACATAGAAAAACTGTCCCGTCCGGTGATCGAACCGGGGCCCGCTGCGTGACAAGGCAGCCCGCTACCTCGAGACCACAGCGGTGGACTATATATATATATTACAAATGTAATGAAATCACCCTTACTTTAAGGGAGGAATGGAGATTACGAGTATTTGAGAATAAATTTCTTAGGAACATTTTTAGACCGAAGAGAGATGAGCAGACAGGTGAATGAAGAACTCTGCTAAACAGTGAAATTACGAGGTCTTTATAGGAAGCCAGATGTAATTTAGAACATGGACAGGACATGTGGCACGAGTGGGCAATGAAAGAAGTACATGGAAGCTTCTTATAGGAAAACCAGAGAGTTAACGCCCAGTTGGTACACAAAGAATGAGGTGGGAGAATAAAATTAACTGTGGTTTGAGGGAAGCAGATTTGATTTTACAGGGGGATGATCGGATAAACATTGGCTCAGTATAGGGATGTTTGGAGAGCTTATGTCCGTGCGGACTTTGATATTGCCAGTGAGTTATTTAGTTGAGTTCTACTTTCTTCTTTTTATACCTATCAACTTTTTAGTATGAACGTAAAGAAATGAATGGGGAATACACGCGCCAAATTCCTTAAAAAATACATATGTTTAATTTAATACTAGTATATGTGTAACACACACACACACACATATATATATATATAGATATATAGAGAGATAGATATAGACTTTACCTTCAAAGTAACCTATAATCGGCTGGTGGACCCGACATGCTCACCATATGTCACACACACACACACACACTGGCAGGATGATTATGATAATTATGATGATGATTATTATATTAATTTTTTATAGCGAATGGGCCCATGTAGGACTACGCAAAGTACTTAGAGGAGTTTCCTTTGAGCCCAAATTTCTTTCATTCTCTTGCTATGAGCTTGTTTTCTCTCATCTGTCCAAGTTGTTCCAGTTTTTTCTTCGGTTTGTCCTCTTGGCCAACTTGCCACTTATTCACCTTAATTCTAAATATATCTCTGTTTGGGATATATTCTTTAGTAATTCCTGCCAATTTTAAGTCCTTTTTGACTTCATCAATCCACTTCATAGTATCCACTGGAGCTTTACTTCTGTTTTCGTAGAATTCCATTATCTGTTTTGTAAGCCTATTTGAGTTCATTCGTTTAATATGACCATAAAATGTTAACCTTCGTTTTCTAATATCACTATGAATGTCTGTATATATTTTTATTTCCTTTTTACTTCTGAGTCTAAATGCTTCAACAATGACTTGTGGACCTAAAACTTTTCTTATAATTTTGCATTATTTTTTCACTATATTTTCGATATATATTTTTTATCTCTCTCTAGCTATTTGGGTTTTAACAGCTGCTGGCGTCTTGCCGTGCCAAACCTCCAAAGCCTACGGTCTTGGGCATCTTCGATGCTTAGCCCTCTAGCTTGCATTACTGTCTTCATGTCTTCCTTCCATGTTAACTTTGGTCTCCCTCTTTTGTTCTTTCTGTTCGGATGCCATTCACATAGTTGCTTCGGCCATCGCTCATCTTCCATTCTTAAAACATGTCCTAATCACTTTAATTCCTTCTCCTCAATTCTTTCAATTATGCTTTCTTCTGCTTCCATTATGTTTCTAATTTCCTCATTTGTCACATGTTCTAATTTAGACTTTCTGGCACTTCTGCGTAAATAATCCATTTCTAGAGCTATTAGTATATCTTTTTTCTGTTCAAAATTAATGTTTCTGCTCCATACTCTGGTTTAATTACAGTGTTATAGTGTCGTATTATTATTATTATTATTATTATTATTATTATTATTATTATTATTATTATTATTGAGGACGTTTTAGCGCTGGAGTACAGATTTTTTTTGTTTTCTTAAAATGTGTTATATTTAAATATATTGTATATTCCCTTTACACAAACTGAAATTAACTGTCGAGCCCGTAGTAGGTTCATGGCCGCGCGGACACGTGCTCTCCATACATCTCTATCCAATCATCGCCGTGTATAATCAATCGATCAAATCATTAGTTAAATGTTATTCTCCCACCTCATTTTCGGTCTATATACATATATATCCATCCATAGTAATTCTGCCCGAAGGCAGGTCCTTCACTGCAATCATAGCATTTTCATGCTATGCTTGCAGCTTTACTAAGGAATTGTAGGTGTAGTAGCTTCCCGTTGCTTTCCACAACATATATATATATATATATATATATATATATATATATATATATATATAAACTGGACATTTTACCTCTGGTTTTTCCAACAAGAAGCTTCTTTTCCATCTTCCATGCCACATGACCTGCCTGTTCTTCTCATAATATCTTGCTTGCTTCATAAAACACCGTTTACGTTCAATGTTGTAGTTCTCTCCATTCACCTGTCCCTTCATATATCTCTCTCTCTCTCTCTCTCTCTCTCTCTCTCTCTCTCTCTCTCTCTCTCTCTCTCTCTCTCTCTACACCTGTCCAAAATTTTTCTTAAGAACTTTATTCTCAAATACTCGTTATCTCATTTCCTCCCATGTTTCGCAGCCAAATATGATTAAAATAACTGGCAGTAGAATAACAATTTTATTAAATAGCCTACTAAGCTAATAATCCGACGTGCACTGCTACGTCTAAATAAATGAAGATTGTGTGTGGAATTAGTTTGATTAAGTAAGAGAAAGAAATAATTAATCATAAAAATGTATATTTTTAGATATCCCGTGCTGATAACCCGAACTTCTTGACATAAATGAGCTGAAAGACAAAATTTGTTATTGTGTGAGTTATCCGTAAGGGATTAACAAATATGCTGCCGCGGATTTTATTGTAGAGAAAGATTAAATTACGTAATAATATCTTACGTTGCGGAGCAACGCCACTGAATGTGAAATTATAAAAAAGGAAGTATTAATTCGAATTTATAAAATATAAATATTTCTCGGATTACATCTGTTTATAACCTTCAATAATTAGCAACTCTTCCTTTATCAGGTAAATACTAAATATATTTAGAAATACCATATGTATCATATATTAAAATGTTTGGAAATATATTACGTGTTTTACTTTTCACATTTGAAATTACGTTTTTTACATACATAAGGACTTCATTAGACTAAAAGTAAAATACAACATTATTATTTACAAATATGGGTCGCACGGGCAGTAAGCCGTACGTGCTGTTGACAGTCCGTTACAATAAGTTGATGTTTGGTAATAAGATACTTAAAACAAAAAATAAAACACAATAATATTACAATTAGATAACATTACAATTACATTATACATTACTTACTTACTTACTTACTCACTGGCACTATCGAACCCGTAGGTTCATGGCCGCGCGGACATAAGCTCTCCATACATCCCTATCCTGAGCTAATGTTTTCCAATCATTCCTTGTATAATCTACTTCCCTCAAATCATAGTTAATATTATTCTCCCACCTCATTCTTGGTCTACCAACTGGGCGTTTTCCCTCTGGCTTTCCTACAAGAAGTTTCCATGCAAGTCTTTCATTCCCCATACTTGCAACATGTCCTGCCCAACGCAGTCTACGAGACTTAACTGTTCTTATTATATCTGGCTTGTTATAAAGACCATGTAGTTCATTGTTAAGTAGTCTTCTCCATTCACCTGTTTCTTCATCTCACTTTGGTCCAAAAATTTTCCTAAGAACTTTATTCTGAAATACTCGTAATCTCATTTCCTCCCTTAAAGTAAGAGTCCATGTTTCGCACCCATATAATATAACTGGTAGAATAATAGTTTTATATATTTTTAGCTTAACGTTTTTTGAAAGGAGTTGGGACATCAAGAGTCTCTGCAATGCATAATAGCACGCATTTCCTGAATTGAGCCTATGTTTAATTTATTTGTGCATCTCATTCCTATTTGTGATCATTGTTCCTAAGTATTTGAATTCAGCCACTTCCTCAAAATTTCCCTCATTTGTCATTAGCTGTCCATTCCCATTATATAATGCATTTCTACGTGTGACCATATATTTAGTTTTATTGATATTTACTTCCAGTCCTAAGTTCTTAGTGTTACTGAATAGTGTGTGCCTATTGTCCTTTAGTATCTCCTCACTATCGGCCAACAATACATCATCAGCATAAACTAACAGTTTATTAATACCATTCAGTTGTAAGCCTTCCTCATTCTCTAAAGATTTAATGGCATTCTCTAATACAAAATTAAATAGTAGAGGAGATAGTGCATCTCCTTGCTTCAACCCATTCTGGATTTCAAAAATGTCCGAAAACTCTTTGCCTACAAGCACCCTACTCTTTGTGCCATTTAGACACATTTGTATAAGTCTAACTAACTTTTTAGGAATTCCGAACTCCAGCAGGATACTATATAACTTCTCCCTCTTAATGGAATCATATGCTTTTTTGAAGTCTACATATAGTTGATGTACAGTACCACTATATTCCCATTTATTTTCTAAAATCTGTCTTATACTAAAAATCTGATCTGTTGTATACCTGTTTCTTCTAAATCCACATTGATGATCTCCTAGAATGTCATCAATATAGGGAGTAAGTCTGCTTACTAATATATTTGTTAGAATTTTGTACGAAGTCGAAAGTAATGAGATGCCCCTGTAGTTGTTGCAATTAGTTTTATCTCGTTTCTTATAAATTGGTACGATAATTGATTCTTTCCATTCATCTGGAAGTGCTTCTTTTTCCCAAATCATACTAAGCAACCAGCGTATCTTGTCCATCAGTTTTTCTCCCCCTGATTTTATCAGTTCTGCTGGGATCTCATTTGAACCTGATGCTTTATACATCTTCAATGTTTCAATCGCCATTTCAACCTCTAATGCACTTGGCTCTGCGACTAGCATTTCTGCTGTCTGTAAATTATCCTCCTCAATGTCCTGTTCTGTATGTACATTTAATAGCTGATTAAAGTAACTTTTCCATCTATTTAATATACTCCTGGAATCTGCAACCATATCCCCATTTTCATTCCGAATTATGTTTGTTCTAGGCTGAAACCCTTTCTTCTCTATACTAATTCCCTGATATAATACTCTAATGTTCCTATTTTTTGCGTTCAATTCAAGATCATTAATCTTCTCTCTCAAATATTCCCTCTTTTTACTCTTTAGTAACTTGGTGTTTTCCCGTTTAATACTACCCAATTGTTCTAAATGTACCTCATTTGGCTCGTGTAACCATTTCATTTTTGCTAGGTTTCTTTCCTTTACAATGCCGGCACATTCCTCATCAAACCATTTCTTGTTTTGCCTCTTTTTTAAACAACCAATGCTTTCTGATGCTGACAATTTAATAGTATCTCTTATAGCCTCCCATTCTTTATTTATATCAGTTTCTTCTTCGTTTGCCACATTGTCATCTGAAGATTCCAGTACTTCAAATCTATTATCAATTTTGATTTGGTATTCTTGCCGCATTTCATCATTTTTCAAGTTTTTTAATTCATATTTTACAGAATCATCTTTAACGTTTGTTCCTCTCATAAGCGATAGCCGTTGTCTGATTTTCACTCTGACCAGATGATGATCCGAATTGCAGTCTGTCCCTCTAACTGATCTAACATCAATGATGCTACTGTGCCAGCGTTTATCCACTAATACATGTTATATATGGTTCCGAGTTTCTCCATCTGGGGACGTCCAGGTGTATTTATGAGTATTCTTATGCTGAAATGTTGTGCTCTTAACAATGAGATTCTTTGATGTGGCAAATGTGACTAATCTAACCCCGTTGTCGTTACTATCTTCATGAAGACTGAATTTGCCTATTGTTGGTTTGAATATATCTTCCCGCCCCAATTTGAATTAAAATCTCCTAAGATAATTTTCATGTGATATCGTGAAAGGCTATCAAATAAGCAATCTAATTCTTCATAGAACTCGTCCTTGATCTTGTCATCTTTATCTTCTGTGGGGGCTTGTACATGTACAATTTTAAAATCATGTCGTTTACCCTTTAGAATTATGTATTGTACCCTATCACTAACAAACTTAATATCTCGGATAGCGGATAGGATCCTCCTTCTGACTAAAAAGCCCGTTCCAAATGCAGGTCTTTCTGCACCCCCGTAGTATAATGCAAAACTTCCTCATTCCTGACTACCTTCTCCTGGCCACCTAACTTCCTGTAAAGCGACTATATCCAAGAGAGATTTATCTAATTCCCGCGTTAATATCTCTAGTGCCCCGCTATTGTATAAAGTCCTAACATTCCGTGTTCCTAGGAACATGTCCCTCTGTTTGAGCCCTTTGGCATGGGTTCCCTGAAGTAGTCCCCGCCCGGAGAACCGAATGGGGGACTATTTGACCTCCGGAAAATTTTACCCCAGTTGAACCCATGTCCGCATTTCTTGACGGTTGTATTTTTGCGGTGAAAGATCGTCACTCTTTCGCCCAAGGTACTTTTTTCGTCTGGCTTATCACCTTCAACCAGTCCGGCATGGGTAACCCTATCGGCAGCAAATGCTACCGCCGGCATAGCTCTCAGGTTCATTTAAGCACGCAAGCCACTCCACCACGACAAGGTAAAGATACCATGGAGGGATTACATTATAAATTAACTTAGTTAATTAAATTATTAAGAATTAATGGTATTACAATTTGTTAACATATTTAATTATTCATGAATGAGTGTTTTTCTTATTTTCCGCGTTTTGTTCAGAAATCTACCCAAGTTTATCCAATTTTCTGGGCTTACCAATAACTCGTGGCATGCCAATCTTTCACGATTTGAATTTAGAAATATTTCCGGTAATAAGTGAAGCCTCCAATATTACAATTCGTTACATTTTCCTAATATATGTATCTCGTCTTCAAAGCCCCCGCACATTGGACGTATTCTCATACCGTGATCGTCACTAATTTTCAAAAATGTCCATGTCCCTAACCTGAACCAAGCAAGCACTGATCTCTCTTTAAATCCTAGATTTAGTATATAGGATTCTTTCCCCCAAATTTGTTTTAGGTCTCTCTGTAAAAAAAAATGATCGTTTTCCCATACATTCGGCCAAAATATTTTGTCGGTTTATATCTAAATAACTTCTTATTTTTCTCCACACATTCTTGCGATTTTCAATCCCTTTTCCCATACCCAACCCATCCCAATCTTTTGGATTTCTCTCCTAACCTCGTCTGCCCAGAATTTCATATTTGCGTTCCTAATTTGGTTGTCGTAACAAATTGCTCGAGCATTGTGTGTTCACCTTGGATTAGCCGCAACCAGTACTTGAGTATACGAATTTTGCAGTTTATGTCGTCCTGAAATGACCCAAATTCATATATCAATGTCTCCTTCTAGCATTATGGCTGCTATATCAGCGAAAAGTTTAAATAGCATTGGTGACAAAGTGCAGCCTTGTCTCACTCCCCGATTGGCATGAATGATCTCTGTGATGTGCCCTTGGTCTACTTTTATACAACATTTTACATATTTATAAATTGACATAAAAGCATGTATTATTTTATGTGACAATACTTTCCGATTTAGTTTTTCCCACAGCGCACTTCGGTCCACAGTATCGAATGCCATCTTAAAATCAACGAATGCACAAACTAACTTGCCCCGCTTGTTTTTTCAGATTATCATCAATTAATGTTCTCAGAACGAATACGTTGTCCACTGTGGAGTACCCTTCTCTAAAACCTGCCTGATATTCTGAAATCCTATTGTCCACTTTAGCCCATTGTCTCATTCGTTCGTAAAGTACTTTGCAATAGATTTCTCCAAACACTGACAAGAGGCAAATTCCTCTATAACACTGACAAGAGGCAAATTCCCCTATAACTTTCTGGTTTTTGAGACCCACCATTCCCTTTGTATACCGGTAGGATTACACATGTCGCCCAGGCTTCCAAATAATTTCCTCCGTTAAGTAGTTTGTTCAGCGCAGTTTTCAAAACTTCTAATAATTTATTTGATGATATATTTTTCAGGAATTCTCGTGGTAATCCGTCAATTTCAGGTGCTTTACCGTTCCTTAAACTTTTAATGGAAGAAATCACTTCATTTTCGAGATATCCTAATCTAGTAATGGTATATATATTGCGTCAGGGATCTCCACTATATTTCCTTGATTATATCTCAACCCCTCATCTCCCAGCACCCTATCAAAGTAGTTTTCCCATTCCCCGGGTGATATTCTTCTCCGATTTATGGTCTTTACTTTGAGTTCTCTTATCGCTTTCCACATGTCTGTAATGTTCCGACTTTCAGTCGCGATTTCTTATTTTGCCATTCTACTTTTGTTTCACTTAATAATTCTTTGTATTCCTTTCTCTGCTGCGCATACATTTTCTGTTTTCATCTGTGCTTTCTTTTCTAAACTTTAAGAGACTATTTTCGACACATTTCTTCTTCTTTCTACAAACCTTATTGTACCACCCATTGTCCTTCTGGTTCATTTTGCATTTAACCTTGAACTTTTCCCCTGCTTTTTGAAAAGATTCTGTCAATGTTTCAATAATTCATCCCCGCTAAGATTATTTATTTGCAAATCCTGCATTAGTGTCTCCAGACACCCGATAAATTCTTCTCTCCGATCCTCAATCCACCTGAAAGGTGTAATTGGCCGTAATGTTGTTGCCACCCTATCAGTAACTCTCTCCCTAATATATGTTATATTTAAAATAAATTTGTTTGGGAAATGGTGAGATTCGATTCTGGAAACTGTACAGAAATTACTTACTACTGGAATCATGTATTGTGTGCATAATGAATAATCGATTACACTCCCCCCGTTTTTATTAATAAATGTCAGTTCTCCATTTTTATATTCCCCATGCTTCCGGTTCAAAATTTCAAGTTCAAATGCATCGCAAAAAGCTAACAATTGGTTTCCTTCTGAATTTATAATTTTATCTTTTCTTCTCCTATCCTCGTCTCGTGTTTCATTATCACCTGTTTTTAAAGTGATATTTTCTGTCCCTATCCTACAGTGAAAGTCCCCTAAAATTAGGATTCCAGCTTCCGGAAACCTATATTTTATTTCCGCCAACAGATCCGACAATTCAACGAAAAAAATTTGGATTGGCATACCTAGAAGTTAGTGGTTGGCGGTAAATAGACAACATACAAATCTCTGCTCCGCCTGCTTTGTAATAAACACAAATTGCCTCTTTTAAATGTGTATTTACCTCTTTAATATAGGGGCCTAGATTTTTTCTTATATATAAGGGCAACACCTCCAGGACATCTGCCTCTATTTCCCTTCGTTTGACTACCTCTGAAATATCCTTTCATATTATTTATATTTACACATTCATTACCCTTTAACCATGCCTCTGATAAAGCTAATACATCAAAAGTCTCAATAAACTCCAGAAATTTGTCCACTGAAAGTTTGTGTTTTAACCTCTCAATGTTCCAAGTACCGACTGTCAACAAATCTATTTTTTCCCCTTGACAGCGCTGCGTGAATTGGTCTTACCTGTATTTTTCGTGTCTGTCAAAATTTCCTTGTCAGCTGACAAATTCCTTTGCGATTTTCTTCTTACTGGTGTAGTGTCCGGACGTTGAACTCTTTGGGGTGGGTTAGTCATTATGGCCTCAGCTGTTTTGTGCTGACTGTTTGCTGGACCACTCGGAGTTAGTTTCGTATTACCTTCTCTCTCTTTCTCTCGTGAAGAATTTTCTCCCGCCTCTGCTTCAGGCGGACCAACCTCCATAGTAGCATTCTTTTTAGGTTTTGGGGACCCGGTAGCACTGACTTCTTCTAATCCATTTTCAGGGACGCCCATATTTTTGCAGTTCTTCTCTGCTCCAGATCCGTCCATTTATAATCAATTTATTAAATTGTAGGATAGCATGGCAGCCCTGCTTCATTGCCTCGAGCATGTGTCGCTTAAGAAAGACTCTTTCGTGACGAACTTTCACACTGAAATCTTGGACAATATTAATACTGGCTCCCTTAAGATACTTGCTGTCTCTAAGAATCAAACACATGCTTTTATAGTTAGATAATTTGCATACAATCGGTCTCTTCCCACTATTCCAACCACGAACACCGTGTGCCCTTTCGATGTCCCTGTCCTCCAAGTCAATCACGATTTGTGCCACTGCACTTTTAACTATAAGTTGAGCTTCATTCCAGCTCTTCCTGTTTTCTTCATGCACTCCATATATCACAATATTATTACGCCGACTCTGACCTGCTTACACATTAGAACAAATTTAAATTTAAAATTTGAACTGTTCTGTTTGATATGTTTTAGATAAGAATATATGTTATTCTAATTGCAAACGTTATATCAAAGAAAATATACATCCATCCATAGTAATTCTGCCCGAGAGCAGGTCTTTCACTACAATCATAGCATTTTCATGCTATGCTTTGCAGCTTTACTAGGGAATTGTAGGTATGGTAGCTTCCCGTTGGTTTCCACACCGGTCAAGGATGATGATGATGATAAGCATGATGATGATAATGATGATGATGATGTTGATCATATGATTTCGGGGACCGTTTGGGCCTTAACGTTTTCCTGACATTTGCCTTACAGGTGAGGAAAACCCCCGATAAAATCCTCACTCAGAAAAACTGCCCAGACCGCTGCATGACAAGGTAGCAGGCTACCTCGATTGCACAGCGGTGGACTAAGTAAATAAATATATATATATATATATATACAAATGTAATGAAATCACTCTTACTTTAAGGGAGGAAAGGAGATTACGAGAGTTCTTAGGAAAATTTTGGACCAAAGAGAGATGAGCAGACAGGTGAATGGAGAGGACTGCATAACAGTGAAATTACATGATCTTTATAGGAAGCCAGATATAATTTAGAACAGTGGAGTCTCGTAGACTGCAATGGGCAGGACATTTGGCACGAGTGGGGAATGAAAGCCGTGCGTGGAAGCTTCTTGTAAGAAAACCAAAACGTTAACGCCCAGTTGGTAGACCAAGAATCAGGTGGGAGAATAATATTAACTGTGATTAGAGGGAAGTAGATTTGATTACACAGGGGGATGATTATAAAACATTGGTCCAGGATAGGGATGTATGGAGTGCTTATGTCCGCGCGGCCATGAAACTATGGCTTCGATAGTGCCAGTAACTTCGTAAGTAGCACAATTTTCATCCTTTTACATCAATCAACTTTTTAGTATGAACGTAAACAAGTGAATGAGGAATACACACGCCAAATTCCATAAAAATTAATTTGTTAAATTTGATGATCGTATATTTGTAACACACACACACATATATATATAGATTTTACCTTCAAGGTAAGAAATAATCGGCTGGTGGACTCGACATGCTTACCACATGTCTCTCTCTCTCTCTCTCTCTCTCTCTCTCTCTCTCCACACACACACACACACACACACACACACACACAGACACACACGCTCACTGGCAGGTTGATGATAATGAGGATTATTATTATTATTATTATTATTATTATTATTATTATTCTTATTATTATGATTATTATTATTATTATTATTATTATTATTATTATTATTATCATTATTATTATTATTATTATTATTATTATTATTATTATTATTATTATTATTATTATTATTATTATTATTATTATTATTATTATTATTATTATTATTATTATTGTGGAAGGTTTGGTGCAGGAGTAGAGACTTTTTTCGTTTCCTTAAAATGTGTTATATATAAATATATTGCATATTCCTTTACATAAACTGAAATATTCTCCCACCTCGTTTTCGGTCTAAATATATAAACTGGACGTTTTACTTCTGGTTTTACCTACAAGAAACTTCTTTTCCTACTTCCATGCCACATCATCTGCCTGTTCTTCTCATTATAATATCTTGCTTGCTTCGTATGAACACCGTTTAAGTTCAATGTTGTTGCAGTCTTCTCCATTCACCTGTCCCTTCATATCCCTCTCTCTCTCTCTCTCTCTCTCTCTCTCTCTCTCTCTGCATCTGTCCAAAATTTGTCCTAAGAACTTTATTCCCAAATACTCGTAATCTCATTTCCTCCCATGTATCGCAGCCAAATATAATTAAAATAACTGGTATTAGTATACCTATTTTATTATATACTAAGCTAATAACCAGGCGTGCACTGCTACGCCTAAATAAATGAACATTAATGTTTCTATGTTTAGTTGACTAAGTAAAAGGAAAAAATAATTTATTATAAAGTTTTATATTTTTTAAATACCTCGTGCTGATTACCCGAACTTGTTGACATAAATGAGCTGAAATACAAAATTCGTTATTGTGTGAGTCATCCGTAAGAGATAAACAAATATGATGCCGCGGACGTTCTTGTAGAAAAAGCTTAAATCACGTAATAATAACTTACGTTGCGGAGCAACAAAAAATGTAAGTTTTAATTTGAGTTTAATAAAATATAAATATATCACGGATTGAATCTATTTATAAGCCGTAAATTTGTGGTATGAACAATGAGAAACTCTTCCTTTATCAGGTAAATACTAGATACATTTAGAAATACCATATGTATCATATATTTAAATGTTTGAAAATATATTACATGTTATACTGTTCACATTTGAAAGCTAAACTGCTTATACATTATAACAAATTTAAATTTAAAATTTGAAATGTTCTGTTTTATATGTTTTTAGATAAGAATATGTTATTCTAATTACAATCGTAATATGGAAGAAAATATCCATCCATACATAGTAATTCTGCCCGAGGGCAAGTCTTTCACTGCAATCATAGCATTATCATGCTAGGCTTTGCAGCTTTACTAGGAAATTGTAGGTGTCGTAGCTTCCCGTTGCTTTCCACACCGGTGAAGGATGATGATGATGATAATGATAATGATGATGATGGCCGTATGATTTCGGGGACTGTTTGGGCTTTAAAGTTTTCCTGACATTTGTCTTATAGGTGAATTAAAACCCCGATAAAAACCTCACCCAAAAATACTGCCCGACCGGGGATCGAACTCGGCCCACTGCGTCACAAGGCAGCACGCTACCTCGAGTGCACAGCGGTGGACTAACTAAATAAATATATATATATATTACAAATGTAATGAAATCAATCTTACTTTAAGGGAGGACAGAATATTGCGAGTATTTGACAATAAAGTTCTTAGGAAAATGTTTGGACGAAAGAGAGATGAGCAGACACGTGAATGGAGAAGACTGCATAACAGTGAAATTACATGGTCTTTATAGGAAACCAGATATAATTTAGAACAGTTGAGTCTCGTAGGCTGCGATGGGCAGGACAGGTGGCACGAGTTGGGAATGAAAGACGTGCATTGAAGCTTCTTGTAGGAAAATCAGAGGTTTAACGCCCAGTTGGTAGACCAAGAATGAGGTGGGAGAATAACATTAACTTTGATTTGAGGGAAGTAGATTTGATTATACTGTGGGATGATTGGAAAAACATTGGCTCAGGATTGGATGTATGGAGGGCTTATGTCCTCGCGGCCATTACCTACGCACAGTGTGCTATTTTAGCAATCTAGGAGGATTTAATTCAAAATTTCAAGGTTAATTAATAAAAGTGATATTTGTAATTTACATGTAAATACTCCTGTTAGCATATTCATGTAATTCTTTTGTTCCTAAGCATGCGCAGGGACTCATAAATATGGTCTAAACACAAGAGTCACGCGCAGATGCGTAATCTGTCTTATTGAGTATGTTGATTAATCGAGCTGCTTTGTGTAGAGAATAAAGTCGATTTACATGTTATTGTGATATTTATGTTTAGTTTAGGGTTCTATAAGTTACGTAAGATAGGTTTCATCTGTTTAGATTCACAAGAATGTTAATATGAGAGAAGACTTTTAACTGTGTTCCAATTTAAGTTTATTATCCAGATATTTTAGACTAAAACTTTCTTATATGAACGTGTATGGCCTTCTAATTGCATTATTTTTATTTATTGACATCCCTTATGTTGGAAACAGAAGAGAAAAATTGCATTCATCTGCGTCTCTTTAGCTTATTCTTCTTTGTTTCTCAATGGTTTACTTTACTTCCCGGCACGCAATTTTTTTAAAGTTTGGTCCGGAAATAATAAAATGGAACGTTGTGATGCAGTGTATGAATTTGTGTTTAAACAAATTAAGCATGTGACAGTCACTGATGTCGTTAATAAGAATTTTAAGTCCTACATGAGAAGTGCGTGTCAGCAAATTGAAGTAAGATGGAACAAATGTCATCGTCATTGTGGCAGATTCCTGGAAAATTATTCAGATTGGCTACAAGAAAATATTAATTTTCCCGTGAGCGATTGTCAAGCTCTGCCTTCTATTTCTGCAGATCAACCGCCTTCTTGTTCTGGTAGGCCATCAAAATCATTAGAAGAATGTTGTGAAAAGACGAAAAGGCGGAAGCTTAGAGAATTCATTCGGTCAACAAGCCTAGAAGAAATATCTACTGCTGCTGAAATGAAGTTCTGTGACTAGGGAAAGAAAAATATTCTGCTGCAATATCAAAGAATTATCCCTTGCATCACCTTCACGAGGCACCAGAATGAAAAAGAGTCGACGGCTGTTTTGAGATAAACCGAAGAGTTTATCAGCTGATCGAGCCCGAGCGATGATGATGGATGCCAGTATTTCAACTCATCAATTTATAAAGACTGAAGTTGAGAATAGGAAGAAGTACATTCAGAACAGATTCAAAAATGAGACAGGCCTACTGGTGGATATGCCAACGCAACAAGCAGGAAATACGAATAATTGAAACACTACTTGTCGATTATTTAGAAACACCGAAAAGACTGCCCAAATAACAGGTGTCATTTTTGAGCTAATTCGCCGTTTTCATGGCATATTGGGTTTTCCGTAAATGCTGATGCTTTTGGAAAGTATGCTGATGAAACTAGACATCTGCATTTGAAAGAATACACTTGATTTTATATGCCAAGCAGTGTGCACAAAATTTTATGCCACGGCAAGCTTGTTATTGCCTCTTGTATTCTTTCGATTGGTCACCTTTCGGAAGAAACACAAGAAGCAAGAAACAAAGATAGTATAGGATATCGGGAATATTTCACAAGAAAAACTTCGACAATCGACACAAACACTTATATTTCCACGCACTTTTGATATCTTCCGATCCTTTCTTGGCCAACTTGAGGCATAATCCTAAAAGAAAAAAATGTATAATTACACAGGAAGATCTCTCATTGCTCTCAGCACCTACGTTAGATGCAGAGGCAACAGATTCCCATAAAAGCGACTCAGATTATGCAGATTAATATTTTTGTTAAACATTACTATGTATTTTTCATTGTATTATGTGCAAAATAATAAGAATTAAAAAAATATAACATATTTTTCTGTAAGAAATGGAAAAACAATGATCTTTTCTTGTTGTAATTGATAGAATAATGACACTTAGAAATCATAATATACTTTCTAATAAATAGAATACCTATTTTTAAAATAATGAAATTAAAAAATACTTAAAACATTTATATGTTCTTCGAAACATAGAATCATTTGTATTATTTATATTCATAAAATGATAAAACGTTATGGATTTTGAAAAAGAAAACAATAATATTTAAGAATTTTTAATTTGAAAAATGATCATAAATGCTTACTTAATACTTAATACAGGCTTTCCACTTTATAGCAGTTTGCCTTCGATTCCTGCCTTACAGAGATTCCTATCTTCCCATTGTCCATCCTCCTCTTCATCATGGCGTCATATATTCCCTCATACCATGTTCTTCTACTTCTCCCCCTCTTCCTTCTGCCTGGTACCATCCAATCCAACACCTGTTTAGGCCACTGGTCTTCCGACATCCGTTGTACATGTCCATACCACTGTAGAGCTCTGTTCGATATCCTGTCGATAACAGTCTCTTGTGCATCCATTTCTTGTCTGATATATGTGTTTCGAATATGTTGTAGCCTGAATATTCTCATACTTCTCCGTAATCCATCCATTTCTGTCGCCAAGATTATTTTCTGCATCCTTTCATTTATTGTCCAGCTTTCTGATCCATATGTAAGTATAACTTACTTTCTATTATTGTCTGTATAATTCCTTTTTTTGTTTTTCTGGTCAAATTTCTATTCCATAAAAGACCATTCAGGGATCTAATCACCTTCCTTGCACTGTTAATAATATCTTTTTCACAAGTACCAGATTTATCTATTATAGATCCAAGATATTTAAAATCTTCAACACGTTTAATTATCATATTATTTATTTGTAGGTCTTCTGAATTTGATCCGATTACCATATATTCTGTTTTAATATAATTTATCTTCAGTCCACCTATCTCAAATGCATCAACCAACTTTTTAATCATATATTCTATATCTTCTTTATCTTGTCCTATTATAATCTGGTCATCAGCGAATAATAAATTGTGCAGTAAATGGCCATTTATGTTGATTCCCATTCCCCGGCATGACTTATTCCATTTCATTAATACATCTTCTAAATATATCTTGAACAATGTTGGTGACATCCCGCATCCTTGTATTAATCCTTTTGTTGTATCAAATTCTGAGGATACTCTTTTTCCAACCTTAATAGGCCTACTTGCTTTACAATCATACATTCTTTTTATAAAATGTATGAGAGATTTAGGTATTCCAAATTTTTCCATTGCCACCCAAAGCTTGCTGATGGGTACAGAGTCATATGCCTTTTCCAGGTCTATACATGCCATATGGACTTCCTTTCCTTTAGCCAACATTTTTTTCTGAGATCTGCCTAATCACAAATATATTATCAAGGCACGATTTACCTGCTGTGAAACCTGTTTGTTCTTCTGATATTTTATCTTGTATTAGTTCTTCCAATCTAATTTTAATAATTGTACTTAACTTTCTACTAATTGCTGCCATAACACTGATCCCTCTATAGTTTCCTGGATCTCTTTTATTCCCTTTATTTTTGTATATTGCACTAATATACGATAACTTCCACTCATCTGGAATAGGACCTCCTTCTATCACTTGGTTAAAAAGTCTATTTAAAATTCTTATAATTCCTGAACCACCATATGTAATTAGTTCCATGGTTATTCCTCCTGGACCTGCCGCTTTTCCATTTTTTGCTGCTCTCAACGCGTTTCTTACCTCCTCTTCTGTTATAGGTTCTATTAAGTCACCCTTTCCATTATCCAGTGTAGCATAGTCTATAAATTCTCTCCTAGTTTCTGTTAAAAGCATTTTAAAATATTCCTGAAAAGTTTTCATTGGTACTAAATTAAAAATTCTTTGTCATATTATCATTTCGCATGTTTGTAATTGTCCTCCATGTTTGGGCTGACTTTGAATAGCCTACTATATGCTCGATTTCTCCACATACCCTATTCCACATTTCTTTTTTATGTTTCCTGACTTCTGCTTTAACCTTTCTTTTAAGTATGTTAGCCGCGGTGGACTAGTGGATATGCTCCTTGCCTCTGGTCCCAAGGGTCGCGGGTTCAAACCCGGCCGGGGTCGATGGATTTTTAGGACGGAAAAATCCAAGGAGCAAGTCCTCCGGGAGGGACTTTAAGCCGTGGGTCCCGAGTCTGAAGATTTTCAGGCTCGTAAAAAATCCTTAAGCCTGAATGAAAGGCCTCTAAGCAAAATTTACCGAACTTTCCCGTCCTAGTACTACCTTGGTTTCCTAGATGTCAGTATGAGGCGGAACGCTGACCACGGACCACTCAAATTGACATCTATACGAAAACAAGTGTAACTAAATTAGTATGGTTCAAGTTCTTCCCTGTAGGGGGAGAGCGCCTAAATCTCTGTAAAGGGAAAACATAGGCTTACAATACAATACAATAACTTTGACTATTTAACTCATGCCCCAAATGGGAGTCAATGACCAATCACGTTTCAATGATTTCTGTTTTACAACCAATCAGAGTCGTGTTTCACGAAATATTTATCAGTGTTATAATTACCATATATTAAACAAAGCTCCTCCTTTTTAATATTCTGAACAGGTCTGACCGTTATTTTGCAGTGACTGAGCCTATAAGAAATACGGCTACCAGATTGTATATATAGTGCATACATGTCAACATTTGTAGCAATTTATTATACCACCAAAAAAAGAAACCACTGTTTGACTTTCTTAAATGTATTTTTTCCCAGGTAATAATCCAGAAAAATATAATTGTAATATTTACATCATACGACATCAGAAATGAATTAATATACAGATTGATGTTTCATTTTTTCTCCACTAGAGAGCATTCTTACAATATTGCGTTCCTTTGGCAATAAATAGTATGATCTGGTTGCAGTGATAAACAAAAGAAGCAGTAGAAGCGTACCTATCGTTTCTCATTTGTTTTCAAACATCGCCGTTTGCATTAAATATATAAATATTTTGAAATAACTACAGTTAAATAATGATTTGTGAGTAAACAGCTTAATTTTATTCGTTAAATAGTCCTAACAAATGCCACTCTTGATTTCCAAATTCTCTAGATAAATTCACTCCTCACTTCGTGAGTCGTGAATTTATCGATAATTTGGAAATCACTCGTGGCATTACTTATGATAATCTTCATCTTTCTTGGAACTTAAATATTTTTGACATGCATTTTTCTTTTCTGTTATGATATCAAGTATTTCCTTATTCACCCAATGGTTTTTATGGTGTTTTTATCATTTTCCAGACCAAGTGCTTCTCTTGCTGCTTCATGTATATATTTTTTTCAAATGTTCATAAATAACGACCGAGTTCCAATCTTCATCCAAGTTTAATTTTTCGGTTAGGCGTTGGGCATATAGATTTTTGATACTCTCATCTTGTAGTAAATGTAGATTATATCTACATTTTTCTAATTCATTTTTTATTTCTATATTTTGATCTTTATTTACCTTTTGCCTGTTTATAGGGCATATTATCCTAGTTGACACCATGTAATGATCCGTTCCATATTCGGGTCCTCGATTCACTCTAACATCTTGAACTATAATATTTCTCTGTCTCCTTACTATTACATAATCAATTATCGATCTTAGATAAATAATTGATAATAATTATATGTTTTGTATAAGAAATAAAATACCATTTTTCTTTCTATGATATGTGAAATATTTATATTAAAAATATATAATATAAAAATATAATAATACACAAATTATTTTGTTCATTTGTAAAATTGCGATGAATTAAAAATATTTGATTTTGTAAGATATGCAATACATTATATTTTATAATATGTAAGGCGTTGACAAATTATTCAAAATGATAAATTGAATGTTTTGGTAAGAAATAGATTATTAATTTTCTAAAATATTGGGAATAAAATAATACACAACAAAAATTATTTTTTATGAAACAAATTACTAGGAATAATTGCAATTGCCAAGAGGGTTATCCAAATAATTCTAGAAGTGGCATAGAAAAGAGTAAAGACTGAAAAGAGTAAAAGTATCGAGCCAGGAATTAAAACCTCTAGAATCGTCAAATATCACACTGTGCTACGTCTTCGATAGTACCAGTGAGTTAGTTAGTTCAACGGTTTTCTTCTTTTTACATCAATAAATTTTAAGTATGAACGTAAACAAATGAATGAGGTATACACACGATAAATTCCTTAAAAATGTATTGGTTTAATTTAATGAAAGTATATTTGTAACACAAATTTCATCTCCGTGGCTGTAATATGACGATCATCCTGAGTTCTGATGGTCCGAGCTTCACTGACATAACAGATTATGGGTCTAGCGAGAATTTTATAGATTTCCATTCTTGTGTGTCTCTGCACTTTTGATGGTTTAAAAACTTGGTTGATAATTCTTAAAGCTTTATTATAGTTTTGTACTTTAAAGGATATATCACATTCCTCATTATAAGTTAGATTATATCCTAAGTATTTAAATGAATTAACTTGCTCTAATATTGAATTCTGAATACAAATGTTACTTCTTACTGGGAATTTCCCTTGAAAGGCCATAACTTTAGATTTTGTTGTTGATATTTCCATGTTAAATCGTTGGGCTATTATATTAAGATGATGAGTGGAATATTGTAATTCATCTTCATTATTGCCGAAAAGAGCCTGATCATCTGCATATAAGAGTGTGTCTAAAATTGTGTATCTAGAGAGAGGAATGTTACCATGAACTGTCAATCTCCAGTGTCTGATGATAGCATTAATGTATACACTAAATAGAAGTGGTGATAGAGGGCATCCTTGTCTGTCTCCGCAATTTATATGTTTCCAATCTGACAATTCTGTCCCTATTTGTACTGCTATGATGTTATTTTTATACAGATTAAAAATTGTTTGGATCAGTTGATTTGGTGTTCCATCATCAGTTAAGATATCTAAAAGTTTTGTCTGTCAACTCGATCAAATTGCTTTGATAAAATCTATAAACGCTATATGTAGTTCTTTATTGAATTCTTTGTGCTTTTCGATAAGAAGTTTTAAGGTGAAATAACCATCGACACAGGATCTTCCCTTACGAAAACCATTTTGTTCTTCTCCTAATAAGTTTTCATAGTGTTTTTGTAATTTAGAAGCTAGAATTTTTGTAAAAACTTTATATCCACTGTTGAGAAGGCTAATGTCTCGATAATTATTACAATCTTTGAGGTTACCTTTTTTAAAAATTGGTATGATAATGGCTTTCTGCCAAGATGAAGGTAGGTCTTCTCCCAAGATTATTTTGTTTAGTAAGTGCAGAAATTTTTGTTTAAGAGTTTTGTCAGAATATTTAAACAATTCTATATGAAGTGCATCCTCACCAGGTGCTTTATTATTTTTACAGGACTCTAAAGCTGTGTCAAATTCTGCTTCAGTGATATATAGAAATTTATCGTTCTGAGATATGGGTAAATCAAAATTAGTCTGGGAGTTGGACCATAAATTTTGAAAATATGTAACCCAAGTGGTTTTATCAATCAAATTTAATTTTACACTCTCTTTACACTCTTGGCTAAGATTATTAAAAACTTTGTAAGTTTTTGGGTTAAGTTTGGTGAGATCTCTCTCTAGATTAGAGACGAAAGTGTCCCAATTTTCTCGGTGTCTTCTTCTGATTTCTCGTTTTGCAATAGCTCTTTTATGATGATAATCAATTTTGTCATTCAACAACCCAGTTGTTATATATTGTTTAAATGCTTCTTTTTTCAGCAATAATTTTTGCTATATCATCATCCCATTTTGTGAGATCTCTTTTTCCTGTGCCATTTTATTACTATTATTATTATTATTATTATTATTAGTATTATTATTTTTAAATTATTATTATTATTATTATTATTATTAATATTACTATTTTTTATTATTATTATTATTGTGGAAGGTTTGGCGCTGGAGTAGAGATTTTTTTTCTTTTTCTTAAACAGTGCTATATGTAAATATATTGCATATTTCCTTTACGTAAATTAAATGTCACTGTCGAACCCGTATCAGGTTCATGGCCACGCGGACACAAGCTCTCCATACATCTCTATCCTGAGATTCTCCAACTTCGTTTTTCTCTATATATAATCATAAACCGGTCATTTGCCTCTGGTTTTTCCTGGAAGAAACTTCTTTTCCTTCTCCCATGCCACATGACCTGCCTCTTCTTCTCATTATAGTTCAATGTAGTTGCAGTCTTCTCCATTCACCTTCCCTTCATCTCTCTCTCTCTCTCTCTCTCTCTCTCTCTCTCTCTTTTCTCTATCTCTCTCTCTATCTCCCCCCTCTCTTTCGCCATCTGTCCAAAATTTTTCGTAAGAACTTCTTCCCCAAACACTCGTAATCTCATTTGCTCCCTTGTTTCGCAGCCAGATATATTAAAAATAACTGGCAGTAGAATAATATTTTTATTAAATACTAAGCTGATAACCCTGCGTGGACCGAAACACATGAATAAATGAAGATTAATGTGTGTTTTTATGTTTAGTTCTAAAAGTAAAATGAAAAATAAATAATTATAAAAGTGTACATTTTTTAGATACTCCGTTCTGATTACCCGAGATTCTTGACATTAATGAGCTGAAAGACAAAATTTGTTATTGTGTGAGTATCCGTAAGAGATAAACAAATATGATGCCGCGGACTTTCTTGTAGGGAGAGCTAAAATCACGGAATAATAACTTACGTTGCGGGGCAACACCAGTGACTGAGAAATTGAAAAAAAGTAAGTTTCTATTCGAATTTATAAAACATGAATA